>CM030905.1:23356997-23803277 GCA_018136845.1 Heterotis niloticus | reverse complement strand
AGTGGAAGCGGATTGTGTTCTTCAGCATCTGCATCCCGGAGGCCTTCCTCCCAGTCGTGACAAGAAATCCCCCAGGAAAGCAGCCGATGTCCTCTGCAGGCCAGGGATCCGACGAGCCAGGCAATCTGGATAAAAACACTAAAAGCACAAAAAAAAATTAAAAAAACACTAAAAACCAAAAAAATGTCCTGCTTTGTCCTAGGGGATGACGAACCCTGCACACAGGGCTAGGAGGGGCAACCCAAATAAAACAGAACTGGAGCAGCGATTCCTCCACTAACTTGCAGCGGTCATCCCACCAACAAGTCAGCCTTGGGTTCAGCTCTGCTCAGCTGTCATAGTTTTGATCTTAGCTACACTTTGATCTTAACCAAAAGGCCGAGAAGCTGTCAAGAGTTTTGATACCCGATAAATGAAGCACTTGGGGTGTCATTTCTCCCATCCCCTCTAGATGGCAGCATCTCGTTGCAGGGAACCAAGCTCGGCGCTGCCACTGATTTTGCGTCAGAATAGAATAGAATAGAATAGAATAGAATAGAATAAACCTTTATTATCCCACGAATGAGAAATGTCAGTGTTATGGTCAGTTGTTTTTATTGCAAAAACGGTTGGAGACCGCTGTCCTACACGGTTGAATCACCATGCCTCTGAGGTCAGGCTCAGTTCTGGCCAGTCAAGAAACTCACCCCATCCCCAAGCACTGGGATGGGGATCACTAGGCCAGCACCTTGGCCACATAGCTTGATCAGGAGTGTTGCTAAGCGACCGAATATTTGGGCCATCCGAATATCTAAGGGGGAGACGCCCATTGCCCCCGCGTTACCTGCGTCACCGATGCCCACTTTAAAAACGAGAGGAAGGCGTTAGGTTTCTCATTCAGCAGCGGCGGTCCCAGTCCGGGAATGCGTGCGCTCCTTCCCTGCTGTGTCCCCTGCTGCTCCTGTCCGCCCTCCCCGGTGAGTACCTGCAGACACGGCGCTTTAATGCGCCTCACGCTCGGTTGTGGATGTGCGCCGCGTCTGGTTTCTCTCCGTTGTGTTTTTCTCTTCAAACTCTTGGCCAAGTCAGACCGAGGGACCCAATACGTCGCTCTCTGCTCTCTGTCAGAATTGAACCCCCCCTCCCCAAATTCTAAATTCTAGTAGGGAGGAACAGCACCTGCGGACATCTCCTCAGCCTCGCAATATCTGTTCTCGTCCAGCAGCCGAGAAAACTGGGCACAAGGGAGCAGAAATAAAGCTGTGCCGAGTTGTTGTGCGTAAAGCGGCTTTAATGTTGAAATGGGACACTTGGGACACATGGGACACTTGGGACACGTGGGACAGTGGCTTTCGTCTTCCAGCTACGACTGTGTTACCCCCCGCCCTAAATCAGAACCCCATTTTTACCCTCTTGTCCTCAAAGTTGCCCGTTTTTGCTCTTATTCACTGGTCGCCTGGGCTATTAAACTGCCTCCTTCACACACCATTAAGAGGCGTTTAAAAAGTATGTATGTTTATTAAAAGTTATTTTTTATGGTGCCTAAAACTGCTGAATCGCAACAACATGTTTGCATTGTAATAATAAGCCATAATTTCCAAAAATGTACAGTTTGTCACTGTAGACTTTTTTTAAGGTTTGCTAACAATGGAAGCTACTCGCCGCTCATTCAGCTGAATTACTTGAAAAAAGAAGTATATAAGCATTGTTGGAGGACAACTCTAAGTAACCCTTGAAATACAGAATTGGTCGCTAGAGCTGAATCACAGAAGTTGCTCACTGTGAGGATTTCTGCTGCTGTTGGTCAGCAATGTGTGGAGAAATGAATCTGGACACATTTGTCACCCTCGGGGGTTAATACCCTTATGTGAAGTTTTGGCTGAAAACCCAGCTTTGCATGGAAAGAGAAGCTCCTCCCTTCCAGGAAGTACAGTAACAAGAACTTTGGCTTCAAAGTTTGCAGTCAAGAGGTTTTAAATCCAAACCCTGGAAGCTACTGGGTCCTCCCAGTGCAGGAGAAAAACCATCAGATTTCTCTAACATGTTTGAGAGGTGCGATGTTATGGCTTTTGATGGTGCTCAGATCAGGTTTGCGATGGATGTTTTGTGTCCGTTTGGAGCTTGCACTGCTTTCTTTTGCTCAGGGGAGGAGTGCAACCATTTCTCATCTTCTAAAAAAGTCCTGGGGATGGAAAACCTGCCTCTTGTCTGCAAGGAAGATTCACGCAGCTCCTCCCTCTAGAAAGAAACAGACATATTTGCATACGGTGAGCCCTTTAGTCCTGTGACCGTGATAGATATGTAAGCACCCATTCCCTCACTTGGGTGTGGTTACAGCTATTTTTGCAGTGAGATGGCTCCTGGCTGCCATGTAAGGGCATCTACACGTAGAAAATGGTGTTGAAATGGCATGAAGAGCCATGCCTGTTATTCTCTATTCATTCTTCTGCTGATTATATACACTTCCTTCCTTCGTGTCCCAAACACATTTGAGCTCCACAGTTTGGACTGGGATCAGTTTTGCTGAGGCTTGCTAGATGTAGTGTTGTCACAATACCAAAAAAAGTTTCTGTTGCTAAGCACAAGTGTGTAACTGGCAGGCAAATGTTTTTCTCTTGATTCTTCTGTGCTGCATCATGGGCTCCGGGCTTGCTGTCTCTCCCCCCTGCCTTATTGCAACAGCACAACCCCAGTGCCTCAGTCACTTGGCCCACAATAAAGGGTTTTCCAGGAATCAGGGGAGGTAGGATGGGGGAAGCCCTGTGCTTTGCTTATGGTGAAAGGCTACAGCACATCTGGAGGTCCATCCAGACCATGTCCTGCGGTTTTCCTGCAGAGCATTTCCATTTACAAATCAAAGAGGTGCATCCCCCCCTGTATGAATATCTCTTCCGGAGCGATGTTCCTCAACGGCTGCGAGGACGTGACCTTCACCTTCACCTGTGAGCCCAGCGTGAGTTTTGTTCACATCTCCCTGTGTCCTTCACCATCTCCTCATGGGATCTGACGACATGTCTTCTCACCACGTTTTCTCCTCCCCTTCTGAAGGTTGGCAGAGTGACTGAGACCAGGGTCCATTTCACTGGTAAGTTTCTCAGTCCTCATGATAGAGGATTAGCAGATGCTGTTGCTGTGGAGATGTGCAAATATTTCATTAATGTGAAGAAAAAGAGCAACCTTCGCTATCAAACAGGTTGTGTATTGGCTGGTAGGGAATGCAGTTGCTGCTGCTGTTGTGTTGTAATCGAAGGACCCGGGTTCAAATGACCGCTCCTGCCGTTGCCAAAATTCTGAGTTGAGCTCCACTGTTGGCGACCCAGGGATAGATGAAAACTCCTTCGCTTGTGCCAACCTGACCTGCGTTACCTATCCTCCTCTTCTCTCTAGGAATCTTCTCCAGGAGCCAAGAGTCCAAGATCCACCCTGTGACAGTAAAAGGTGCTTCTTTTTTTGAACCGTCATCATTGCATGGCTGTCAGCTCAGCTGGGAGCTGTGGTTTCCTTACAGCCTGTTTCCATGGTAAAGCTGTTGAGAAGATAAACAGTGAAGATTTGCGGGTGACCCCTTAGTGTGGTGTTTCCCACAAGCTTCAAATGTTTCTTCTAAAAGCAGAACCTTGATACACCGGGCTCTGGGTCTCTAATCCTTGACAGTCGGTCACAAGGACCACTGTTTAGACAAAATGATGTGATCATTTGCTCACCTAAGCATAGAAGATCTTCAGCTTCTCCAGCTGAAAAAGGTACTTTTACTGATCGTTCAATATTTTTGCATTTGTTTCAGGGACTGAAGGCCCTGCGGGACCTACTGGGAGCCCAGGTACAGTAATGCACCTCTCTGTTTGTGATCCTCTCTGAAAGCCTGGCTGCTTGCTTTGACATGTCTCCTCGCCATATTCTTGCAGGCCTCAGTGGACCATCCGGTGCCATCTTCATACTTGGCTGTCTGTCTTTCGTAGTTGTGATTAGCATGATAGTGTGGTTTTACCACGGGCGACAGCAGGAGGACCCCCCCGTGAACATGCCTTAGACTTGACACTTCTTCACAATTACTGCTGGATCATCTCTGAATGCTGAGAAATGTAGACAAGTGTACTAATACATCAGTAGAAGCTTTAGCTTAGACAATCTTAAATTTTAACTGAGAACTTTAAACCACAAGTCCTCAGCAGTTGCTTCACTACTTCATTCTGCCTATTTCCCAAGGGAGACTTTACGCTTTGGGGTCTGACGTTTTCTTCCAGAGCTGCACTATGTTTGTTCAGCTCCCCACCAGTTTAAAAAGCCAAATTAGCAGTTTTATGAAATGTAGACAGCCAGAAGGGTACCAGCAAGAGTGAAACGGAAGGTCTACAAGACGGTAGTGAGACCAGCTATGCTTTATGGGTTGGAGATGGTGGCACTGACCAAAAGACAGGAGGCAGAGCTGGAGGTGGCAGAGTTAAAGATGTTAAGGTTTGCATTGGGTGTGACAAGGATGGACAAGATTAGAAATGAGTATATTAGAGGGTCAGCACAGGTTGGACGGTTTGGAGACAAAGTCAGAGAGGCGAGATTGCGTTGGTTTGGACATGTGCAGAGGAGAGATTCTGGATATATTGGGAGAAGGATGCTAGGGATGGAGCTGCCGGGCAAGAGGAAGAGAGGAAGGCCTAAGAGGAGATGTATGGATGTGGTGAAGGAGGACATGCAAGTGGTGGGGGTGACGGAAAAAGATGCAGAGAACAGGAAGAAGTGGAAACAATTGATCCGCTGTGGCGACCCCTAACGGAAGTGGCCGAAAGAAGAAGCCGTCACGTGACTCGGCGGCGCTGAGCAGGCACACTGCAAACACATTTAGGCTGCAGTGAGAGAGAGAGCAAGAGCAAGATGGCGTGGCGGAGAGAAAGATGAAGAAGAAGAAGAAGAAGACGGTATTATATCAACGTTCATCGATTCATTTGTGACAGCCACTTTTCCAGCGGATCTGTGTCACCCCATGGTGAACGATTTTTATGTGCAGCGGGGCTCCTCGATGCGTGCCAACGTGTGCGCACCTCACCGATGAAGGGTAAAGCTCCGTTGTTTTTTGTTTGTGTGTTTGGGGGGGTGAGTCTATTTAAACTTCTGCTAAGATGAAGTGACCGACCAAAAGGTGAATTTGCAGTTCTGTCACATGATTCCATGAAACTGAAAAATAAACGAATCTAAATAAGTACTTTCGTTTTTTACATGCATAAACGTGAATTGTAGCTGTAGCTTTACATAGAGAGAAGGAGGTTGTGATAGAGCAGGTGCGTCGGCAGGAAGAAATAAAGAGGTGTGTCAGGGCAGTCTCACAGGGGAAGCAGGAACAGTGGGTAAATTGGGAAGAGGCCGAGAGGAGGAGACTGAGCTGGAGGGAACTGTGGAGTATTGATGCATGTCAAATAAGGTTCCTGCTTAGAGCGGTTTATGATGGGCTGCCATCACCTCAGAACCTGAAGCAGTGGGGGGTGAGGACTCCGCTTGTACTCTGTGCTCAGAGGTTGGGACGGCGAAACATATTCTAGTTGGTTGTAAGGTTAGTTTAGCACTGGGTAGGTATACATGGAGGCATAACCAGGTGCTAAGGTGTCTGGCTGTAGCCATTGAAGCCTGGAGGAGGCAGGTACTGTCGGGACATGAGGTTGAAAGTTTAGTAGTACAGTTTCTTAGGGAAGGGGGGCGGGTAGGAGATGCAGAGGTAGGAAGGAGTTAGATGTAGTAAGGGGGGCTGGAGACTGGGAGATGCAGGTTGACCTGGGAGGAAGATTAGTGGTGCCCCAGGAAATAGTTAGTACAAGCATGAGACCAGATATGGTGCTGTGGTCAGCAAGCCGGCGAGTAGTTTATTTTATAGAACTCACGGTTCCGTGGGAAGGATTGGTGGACGACGCTCATGAGAGGAAGAAGCTCAGATATAGCGAATTAGCGACGGAAGTAGAGGGGTGGGGCTGGAACGCGAAGGTGAGGGCAACTGAGATTGGATGCCGTCGATTTATAGCCCGACCACTTTGGCGTTGTTTCACGAACTCGGTATCTGGGGGCAAAAGTTGTCAGAGGCTGCGGAGCAAGGAAGTCTCTGGGTCTGGAGTAGGAAGACCAGCGTGGATGGTAGTGGGGCGGCAATGCGGTGAGCAGGTGGGTGCCGGCGAAGCGTTAGCGCGTAGTTGTGGTGGTGTTTAGCTGTTAGCAGGTGGCGGTGTTGGTGTGGTTGGTTGTTGCGAAGCGTGATGAAGGTAAAGTAGGTGGCGAGGGGCTTCTTCCTTTGACACGGCGGGTAGAAAGAGTGGTGAGTGTAAGGACACTAAGGTAAAGGATAGGTAATGTGTTGAGCGACAGGGTGGCGCAGCGGTGGAGGGGAGCCTGAGCCGCGATTGAGCCTTCTGGAGGTGTCGTGGGCCTAACTCGACAAAGGAAGGTGGCCACTTGATAACCACGATGAGATACCGCGCCATTGCTGCGCCACGCCATGGTTCGAGTTGTAGGTAGTTGGCGCTAGTTTTGATAGGTTAGCCATTGTGTAGCAGCTTTGTAGGCGGGCTGTGGGGGTAGATGGGGAATGGGATCCCCTTTATAATCCAAGCGCTTTTTTTGGCACTGTGTGTTTAATACGAACCTCAAAGTGTTCGGGTTCTGCTGCAGAGGCGGGACAGCGAACTTTGGCATTCTGTCTGGACTCCAACCCGGCTGCTTGTTCATTTATTTACCCTGGCAAAGGCAGCCTCTGTGTTTTTTACCCCGAAGTATCATGCTGCGCCACGTGGGACGACAGGGGGCGTCACAAAGGTGCTACAAAGTGGCCTATTCTCTCTCTCGCTCTGAAGCTGAAAATGGAGTCCGGGGGAAGGAAACGCTCTTGCACACGCTTGAAAGACGCAGAACGGGAAAGAGTTGGGCGTCCAAATACGTTTCGGCGTTTTGCCTTCTAAACTCGATGTTGCCCAACAAAATCCGTCTGTTTCCAGTGGGAAGCGCCGGCAGGAACGACATTAAACGGGGCGCAAGTACGTACCAGCTGCGCGATGCTCAGGACGCCCTCCGGGGAGCGCACGTATCCCGGCTCCAGGACCCTTCCGTCCGCAGCGCTGGAGGTGGCCGCCCTCGGGAACATAGCGCGCTTTTTGTCCGTCGAGTGACCAACGAAACCGTAAACTTTCCAACTAAAAGTACAACTTTTGAGGGCGATGCTTGTTGTCACGAAGCAAAGCGGTGAAGAAGTCGCAGACAAAGGGAGGGAGTGATCGACGGCGCCGCGCTGCGGGGCGGGAGAGAAACAAGATCCCGGGGCAGGGCTTACTCTCTTTTACTCTCTCTTTTACTCTCTCTTTTACTCTCTCTCTCTTTTACTCTGTTTACTCTGTTGTGCCATTTATACTACGCTGCACTCTTCTTAGTGCGGCCACTTACAGTGGTAACTCTGCCCTTACTTTACACCCAGCACTCACTCATTTTTACACTGTCAAGTCAAAAGTCAAAAGAGTTTATTTGTCACGTACATGGTTGTATACCATGTAGTGAAATGTGCCCCGATCCAGGATAGACTGTGCATGAAAATTTACAATGAAAAATAAAACAGACAAACAACCGAACACCAAGAAGAAAAGAAACAAACAACAAATAGATAAATAAGTAAATAAATAAAAAAATAAATAAGTAAAACGGTAAAGAAACCTTAAGGTGCACTGGAAGGACAGTGACAGTGAGGGGAGTGGTCACAGAATATTGAAGACCCTGCTCTGTGGGGATTGTGATAGCATGTCCGGGTTCAGAAGTCTTATGGCCTGTGAATAGAAGCTCCTCCTGAGCCTCTCTGTTCTGGCCATAATGCTTCTGAAGCGTTTGCCTGATTTCAGCAAGATGAATAGATGGTTGCTGGGATGAGACAGGTCACCGATGATCCTAGTCGCTCTGGTCCTGCATCTCCTTGTGTAGATGTCTTGTAGGGATGGCAGATCAGATCTGGCGCAGCGTTCCGCTGCCCGGATCGCTCTCTGCAGTGCCTTGATGTCCCGAGCACAGCTATTCCCAAACCAGGAGATGATGTTCTGAGTCAGGACACTTTGTACAGCACCAGAATAAAAAGTCCTTAGGATCGCCGGAGAGACCCGAAACTTCCTCAACCGTCTCAGCTGCTAAAGATGCTGCCTTGCCTTTTTGGCCTGGGCTTCAATATGTTCGGTCCGTGTCGAATCCTCGGCGATGTGAACGCCCAGATATTTGAAGCTGCTCAGTCTCTCCACCGCAGTCCCACCTACCTGTATATTAAACGCTGCAGGGGGACTTGACCGGTGGGCAGCTGGCAGATTTTAAGCCCTGGCCCTCATGGTACAAAAATGAACAAAGACATCTTTAACATTGAAGTGTGAGTACGAGTTCTAGCCAGATATTTGTAACTGCTCACCCTCTCCACTGCAGTCCCGTTGATTTTAAGGGGGGTGTAGGACCACTGCTGTCACCACCATCTCTTTAGTTTTGCTAACATTCAGTTGGAGGCAGTTCTCCTGGCACCATGATGCCAAGTTCTCCACCTCCTCCAAGGATGCTGTCTCATCGTTGTTGGAGATGAGGCCCAGCACCACCCTGTCGTCAGCAAATTTGATGATGGAGTTGGAAGCGTGCGTGGCTACACAGTCGTGAGTGTAGAGGGCATAGAGCTGAGGGCTAAGTATACAACCTTGTGGTGCTCCTGTGTTGAGTATGATGATGCCGGAGGTGCAACTCCCAACTCTTACTACCTGTGGTCTGCCTGTGAGGAAACTGAGAACCAAGGCACACAGGTGGCGGTTCAGACCCAAGTCGCTCAGTTTAGTGAACAGCCTGTGGGGGGCAATGGTGTTGAAAGCTGAACTATAATCAATGAACAGCAGTCTCACATAGTTCCCCCGTTTCCTGTCCACATGACTGAGGGTGGTGTGCAGGACGTGGGATAAGGCATCATCTGTGGATCTATTGGGGCGGTAGGCAAACTGAAGTGGATCTACAAGGCTGGAGATGGATGCTGTGATGATGGCTTTGATGAGTCTCTCAAAGACCTTCATGACTACCGAGGTCAGTGCAACGGGCCGGTAGTCATTTGGGCATGAGGGCTTATTGTTCTTTGGGACTGGGACAATGGTGGATGTCTTGAAGCACCTAGGGACTGTGGACTGAGCCAGAGACTCGGTGAAGGCGGTTGTGAGAACTCTAGCCAGCTGGTCGGTGCAGCAGCGCAGAAGGCACCCAGAGATGCCGTCCGGCCCCGGCGCTTTCCTGATGTTGACGCGCTTCAGCTCCCTCCATACATCGGACTCAGCGACGGTGATGACGTCACCATATTCCGTCGACCGACTGCGGGCCTCGCTGCTGTCGCGGGTGACTTTAGCGCAATCGGGCTCGAAACGGGCATAGAATGCGTTGAGTTCATTGGCGAACCCAGAGTCGGCACTCGTAGCCATGCTAGATTTCCTTCGGAAATCTGTGATGGTGCGCAGTCCTTGTCACAATTGGCGCGTGTCACCCTGGTTGAACAGCAACTTGACCCGCTCCTGGTACCGGCGCTTCCCGTCCTTCACTGCATGCCGAACGCCGTATTTAGCTGCTTTGTAAGCGCTCATGTCGCCGGTGGCGAGACCTGCGTTGTACGCAGCAGTGCGCGCATTTACTGCTTTGCGGACCGTACCATCGACCCACGGTTTTTGGTTTGCGAAGCTCTTAATCATAACCGTGGAGACAATGTTGTCTTCCAGCACGCTCACAAAGCTGACCACTACCTCTGCGAACTCGTTGACGTCATCCGAACCTGTCCAGAACATGTCCCAGTCGACATCATCGAGCGCGTCCTGCAGCGCGGCTTCCGATTGGGCAGACCAGCGCTTTACCCCCCTCGTGGCCGGAGCCTCAAGACGAGACTTCTGTTTGTAAGCCGGCACGAGGAAAACAGTGTTGTGGTCCGACTTCCCAAACGCCGGCTGTGGTACAGCTTTGTAGCCCTGCTCGTACGGCGTGTAGCAGTGGTCCAGCGTGTTGTCCCCTCTGGTCATGCACGAGACATGTTGGTATAAGTCCGGCATGACTTGTCTGAGGTTTGCTTTATTGGAGTCCCCCACCACTATGGTTGCTGCGTCCGGATGGTTGTGTTGAGTAGTGCTGAGTACCTCGTGTAGTTCAGACAGGGCTGTGCCAACATCCGCATGAGGCGGGATATAAACCACCGTGGTGATGACCGAGCTGAACTCCCGAGGCAGGTAAAAGGGACGGCACTTGATAGTCAAATGCTCCAGATGAGGTGAGCAGGACCGAGAGACAACAGAAATGCTCTTCACCTCGCACCACTTAGTGTTCACCATGAAACAGACTCCCCCACCTTTGGATTTGTTGGCCTCCGCCATTCTGTCCATGCGAAACACAGAGAATGAGTCCGATGGAGTCACTGCCTGGTCCGGCACAAGGGGGGTCAGCTATGTCTCGGTGAAACACAGGATGTTACAGTCCCTCACGTCCTGTTGGAAAGTCACTCTTGCTCTCAAATCGTCTGGCTTATTTTCCAATGACTGAACGTTCGCGAGCAGAATTCTGGGCAGTGGAGGGCGATGAGCTCGTTTCCTCAGTCTGTTCCAAACTCCGGCGCGGGTCCCCCGATGTTTCTTTGTTTGTCGGCATGGGAGGTCTTGGTCGCGTCCTTTATCGTTATCCGCCATCCGGAGTATCTCAGCCGGCCACGACAAATCGGGTTTTAAGAGTTCAGAAACCACGAATGGAATCTGATTCCCAATTTTCCGAAGTGTCGCGCTGTCATACGGTACTAGTCCCATTGATGTGTGAAGGAACGGTAATAATAGATAGTAAATTAAATAAAAAACGCACAGTCTTCCTGGAGCGATCAGGTAGGCGTCTGGACGTGGCCGCGACATTTTACACTGTTTACCCTACTTACGCTACAGTGCTGCCACTTTACACCAATCGAGTAAGCAAATAAATAAGTGAATAAAAATGCATTTCATCACACAATTCTATGCATGGACGTAAATACACAGTGCGTGTCAGACCCGCAAACCGTGCGTTTTACGGCTGCGCGGTGACCACTAGGCGGCGCCACTCAGCCACAGCGCACAACCAGACGGGAAAAAACTGCGCATGTGAGGGAATTGTGCAAATGCTGCTACGAACCAAAATGTCAGATTAGCTTTTTGGTGTGAGAGATACAGACCTTTATTTCGTACAGATTGCTCTGGTGCAAGAAGCAGATGTTTGAGTTGCGGGGGGGTTAACAGTTCCTCACAGTTCGACTCAGCAACTCTGACTTGTACCTGTTGGGAAACTCGCAGAAGCCCCACAGTTATCACGCTGAGCAAATCTGTTTCTTCTGCAGAAACCCCAGGGTCAGCTCAAGCATGAAACCTCTCATGACCTCTGCAAACACTCACCTGCACAAATCCACATCATCTGTGGAAACAGTCGACCAAAATCATCAACTCAGTTTTCTGTAAATTCTCTAGGAGAGGAACAAACAGATCCATATCAAATGCAATACGAGAGATTGTGGCTTACAGTATCATCAACCATGGGATGAATGTGTGAGAAGTTGGGCAGCGAGCGCAACCCAGTCTGAGCTACTATTCTGCAGCTGGAACATTAGGACCTTTTGCACTCAGAGTAGTAAATTTCATGGTAAAGTAGCCCAGCTATGGCTCTTCTGTGTCTAGGAGGCACAATAACTGTGATCATCGAGTGGTGGGAGAAACCATCTCTTTGGCCGAGAACAAAAAGAAACCATCGCTGCGGTGCTGGCCGAGGGCACTGCCTACACTGTCATACGGGATGATGTTAGTTCGCACCGTTCAGGGGTCGGCCAAGAACAGTTCAGCTCCCACCCAGACATTCAAAGGCTCTTCCTTCCGCTGCGGTCCCCATCCCTCAATCCCACCGAAGAATTTGTATCCAGTTGGTGATGGAAGATGTGTAGAGGAGTGAGTTTGGTCGGAAGCCTTACGATCAAGTTCGTCTTGTAGGGCCAACGCAAGCAGCCTGTGATGAGGGCACTCGTGAGGTTTTCAAGGATGGATCTGTAATACTAAATGTCCTTTGTGGTGGAGAACAGGAGGACATGCGGCCAAATCCACATCGACATGTGTGTGATTTTGTCTAGAATATTTGCTTTTGACTGCTGTGCGTCAATGTTTTCAGCATTAAGAGGGTTTTTCCTGAAGGCTTTGTGTCTGTGAGATTTGACTTTGGCCTCCCACAAAACCACAGCATGTTTACAGGTTATAAAAAATCTTTGAAGAGACTGAAAGGCTGAAAAAAGTAGATTTGCTTAAATTCCTTTGAGTACAGTGAGTTTCCAGCACAGTTTAGACTGCTGGCTCTACCGCAAACGGATCAGCATTGTTCAGTAATCTGAAGAAGTCCAGAAGTGTGAAGGAAACTCTTCCATAGACACACACACTGCGGGTCACTGCTTGTCTAATGCATGGTCCTGACAGCTATACAGCTGGATGAGTTGCTTTACTTTCCCCTTTACTGCAGCCATACAGCACAAGCGAATCAAGTGTACAATAGCAGGAGGCGGGATGCAAACCTACATCCTTCAATGTTGCTGATGGCGCCCGCTGCCCTGACTAAAGCCCATTTAACCCAGCTGGTCTTTCTGCAACCATTGCATTTGGCAGATGATTTTCTTCAAAGCAGCGTACAGGTCAGAGGAACCAAAAGCGCTTCCAAGGCACACGGAGGCCTTAGATACCAAACAAGTAACTGAAGCTTGTTTGTCGATACCACGACGCTCCACGCACATTCCAGCTGCCAGCCGCAGAGGTGATGCATGCATATCATTGTTTAAAAATGCATTCTTTTGCATGGAACCTTTGGTGTCGGTGCTGCAGAAGGAAGATCCATGCCGAGACCATTTATTTCCCAGCAGTTTGTCTTCTGGGTCTCCACTCTTGAGACTTTTCACATAAGGCTTTTCATGGTACACCTTGGTTTTTAAGATCTTGTACACCATCTTCTTCTTCCTGCACAGACTTCCTCTCTACATGGCCTTTTCATCTTTCAACACTACATATGTTCAGTGCTTTGTGACAACAAGCATTGCCCTCTACCACCATGAGTTGCTTTGCGGCCTAAACATTTTCGTTGCACGGCGCACATTCGGTTCTCGTCCGTTTTAAGCGGCTGTAGCTCTGCTTCAAATATAAAATTGTTCTTCCGACGTTAAACTCAGCGTTTAAAACATTTAAAGAAAAGCTTTTAAAAATCTGCACAACACAAGCAGCTTCATTTTTTTTCAGGGGCATTGATGTTACTTTAACGTGTATTTGTGCACATTCGTAATGACTGACCATAAAACACCGAAACGGTCCTTAATGTTGCCATTAAACTGGGATGCCGTTTATTAGTCGCACCAAAATTTGTATTATTTATGCCTGCAAGGAGGCCCAAGTATAAGTTAAAAACTTGCACAGAGGGCAAAGCTAAGGAAGGAAGCACAATAATAAGGAGCAAACCATCTTGTTTTGCCAAATTTGCTCCAGTGTTGCAACAGCTCATCCCTGGGTGAAGAAATGAGTTAAATGGCAGTGGCGCAGAAGCTGAGCCAATAAGATTCTCCACATCATTTATTAAAACTGGGCCTCAGCTTCTGTCTGTGCAGAGCTCTCTTTACTTGGCTGAGTTTGCTCCTCGTGCAATGATCTGTCCTGCGCTAGGCCCGTGGACCTTCTGTTCTGTTTGAGTGCTCCTTGGGTAGTGAAGCCCTGTGTTTTCTGCCTGTGTTCTGCCAGGTGGTCATTTTGTCACCCCGCCTTGTCACCTGGTCACCTTGCCACCCTGCTCTCCCGTGTCCGCTTTGTAAGTCCTGTCTTACGGCATCAGATTTACGACCACATCTTTGAGCCTGTTTTCGAGGACAGAAACAGCACGAGCCAGGGTGAAGGATGCTTTAATGCATCGGATGCTATGCATTCCCCACTTTATTATCTTGCTGTTTTTTGTTATCTTCAGTTTGATTCTGCTGCCTCTAATATTTCACTCCGCACACTTTAACCTCCAGTGGGATTAATCCACATTGTTGTTTGATGGTTCTGTTTGCATTCATGGAGCCATCGGCAATACGCGGAAAAATCCAACGACAGACAATGGACAGACAATTTTGTGCCAGGTTAGATGTGGTGTTTCCCATGGTTTGGGGCTGGGGTCATATTTTTCAAAATTATATTAGCATTCATGCCTATGCTGTTCATACTCGACTGCTCTATGTTTCCATCAAGCCAAAGAGGAAAACTTTGTCAGGGTTTATCGTTCTAGAATTGGTCAAAGCGGCAACATAACGCACCTCCCATTCTGAAACGTTTTCTCACAAAAGATATATAAAGCTTCACCGGACAGACAAACCATTATAGAGGATAAAGAAGAGCATCGATTTAGTCTCCCAGTAACGGCCTGGTGAGAGCCTGTGTTTTTTACTCTGTTCTGTACTGTGGTTTTACTGTAATTAATGTTTAACACTGGGTTGTTAAGTGTTTCCCACTTTCTTTTATCCTCAATTTTTATCAACTAACAGTTAATAATATGAGAAATATTCTAGCAAACTAAGTTACTTTATTTGTTTATCCTAAATTTGGAATCCATCTACAAGAGTTAGTTGAAGAATGATTTTTACAGCATAATGATAAATACACTTTATGTGAGCATGAAAGTGTTCCGGTTGAAGGAGCATGAAGAGGTTCATGTTCAGTGTTGAAGGTAAAGAGAAGAGTTGGAGCAGAGTGAAAAGCGTGGCTTCACCTTTACTGCAGCCACACTCCGCCGCATAGTGAAGTAGCTTCTCCTCTGGACTTTCCAGGGCATCCAACTGTTTTCTGTCCCTCCAGGAGCTGCATCATGGGACTGCTGAGCATCTCTGTGCTGCTCCTCACTGGCCTTGTTCTCAACGGAGCCTTCGCTGCACCCAGAGCCGGAGGAAACCGTGAGAAATCAAAGCTTTCACAGATACCCCAACCCTTATTTTGTGCATATACGTATTTCTAAACAATTTTAGGACTGAATACTAATTCATTATCTTTCATCTCTGAGTTTACTGTTAAACTGTCAAGAACGGATTCATTAATCGGTTGGTTGGTCTATAATGTATGTGGCTGAATGCCGTCAAGCTGAATTCCTCTCACTGGGGTACAAACATAAGGAAAACATGGAGTGCCTCCACACTCTAGCATTGCATTTGTTATAACACAGCCCAAATGATCCTAAATCCTAAATGATTCTAATCCTTTTCTGCCTGCAGGTTTGTCTTTTCGGATACCTGCGGCCAATGTCTCTGTCCCAAGTAGATGTCCTCAAGGATGGAGTTTTTATAACTCACGCTGCTTCTACTATGTCAGCAATCCTGCTGCATGGTGGGATGCACAGGTAATACTGTTCTAGCACTAAAGTTTTGGCTTTTGTCCCACTTTATTCGTTCCTTTGCCATTGCATTTATCCAAAGTCACTCACAGTTGTTGGGGTACAATATTCAAGCAGTTCAGTTGAAGTACTAACAAAAATAAGACCTAGCGCTGTAATAAATGCAAAAGGTGCTTCCACAAAGTACTAGCTGGTGGGCGGTGCAAACAGGGTGTTGTGTTTTCTTAGTTTTAAAGATGGAGAAAAATCGTCTGACATACAGTAATTCACCTTGGTTTCTGGCTTAACATCACAAAAACCTAGAATTTCAAAAGGGAACTGAGGAAGGGAGTGGGCTGGCTGACCTGTGGCAGTCCAGATCACATCCCGTGCACAAGGCAAGGATGAGCAGTCAGCGGTGAGCAGTCTGACAAGAGCTCATTGTTAGCAGCAAGTGGTGGCTTTACGGTACAACAGCATCAACGGTGACACAGTGCATGGGTGGCGAGGGACGAGCTTGGAAGCTTTTTTGGGGAAACAGGGGGATGGGAAGTCTGGTCTGCCATAGCAAAGAGTGAGATGCGAGGCTGCCGAGATAATGAGTGGCAACCAGGTAAGACATAAGATTTTGCGAGCTAGCCTGGACATGGATCCTGTTTCTCTTTTATTTGGTCTTCCAAGTCTGCAAGTAACAGTGGTACAAAGGGTTTTATAACTTCGCATTCTGTGACAGGAAAGTTTTCTGCTATGGCTCTCACCTAAATTGCCTACTACATAAATCTGGCAAAGAATTACACCGATTCTGAATTTTCAAGCACTCGGACGACAAGAATTATGAAACACAGTAAATAATTTTGCACTTTAGATATGTGCATAAACTTATTCTACGTGCATTCCTTTACAACTATTCCGTATGTAACCTGCAGTGTTTACCACACAGATTCATTGTGTCCATCTGGGGGGATCCCTGGCATCTATACACAGTCTGAAGGAATATCACTTTGTGCAAAACCTCACTCGGGGGTCAGGCTTCGGCTTGCCCACAACCTGGGTTGGAGGAACGGATGCTGTAAAGGTAAAAGTCTTTCTTGGCAAAACACACTTTTGTTTTCTTGTTACTTTGGAGAAGAGCACCTGCTAATGAATAAATGTGAATGTAATATTAAATTTAAAATATAAAATGTCACCCAAACAATAATACTTAACATTATGCAACTTAAAATGGTGTGAGTTATGCACAGTTTTAAACAGGCGGGTTCTCCTCTAACAAAAAAGATGAAGGTAAAAGTACATAAAAATATTTTTTAGAACAAATCTAAAACTGTCACTTACATGTTTATCTTTACACATTTAATGTATATTTTTACTTGTTCCAAAATCATTGTTGAAGATAAATTTGAATCTATAATGCACTTAAAATCGATTTAATTTCAGTAGTGATGTATTACACTGATGGTTATCTGACTAATAGTACAGTAGTGCAGTGGACTGATATAACAGACAGCGTACGTTTACACAACTTTTATAAAGTTTTTATCAGAAAGTTCATTTGATCGATGTGTCACTTTAAAAAAAATAAAGCAAGAAAGTTACGTGAGTGCAGTGCACGTCGGGAAAGCTTCTCCTCTCTGCCACCTCTTGTCTCATGCATACAGCACATTTCTGACCTTCACTTCTCTTTCACTGTAAATTGTTCCTATTTTTCTCTACTACAGGAGGGGACATGGATCTGGACAGACGGGACTCCATTTGACTTCAGCAAGTGGGCCCCAGGAGAACCTAATAATGAAAGGCGAGGAGAACATTGTCTTGAAATTAATTTCGGAGGTAATTTTACTGCACTATTATTATTCTTTTGTGTCTCTGTGACTACATACTATATTCAGCAGATAGTGACTTATCTCAATTTGCTGACAACTGATATCTTTCTCTTCTTCAACTGCTCTCAGCTTCTCTCCTTTTATTCCCAGTTAGATAAGATCAAGCTTTTGGATGCAACTGTTTCACCAAAGAAGCTGCCTGCTAATGACTGTATGGTTTCTCTCTTGTCAGGTCGCAAACTGTGGAACGATGAAAACTGTTCAAAGCTCAATCCTTCTGTTTGCATCAAAAAGGCTTCATAACTCCAAGCAACGGAAGATTTCTTTTTCTTTCCATTTCAGCAACGGCTGCATAAAGTTCCCAATAATCAAATATGCTTGAAGTTTAAATAAAAAGCTTCTGCTATGCCAGCATTACATTTGGAGTTATTATTGTGTAACCAAACACTCAAGAGGGGTAAAAAAAGTTAGGTTTTTTCCATTATGGTCCTATTTTACAGGTCAGTCACTGACTCACTCTCGTGAACCGCTTCTCTGTATGTCGGCGGTCCGGAGCGATCCCAGAATCACCGGGCTGGCAGGGGCACAACCTGGTCAGGGCACCAGTGCATCACAGGACACACACACACACACACACACTTTCTCAGTGAAACATGTACAAATTGTAAGATAATGAAGATGTTTAGAGATATAATTGATGATATCTTACTGTCTGCATGTTTCTCTGGCTGGTGTATGCATTGATGTCAGTCCAGTCTGCATTTTCAACCACAGGAGCCCATTGCTGTTATTTGAAAGCAAATGAAAAGGCAAAAAATAATTTAAAAATTGTGACACATGTGGAGGAAGTTAAGGGAGCTCAGGAAGGCTGCAGTTGTTGACCAGTTGTTTTATGCACCTGATTTAGGTTTGCCCTTTGGGTTGTAACTTACAGATGCCCTGGCTCTATTTTGATTGACTAAAAAGTCTTAATTTATGAGAAACCTTTGTGTTTCTACTTATTTTATATAATAATGTTTCAATTCTGCACAAGTAGAGTTTCAAAACGGCTGAGATTCTCACCTCTGATTTCAGACAGATCATTTTATGGCTTCCATGACACTGTAAAGCACACAGGCTGCACATGAGAGTCTGGTCGACCTTACAGAAGACCTCTAGAACTCTGTGGTGCTGCTGACATAGCCTCTCCTCCAGGTCCCCAGTGCCCTTCACCAGTGTGTCTCCACAGTGCCTGTACAGTGTAGTGCTGTTGGACATCTTCCTGACAGTAGGAAGCAGTGTAGGTTGGACAAGACTTCATGGCTCTCAGCTTTCTGCCAGTGCATAAATCACAGGCCACATTTCACAGCCTGGCGTAGCTCTTCCCAGGGTGAGCAGAACTGAGTTCTGTCTGCTGGAACTTCTGAAGCAGTCCAGCTAAGGCTAAATTTGTATAGAGCACAGGCCAAGTTCTGCACCTCTTTCTGTGTCCAGGACACATGTAGGACCCAGCCTGGTCATTTTAAAATCTAATCAACTTGCTTACATAAAAAATCCGAAAACTTACAACAGAACTCACAAAAGTCAGTCTTGTTGTTCAACCATCTTGGACCCAAACCACTGCAGGTCACTCAAGTCTCCATCACTGTTACACCTTTCTGTGAATTCGTTTCTTCAGCTTGGTGACCTGATCAATTCACTTTGCATCATCAGCCAGCACCTCTTTTCTCTCAGGTGTTTGATACAGGTACTTCTCTGCCATCCCAGACAGGTGTCTCACTCAGACACTACCACAGAAAGAAAATAACACCTCCATCATTGTCATCCACTTCTCCAGATACTCAAGACGTGAACTGGACAGACCCTGTTTGAGCACTGAACTGCTCTCTGTCCTTACCAAGTCCATCCTTGGGCTTTTGTGCCAACAGTTCCTGGACTTTAAGAGAAGTGAAGTTGTTGGTCCTGCACAATCATACAAGATTGATTGTCATTGTGGAGGAAATACAGCCAGAAACTGCAAGGAAGTGGAGTATCATTCATTTAATAAGCAGCATTATGCACAATAACCAAAAAGACTACTGTTGATATTGCTCTATGCTGAGGCACATCTAGCATTGCATTAGTAAAAAGTTTTATTTGTTCAAAAAAAAAAAAAAAAAACCAAAATATTACTAGTTATAACTATTATTTGATTACAATATTATAACACAGCGGTGACTGGGGTTCTGTGTTTGGGTCTATAAGAGGTTGTAGTCACTGTCCCAGGAGAGAAACTTCCTTTTAGTCCTGTTCTGGTCCCACTTCATGTGCTCATTGTGCACTGGATGAACTGTGGAGAGTGAATTTAACAGTTACAACCTGTTTAAAGATTACTGAAATATAGTCGGTAAAGACACTCAACAATACTGAAGTGACTGTTGTAAAAAGACTATCATTATGCTTCGGAAAGTTGCTTTTACACTGGTGAGAACCACAATTGTAACATTCACAGTTTAAAAAGAAATGTTGCTACAGTTAGTGGGGCCTTGTCACAGGTATTCTAGGGCTCCTTTGTGTCTCTCTGCAGGAAAAAGAGGTCTAGTAACACAAGCACAACGTAAACCTACGTCATCATATGTAAATGTAGCCATGCCCTGCTGTCCCTGGTCTCGCCTCCTGAACAGATCTGCAGAAGAAAGTCAGGACACATCCTTTAGAAGGTACCTATACAAGTACACGCCAAGAGCTCTAGGTCACACCTCAAAAGGTTAGGCTGTCTGCCATTTATGCTACATCCAAATAAAAAAGTTGTTTTCTCTGTCAAAAAGACCTGTAGAGGTGCACCAGTGATCAATACTGAAGACTGCGGGTACAGTACTTAAAAGGACACACCAGTCAGTGTTCGGAGTTTGATGCAGCAGGCAACATAGTCATCGAAGGTGATCTTCCCCTGAGTGCTGAAGCGCTTGATCATGCTGTTCATGGCTTGAGGGCTCAGCCTGTAGCCTGCAAACACACACATCAGGAAGCTAGAGTATGAAGAGAATTGTGTGCATAAAATTTGCAACCGTAAGTAGTTTGCAAATAAAAAACAGCACAGATTTGATTGTTCTCCCTTAAAGCACTTGCTGGCATTTAATTCATTTTAATGCTAAAACATTTGCACTGAATGGGGCAAATCCCCTTATAACACAGCAGGATGTGTCAGGTGTGTGTTGTCTGACCACATCAAACTGATTCTGAGATCTGCATTATTTCCTATAGAATTTTTTGCCACAAAGGAATTGTATATGCATAAATATATCTTGTCCATCTGTAAAGAGATGAGAGCTATCAGCTGGCATGGTTATTTCTTCGGGAGACAAAATGAAAGCTGTAGATAAGACAAAAACTTCTGACAATGTGTTGACCTTCCACCCAGCCTATACACCAGCTGGAAGGGCAGAGTACACAGCATGGAAATACTGCACAATACCCTTAAACTTCCAGGCCTCTGGTAGGGGAGGAGGCCTGAGTCTGAGGAAAGATAAAACCCACAGGGGGAAAACTGGGGCCTAATCACTTTGGGTTCACTTTGTTAATAAACATCTTTTCAATATGAACTCTTTATATTCCAAAGCCTATATTCCATCTCTACGAGACAAACCCCCCCCCCAAAAAAAAAAATGCCAAATGCAAGTCCATCTTAGACATCAAAAATCTCCCTTAAAGACAATCTAGGTTGGTCTAGAAGAACGCACCCATGGAGCACACGGCTTGGTGCATCTCCTGGGGGTCGACTGTGCCACTCTGGTCGCGGTCGATGGTCATGAAGTGCTGCTTCCAGGCATGCAGGACGCCCCATAGTTCCTTGAATTCATTGAAGCCCATTGTGTGGGATGAATCTCTCTGTGGTGTAGTTAAAGTACTGGGGGATTTCATGACAATATCTCTGGACCAGAGCCATCTAAAATCCTTAACTGCTGGTCCTGGCAGGTCCGGACAACAGTAGCTAAATCAGTAAACATCGTAACTGGATCATTCCAAAGACTTTTCATTAAATGTGTTTGTATTATAATACTAAACTATAATAAACACGTATAGAATATATTGTCTCAAGACCCATAAACAGAGATATTTTCAGTAAAATGCGACTATCATCCCAAACCATACATCTGTTTTCTTTTTTCTGTTTCTCTGCTGAAGAGGATACATCCATATGCAGTTCTTGCATTATTATACTTATGAGTGAATTATTGCCCTAAAACATTCATTCACCATCTTTCAACTTTCGTGCTTCATATTCAAATCAACATGATTGCGATACCTACATTTTATTAGTAAAAAATTACTACTACTACTATGTTTCTTCTGTCTTTTATGTAGCTTTTTTCTTTCCCATTCCTACTACCCTCATATGTGTACTACTGTCATCTATTTGCCCATCTTTTTCACATTTTTAACATCGGCTACTTTTTTTTAATCTGTCTCGCTATTTTTTTCTTCCATATTTCAATAATTACAATTAGTATATTGTACTACCCAAAGTATTATTTGTTATTACTATACTTGTATTTTTTATTTGTCTTTTTTCTCTCATCCATTTTCTCTTATCTTGTCTTATTCTGTTTATTTTAGTATCCCTCTAGTAGTTTTTGTCCAGATATACACATGCGTTACTAAGAATAAATAAATTGTTGTTTTCCATTTGGAGTTCACTGTTTCAATGTGGTCATAGATAATGGGTTTGGGGTAGGACTGCTTCACCAAGGGATGTTCTGGTTTTCTGCACGATCATGCCAGTTTTTAAACCCCAAAGATGGCAATGCTACAGGGTACTGGAAAGGGACACACCTGTGCTGGTCTGTCCAAAGGTATATTACGGTAAAATAACATAACTGCAGGCCTAAGAACAGCTGGGGGGGGGGGGGGGGATTCACAGCCCCTCACAAAGAGGATACATCCAGCATGCTGATCATCAGTCTGCAGGTCTCAAGGTTGAATGCTGGAGAAACAGAAGGAAACAGTCAATCAGATAAGCTGTTTGTCCTCTGAGATTAGGACAATATCACGTGTTTGCTTCATGAGGCGATGGCTCTACTGCTCTCTGCTTCCATGATCAAGAATATCATGGTGCTTCTCTATATGTCCAAACTGTAGAGCTCAAATACCAGGTCCTGCCTCATGATACCCACTATATGCAGTGAGAGAACAGAAGGTCTTTCTCAGTGCATTGTTTTAAATCACCACCCATCCATGATGCAGAGATCCAGCTGTGGCCAAACAACAGCCCTTTCACCAGATCTATAGTCTAACTCCTTCTGTGCAACAGCAACAAATGGTGCCCAGTTTGTATGACCACTCCCTCCCACCACTACCAGTGCACAGGTGGCTCTGGGAGAGTAGCTCAGCCATCACTGTCTGTACGTTTTAACATGTGTTTAACTCCACTTTTTCAGGAAAAAAAGGAGATTAAACCCCCCCGTTTGCTAAGCACAGCCATCCACCACACACTCACGCTTGTAGCCTCCAGAGAAGTTTGCCTGAGTGAGACATGTCTGCAGCTCCTCAGCAGATATCTGACCATCCTTCACAAAAGCAAAACAATACACATGAACATACATCTACAGTGTTCAGTGACAAAAAAGGTGAAGGTTTCAAACGTATTGGAGTCAAAAATTGAGATGGACTCACCTGCCCGGCGACTGCTGTGAAATACCCCATGAAGGGGTCTTGGGGCTGGCCAGGAAATCCCCCGAAACCCGGGGCGCCAGGGGCACCCCCATACTGTCAAGGGCAAAGCGGGGAAAATAGGGTCAGAGTCAGCAAGACTCCCTGTGTCAAAGGTTAGAGGTCACATTCTTCCACGCGAGCACACCCGCCCTTCTGATGACCAACCCCCCCAAAACTTGAGAGCCACTGAGGGGAGGGACCGTAAATAATTGGAAGAAAACAGCACAAAAACTGAAAGCATGCCAGGTAACCCTCCCCAGGTCTGCCGACGTGACGTCACCGCCTCCACTCCAAACCCCGCCCCCTCAGACTTCATTCAAATCGAGCATGACAAGAAAACGAACATCGTGCAGCTCCGCTCTCAGCAGGTGAGCTTCTCTGAAACACAGCGATGACCTAAAACTGTTCCTTGCTGATCAACACCACCACATGGTGCGCTTGTAAGCAGTTTATTATCTCAGTCACACTTTTTTGCTCCATTTCAAATGAATACCAGTTTTTTCCCTCCGTCACGTGACCAATCGCAGCAAAAAAATGTGTTAAAAGTGAAATTAATGACAGTTGAAACGGTACATTTTGTAAATAATGTCGAAAACCCCTACATTATTTATGTCTCCAGCCTTTAATGAAACGTCACTTGTTCGTTTTTTGCGCAACGCTGCAGAAAAAGAAAATGCTATATATTAAAGCGTAAAAAAAAAGGTAAATAACCGGAAGCGCAACAATTCCGTTTATCAACGGCAAATAACGATCATCTTGTTCATATCGCTGTCACGTTGTTCACTGCTGCTGTGAAACTCCATGCTGCAGTTTGTTTCTCAGTCTTAATAGAATGAAAATCGCATATGTTAAGTAAAACATAAATGTTCGTACCGAAGTGTTGCGGACAAAACGGATTAATAAACAGAAACTGCTTTTCACAAACCTAAACGTACGTCAGAAATACTGCATGTCTCATTATTTGCAACAATAAAAAAAAACATTTGTTCTGAACTATGTGTCCAGTTCTATACGACGCTATTCTATTTTAAATCCGTTTAAAACGCCATTGAATCCTTTACTGCGTGTCAGCCGTTTCTAGAAGCAATTTCGCATTTTCTTTACTTAAATGTGTAGCTTTTCGATTATTGTTAAATGTCCGAGCACACCGACAGAATGCTAATTTTCACTGTTGTAGAGTTCTTTTATCTTTATGAAGAAATGCAATAAAACTGAATTGACTGAAAGATGGTTTCGTTTTCCTTTCACGGCAACACGTTAGCTCCCTGTTTACGACCGAAGCCCGCCAGCAGCCGATGCATTCGTTCATCTTTTTCCCTCATATATATTTTTTATGTGAACATTTTAAACGAAATAACCAAGTGTTCGTACCCCGCCGACTCCTCCCTGGGCGCCGCCGTATCCTGAGAAACTCATGTCTTCAGCTCGCTTCAAGAGAGATGCGGAAATGGATGGACGTCCGAATGGGAGGATCAATAACAGGAAAACAGTGCAATGCCAGGATGCATGGGACTTTGAAACCAGGAATCCTAACCCTTCCGGTCGAAACGACAGGATCAGGAATTAAAACGGAAAAAAAACGAACAGACTTGGGGCTCGGAGATCAAAGACGCTCCTCTGGGTGGGACAAACAGTCATAGCGATGTAATTGGAAACATACTGCTTTAGGGGATTATCGAACAGTTTAACAGAAACATCCTTATTCCATCACGATTTAATTTCACTTCATTAGATGTCCAGAAATTAAATATATATATATATATATATATATATATATATATATATAAAAAATTCAAATAAATCTACTATTTTGACTTGACTTAGTACTTCGCATTGTCTTATGCGGAAAGACTACAATTCCCTCAAACATCACTTCCGGTGATGTCATCATTGCGATACTTTTTCCGGATCAGCCTGAGCCTTGTGATGGGTTTGGTGGCGTCGCTGCTCTGAAAGACCGCTAATAACGGGGTATTTTTTTGTGATGCTGCTTTTCGATATCGAAATTTTGCACCAGAGTGTGTTTTTGTTCAACTTAAACCCCCGAAGATGTGCGCTTTGCCGGTGAACTGCGAGATGAACGAAGCCCTCCGTGTTCGAGAGCGCAGCCTGCAGGAGCTAATGGAGTTCACGGAGAGCTGTCAGAGGAAGCTGAGCGGGTTGTTCGAGGCGCTCGGCTGGAGCCAAGAGCAGCATACAGACTCCCCAGAGGTGTTTAATACTTATTCGCAATTTTAAAATATGTTTACAGCTGTTTTTTTAAAAACACTGGCTTATTGCGCATGCGCGTTCCGACGACGCTTACGTAGATTAACGGCGACGTGACGACTCTCCCTGCCTCACGACAGATCGAAATTGTGTGAAAAATCATATTTTTCATAGATCAAGGATAAATTTGAGAGTCAAACAGCATGCGGACCTGTTCAGTTTTTTTAAAAGTCTTTTTTATTAGCAGCAGTAAATTCTGCTTGGCTCGCTATACAAATGTTGGGATATTGAATGTCGCCACCATGGCCTTATCAGTTAGTTCTCTGTGTTGTTTTGAAACAGGAGCCAACGGAGCTTTGCCCCTATGACCGTAACCATAGAGTCCCGAGATGGAGATTGGAGAGACACATGGCCTCCTGTAAACTCAGCAAGATGGGTTACTCCAGAGAGGAACAGGTGTGTTATTCTGGGAGGGTGTCAGGTCCAAGCCCATGCAGTGCCCTCAGTAAAGCTTGTTGTCATCGTGGGGTTTGGGTTCTTTGTCCATCTGCAGGTCATTTTTGACAAGCTGACAGTTATTACTTTGCTGAGTCTGGGGTGTGGTGCTCTTCACACTGACATCGCACTGGTTATTTCCTCCTGGTGTCAGATTTCTTTTTCCATTCTCATCTGAACTGTCTGATAGGGCCAGATGTTCAAGTTGACAAATAAGTACTTAAACAAATTGTAATTACTGACCCTGGGTTTTGCTGGTCACTTGTACTGGACATTATTGTATGTGGAATCATTGCTGTCTATTTGTTCTCAGACTGAGATGCTGTGTGACCCATCAGCGTGTTACGAAAAGACCCGAATCTCTTCCATAGTCATTGGTGAGTTTACCTTAAGAGAGATAACTACTTTTTAATGCGCAAATGCATTGTTGTGTATATTCTGGTTTTTGAAAATTTAGGGTGGAAAAATCACATTGAGCTGTATGCTGGGTATGTAACGATGTTTATTCTAGAAGAATAATAGCCTTTTACAAAAGCAAAACATTTTCTTTCTCCCTCTGAGGTGAAGAATCTGTACAGCGGGTTGTATCATTAGGAGGTCTGAATAAACCCTGGGTGTAAACAGACAACCTGCTGGTCTTTTTCCCCTCAGACAGCGCCACCCAGAGAGAGGTCATCCTTCAGGCAAGAGCAGGGGCTCCGCTGAGGCGTACAGGGCCAGAGTACAGCCAAAGTAAGACCCTTACATCCCTTGCTTAGCTGATTCACTGTGCTGTTCATCATCAGTGTGTGTACAGCCTTCTGAAACTCAGCTACTACTGCTGTAACTTGGACTTAGCGTAACTGTGGGCAAATGTTGTGACGCCAAGTAACATATAGAGGGAGATGTCTTTGAATACTGGAAAACAACTGAAACCTACAGACACTGTGGTCCTTGTAAGACTTCACTTCAGCTGAGTCTAAATACATTTGAAATCACCAAAACCAACCATGTGATGTGTTTTAAATTTCTTGCCATTAGTATTGGGAAGCAGTGTAGATGCCATCACTGTATTTTTGTTCTGTTTTTCAGTAACAGTGGTGAGTATAGAGGAGGTGAGAACTAGCCTTGCCCTCATTGACTCACGCTTGCCTGTTTACTTGCAGTATCCTTTTAACACAATATCCTTTACAAGCCTGGAACTGAGAGATTACTGAGGTCTCTTGCCTCGAAATTCCTCAATGTGCCACTCTGATGGGGTCATCACTTCCCCTTTACGTTTTGGGGAATCGCACTGATGCTCCAAAAGTCATACAGTGAAATACACTGGCTGTTAACCATTTAGGCCCAGTTATGTCCAGAAGTTTGTTCATAACACTGTTTGTCTGTAAATTCAAATCTGTAACCCAGCAAGTAGGAAAAACAGCTGATTTTTTTTTTTTCACTGGATAGCTTCTGTAGAAGTCTGGGCTATAACTAAAGTAAATACAAGATACTTTGATTTTTTTTTCTATGCTGTTATAATTCTTTTCTACATTTTAAATAAAACTAAAATGGAAATAGAGCATTTTCATTGTTTCCAAAACTTCATTTCTTGACTGATTCTCCCAAATAAATAAACATATGCAGGACTTATCTTGTTACTGTTCTCTGAAACTCAGGAACACCAGAGTCTAGCTGTAAAAATTGTGGAAATGAGGTTCACGGGGTGCCGTGCTGCTATTGTGTTAAGGATGCACATTATTGGCCTCTGTTCACAACCTGAGGTGCCAGAGTGTTGAGGTAACGGTTAATTTTTCTGCTGGAAACGGTACTTAATGAAGGGTAACAATGTGAGCTGAAGGTCTGTACTCAGCTGCCTGAGTGTGAAAGCCCTGTCTGTGTGCTGCAGGTGAATATTCTGCAGACCCTCCTGATGTTCCTCTCAACCACAAGAGGGCTGTATGCGACCTCACGGTTGCTGACCGCCTGGCCCTCTATAACCACGTCATCAGTGAGGCGGGTAAACTGAGTGCACAGCCGCAGCCGACCAACAATGATGACCTCTACGTGGACCTGGTGGCCAGATTGCAAACAGGTACTGCTGGCCTTGCCCAGGCTGGATTTAACATAATGTTTTTCTTATCACTTTGCTGCAAATTGCATTATTTTTATGGATGAAAATTAATAAAAATGAAAATTTTCTCTTGCAGGTTATCACAGTTTAACTGTAATTCAATCACCGCTCTCTAGTATTTGACGTAATAGTCATATCAGATCACCATTCAGTTTTAGACTCAGACACAGGATGATCGGTTGTGTGTCTGACACCATCATGTTCCTGGTTCACATCCATCAACCAGCTACCTGTAGACCTGAGACTCAACCAGCAAATACACATATAATCACAGCAGATGGTGTTGGCCTCATGTAGCTTTCAGGAGGGAAATAGCATTCAGAGAGATGGGTTTGGGACAGATTCAGCACCTCTGAGAGACGCTGAGCTCATTCTAGCACATTGGGCCCAAAACTGAGAACTGTTGCCCTCTATTAACTGTGGGAAGTGGCTCTGTTTTTAGTTGCTAGAGGATCTGAATAAATACAGGCAAATATTAGGAGGTTGCAGTGATCCTTATGTAACAGAGAACTAAGCCCATTGTGTGCCTTGCTGATCAGGGGTATATTTGTATGCTCCATAATCGGTGTCATTTTGGGTTTGGATGGTGTTGAAGATGCCAGTCCATTGTGTACTTTGCTGAATATGGACTCTGCAGTGGTGACATTTTAGCTAATTGCTCTTTGCAGAAGAGGAGCAGAAGGAACCCAAGTCCCATCTGGAGGTTCTGGCTGAGATGAGAGACTACAAGCGGCGCCGACAGTCGTACCGCGCAAAGAATGTCCACATCACCAAGAAGACGTACACAGAGGTCAGGGAGCTGGGGCTTTGTTCTCAGTTGAACCCACAGGGGTCATTAGCATCCATATAGTTGGGTTTAGGTATATACAGCTCACAGGTGACTGTCATTTGACCTGCAGTGTAAGAGGACTGTTTTGTTGGGCCTACAGAAGTATGAAAGGTGGAAAATTTCTCCACTGTCTTCACTGGCCAGATGGCTATGAATTGTTTTAATATTTTTGTATGACATGCATTATATTTTTATATTATATTTCTGTTTTTTTTTTTTCCTTCTTCCATACTTGTCCATGGTTGTGGACACATGGATCTTATGTCTGTCTGTGGTGTTCAGGTGATCCGGGAGGTCATTGATGTCCACTCAGGTGAACT
Source organism: Heterotis niloticus (assembly GCA_018136845.1). Lineage (NCBI taxonomy): Eukaryota > Metazoa > Chordata > Actinopteri > Osteoglossiformes > Osteoglossidae > Heterotis > Heterotis niloticus. Next base: position 23,774,501 of record CM030905.1, on the reverse strand, counting down.
AGCTCGGCTGTGGCAAGAGGAAGAACTGGAAGACAAGGAGGAAGTCGAGTCCAAAGCATCCCAACACACCTCTCAGAGGTAACTGGCCCACCCACTCTACACCATGTCCTTGCAATGACAATTTCAGCATTTAGGTCTTCCCTTTGAGTACAGCATTATTCAGAGGGTCAAAGGTCACAGATAAGTTTCTTGTCAAGGTGAACTGTGGTTTCTGTATGTAACAGGAGGAGATCGGAGGGCAGGCGATCCAGGTCGGCCGAGTCTCCCCAGGCCCACAGCATCTCGAGGCACAGAAACCATCGTAGCCATGAAAGGGAGCGGGACAAAGAACGACACCGGGAGAGGAATGGCAACCGTGAGAGGGACAGAGATGGAGACGACAGCCATGAGAGAGGGCGTCACCGGGGAAGTGACGGCAGCCGTGACAGAGACAGACTTCGAAACAGGGATGGCAGCCGCGAGAGGGATAGAGACAGAGGCCGTCAGCGGGACAGGAAGTACAGCCATGAGGGAGGAGGAAACCAGGAGAGAGAGACCAGGTGGAGGAGGTGAGGTGATTCTAAATGTGACAAACCTTCACTGCCTCTTTGGTCAGGAAGTGGAACTGAACACCTGAACAGAGATGGCTCGCTTTAGTACCTGCTTGATAGCAAAAATGTTTCATTCAGCATCATCATGGCTTAAACTGCAAGCTTGCCAACTGTTTGGTGGATAAAACTCTTTTCTCCTGGCTTTTTCCCTTTCAGGGAGTCGCGGTCACCCGATGACAGACGGCATGGGAAGAAGAGCAAGAAATGAGTCGAGGAGATGATTCACTGACACGTCTGACATCACTGTCTTTTCCACATACACTTTGTTAATAAAAATAGGCTATTTTCTAGCAGCTGTCAGGCCATGGCAAATTTAGGCTTTTACACTTTTCTCACTGTAAGGAGCATGTTGTTCAATCAGTTTTTTTTTTCCCTGCATATTTTGTTATAAATTCTAATAAAAAGTATGTTTATCTTTACGAAACAATTTGGACAAAAGTGCTGTACAACTGAGAGTGAACAAAAGTGTATCACCAACAGAGGAAAAACTTTAGGCACAGACACAGGATGATCAGAGCACAGTTTGTGTGTCTGATGCCACTAGGTTGCTGGTTCACCTCCCTCAAGCAGGTGTCTATGGAAGTGACATTCAAATGAGGAACACAGAAAATCGCAGCAGATGGTGTTGAACTCATTTATGTGGCTGGCAAGAGGGAAATGGTTCTCAGAGACATGGGATTGAGAGGGACTCAGCAGCTCTGAGGGATGTGCAAAGCCCTGGCTGAGCTGTGATTGGGTCCAGCAGGCACCCTGATCAGGGTGCAGATGCTTTGAGCATCTTGCAGGTTGATGAACTGAGTGTTGTTGTTATGACAGTCGGGCTTTCTTTGAAAATGGTGTAGGATGTCAACACAGTGTCCAAAGACCCATTGTGACCACAGGTTAAAAGGGTCACCATGCTGCGTAGCTCTTTGTCGTTGTCCCCCCCCCCCCCCCATGCTGTGTATGGGTTTGCTGCTTGCTTGGGTTTTGGTTCTGAAACATCAGTTACTCTCCACACCCACCCAGTACTGTCACTCCTCTGTGTGCTGTAGGGTGAGGGAGGGAGGGAAGGAGTGTGGGAGCAGCAGGTATTTCTCACTGCCCTGTGGGGAGGGGGTGGGGCATCCCAGACCTGCACAGGGTTCCACAATCAGTGCCATGGAGTTCAGCACTGCATCTGTGGGAGGGGTGAGAAAGAGCCAACAGTGGGAGCCTCCAGCATGGTCTGGCTGGACAGGGGCATGTAAGGGGATCCTGAGGAGGGTGTCACTGGGAAACTACCTCATTGAGGAGTAAGAATCAAAGGTCTCGGCCTGAAGGGTTCCATCTGTCCTCCCAGAGCTGGTGCTGACCCTGAAGCGTCCCTACAGAGACAGTCAATCATCTGGGGAGACAGCATCTGTCCATTGGGAGTATCAGCCTTATCCTCACAGACCTGACCATCATGCCTTCTTCCAGGCTTAAGGTAAGCAGCAGGCATTTGAGCACCTCTGGGTAACAGACTCTGCCAGAAACACTCCTAGGGTTCAAACCTGGGCTTCGTGTAGCCTGTGAGGACATCAGCTTCACCCTAGTAAATAAGTATGAGTTGAACAGGTAGGTATAAAGATCGATCAGCTATAGAGAATCTTTTGGCCTGGATGTTGGGTGGCTACAGACTTAAAAATATCTCCGAAGTTCTCCACGTGGCACTTCACCACTGGGGTCTGAGTAGCTTCCGCAGCTGTCTGGGAGATGAAGTGCAGTGGCTGTACTCTAGAGTGGTTGGGCTGGTGGTTTAGATCCTTGGTGGCTGGCATAGTTCAGTCAATAATCAGGAGGTTGTTGGTTCAGTTGTAGGGAGTGGAAACGGTGTAATATTCTGACTGAAATAAAACCCTGCGTGTCCTCCCAGTGTCAATGCTGCAGTAAAAGTGCGACCACGAAATATGCTGCCCATATAGTTTGACAAAATCCCATGACTGTTAATGGTGTTTTTAATGGCGTTTATTTGTAAGAAAAATCAGGGGAGAAAACCATTTCATGCAAATTCAACGCTCATTGTATATTATCATTATTAGTAGTATTTTCAGTTCGAGTTATTCTCATTTCTGTCATATGTTGTTGTTTACTTATACGTGCGCCAATGGGTTGCTGTTCCTACACAGCACCTCTGTCTCCCTTGAGGCCTGCCAGTCAGTGGTCCACCCTGACATCGGTCACCGAGTCAGAGACGCTGCCCCTTGTCAGCTGACCCTGCAGAGCATGCTGGGAGTGCGCTTCGACTCCCTGTCTCCACACCGGTCTCTCTGTATTTGCTATAGACATACGTATGGTTTCATTCTCTTATTCTTTCCCTCTGTGTTGTTTGTGATGGTCACATGAAATGACAGGACCTGAGAACAGACGCTCACAGTGTTTGTTATAAAGCTATAATAAATGAGGCTACCAGGGCCGACACATACAGCTTCCGCTGTGAGGAGGGATGAGGAATGTGGAGCCAAACTGAAGAGTGACCAGCAAGCCCAGGCTCATCTCCAGGACAGAGACCCTGTCAGTCAGCAGGGCTGGGGAAGAAAGAAGAGGCCTGTTTGAGGAGACGCAGCTGGAATGTGGGGACTCCCTGAGAAGCATCGCTCTGGCGGGGGGTGTGCGAGGTTCAACTGTGTTTGAATCCTTGTCCAAATCCACAGTCCAGGAGCTCCAAGGCACCATTACTACCTCTATGTTGCCCTTCAACACTCATTTCCATCATTTTATGGAGGACAAAGTTAGGAGTGGGGCAATCGTATTATAATGGTTTGAGTTCTAATTCTCCTGGTACCATGAACCAATGCAGTAAAATTTACCTCCTGTATAAATGAGTGAATACGGTGTGATATTGAGGATGTGTATATGTGTTGCACTATAGTGTCGACAGGTGTACCAACCCTCCAGGGCGGGTGGGCTGCTCTTGCTGTTGCTGCTGCTCTGTGCCCCCCCAGCCTCTGCTCAGAGCGACTACTCTGGCTACCACTCAGGTGAGTCCCAGTCCTCCATGGCTGGAGGGGGTGCAGCTGGTCTCAGTAGCATTGCATTTACTGCTATTGCAGCTGGTTGTTCAACTCTGTAGCCACTTGCAGCGAATCAAAAGTTTCACTGTTACAATAAAGGGCAGCAAACAGAAGTGACTTCCTAGAAGATGTAATTTTACCCACTTGTTGTGTCCCTCTGAAGGTGAAGAGCACATCTATGAGGGGTCTGTGGTGGATGGCTTTGAAGAGCACTCTGGGTACCACCCTACAGGTACCGTGAATACACGCCACTGTATGTGAGTCTGCCGCAGTTCCACTCCCGACATCTAAACGTGATGCAGTACATTTTAGCTGAAAGTTTACAGCAGACACACAACAGACAGCGGTTTACAGTCTTCCGTTTCGTATAGATCCAAAGACGAGCAGGTACCACAGTATAAACATCCCAGCAAAAGGTCTTTTTGATCTGGCTTCCTGAAGTTCCTTATCCACTTGTGTTTTGAACTTTTTATTGTTTGAAATTTGTCCCCTGTGTCCCAGATGAATACCCAATCGAACCCACAGCTGGATACGAGAAGCAGATTGTTTCAGCCTACGACCCCTATGACCCCTACGACTCGTATGCACCCTCCCCCTCCATGGTTACCATGGTAACAGAGGACGCATACCCATACACTCCCCACACCACTGCTGAGTCCTATGACTATGCCAAGGAGGTGACCATGGTGACCACGCAGGTGCCCTACTACGAGGACGTCTTCTCGGCACCGGAGGGGGGCACCATCCTGGGGGAGGAAGGCTCCACTGACTGCGATTGCCTTCCTGGGGAGCCAGGATTCGCTGGATTTGCGGGGCCTAAGGTATTGGACCTGCCCCTCTCTGGCCCCATGGGGTCTGGACACACCCACTTTGAGCTTAACTCTTCGTGGTGTCCAGTAGTTGTACATGTTTTGATACATTTATTCATATATTGTCACATGTACTATATTAAAATAAATCTTATCAGTAAAATAAAAGATTTTAGCTGCAATGTTTTGCTACCTTTAATCTATAAATTGTTTTTATTTGACTATTCCCTTACTTTTAAATCATTAATTTCATATCTGCTTAATACCCGCCATGTGCTATAAAGCGTTTGTGCGCACAGTGTGATGTTGAGCTGTGGTACTGCCAGCAGGGGGCAGTCTCCTCATAAGCATACATTGTGTCTTCCACCGTAGGGCAACAGGGGTGAAATGGGCAAACTGGGACTGCCGGGACTGCAGGGGCGACAGGTTAGTGCACAGACTGGCCGATAATAGCACCCCAACAGCACCGGGTCTTATAAAGGAACACGGCGCTCGCAGTCCAAACTGGACTTACAATCCAAGCCCAGCGGTTGTGCTGAGACCACAGTGACCCTGAGGTCTTGACAGGAAGGGGGCGCTGCTCTCCTCAGTGCTCTGCTACTCCGTCTCAGTTGCCTTCAGCGCTGTGTTTCTTGCTCAGGGCTACAAAGGACTGAAAGGAGCGCCTGGGAGACGGGGTGACCCCGGCCCTGAGGTGAGTCTGCCACCCTGGATGACCCCTAGTGCCCCCATGAGGACATTCAGCTGTAGTGACTCAAACTGACTGCTGGGTCTCATGGTCCAGCAGGCTGTGGCAGAAAAACAACCCGGGCATCATACGTCCATCTCAAATCCTGCTTACTTTGAAGGGCAGTAAAGGGCCTGGTAATCCAGTAAACTAGCAGTGAATGAGTGTCTAGCAAAAATTCCAGAAGTTTCTTACCTTCTACTTGAAGGCCAAGCTGATGAAGTGGACCTGAGCCAGCAGAACACACCTACAGCCTTCTAACCACTCTGCCTTCCTCTGTGCCCCTAGGGTGACCCAGGGCTTGATGGTGCCGAGGGCCCGTCTGGTTCCTCCGGAGCAATGGTGAGTGAGGTGGCTGAGGGGTGGAGCTCTACGCCCTCCCAGCATGCCTCAGTGGATCTTGTGTGGAGCTGAGCGGCTCTTCTCTCCACAGGGAGAACCAGGTGTGCCAGGGGACAGGGGAGACCCAGGAGACCCAGGACTCACGGTAGGAGCCGTGAAGCTGTCACCCCCGCTCCCAACACAGTGCATCACCTGGCAGTCAGCTGCCATTATAGCTCCGAGATGCTCAGTATCAGCAACATCTGGTGGACCTGCTCCAGTCGGATCTCAATTTGTGTGCAAAGATCTGATTTCAGAAAAGCGGGGCCACGGTGCTGTGTGCTGAGTCATCTCATTTCCCTGGACTCATGAATTTTATTTTTAAATTTAACCTTATGATGAGTTGCATCACATGGGGTGGCATATCTCTGTGACTTACGCAGACGGTAGGTGAAGTTCCTCCTCGAGGTCCCGTTGCAGTAAAAGAGATGGAGAGAAGATGCCATCGCATGCTTTTTGCATTCGCTCTCCTGATATTTTTGTGTCATGCTGATCTGCTGCGTGTTTTTATAAAATCTTTGTAATGAGCTAAGCGCTGATCATCCCATCCAGGCGACATGGAGCTGAACGCCACTGCTCTCTGGAAGCTGCTCTTCATAACTGTGTTTTTCCCATCAACAGGGTGAAGCAGGCATGGAGGGGCCGCAGGGTGGTGCCGGCATCAAAGGCCAAAGGGTAAAATCCACAGCCTGCACTAAAAATGCATGCAGAAAGAACACGCGTGGGGTGGACATCCCTACAGTCCTGTCGGTTGCCTCTTTCCACATACAGACTTATTAAATAACACTAAAACCTAAATAAAAACTGGCAGAGGGTGAGCAGAATAGTTAACAATTAAACAGAATAATGTGGATTCCATAGCCACCTCTGACCCCCGAGCCCAGAACCAGAGGATTTCTGCCCAGGAACAGTGAATTTCAGCCTGCAGGGTGCGTGGCGATTATTAAAGTGTGAAATTACTGCACATTTCCTCCAAAGTGATGTGCAAATCAGAGTAAACCAAGGTGCATCAGCAGGAAGCAGAGGCTGGGATTTGTTAAATCTCCCTCGCGGTTCAAGGTGCGGCATCATTTTTAAAGCAAACTTCAGTTCATGCCTTTATATTACCTGCAGTACATTAAGTAAAAGTGGGTGTTTCTGCTGCACACATCAGTGCTCCTTTCCCTCAGCTGCGTGTCCAACTGCATCTCCTTCCAGGGTCCAGAGGGACCTGCAGGCCGAGCAGGAACCCCAGGCACTAAAGGTGGAAAGGTAATCCATTTACCCAAACTCAGCAGTCAAATGATGCTCTCTCATACACGACTGTGCACTTTAACACATTTCCCTTCTTTAACCACTACACCCCCTGCTGCACTGGGTGTAACTGGCTGGAAGTATTTGGGAAAGATGTTCATACCAGCAACCTGCTCTGAGACTCTGACCTTGTGTGGTCTGTAGGGGTCCAGGGGGAAGCTGGGGAAGCAGGGAGTGCCAGGAGAAATAGGAGAGAAGGTATGACCCCTGTGTGGATGGTCCTTGGCATCTTGTTGCTGGCTCATTCCCTGCTCTGACATGCCGTTTGTCCCTCTGTCCTTCTCAGGGTCAGATCGGGGCCCCTGGGTTCTCAGGGGACAACGGAGAGCAGGGCTACCCGGTAAGATCTTGTTCAGCTGCAGTTTGAGCACCATGAGAATTAAAAATCAACCGCCAGCAGGCACCTTTTGGATTGTTAACTTGTCTGTTTGTATTTAGGGGTACCCTGGAATCCTGGGCCCCAGGGGAGAGCCTGGTCTGAAGGTACACACAGAGGGGTTTGGGGGTTTGCTGTCTGCTGCACCTCAAGGGAGTGTGTGTGTGTGTGTGTGTGTGTGTGTGTGTGTGTGTGTGTGAGAGAGAGAGAGAGAGAGAGAGAGAGAGAGAGAGAGAGAGGCGCGTTCTCGGTCGGAAAGACTGAAAATCTCCCATTTCACCAAGCATCAATGTGACTGTTCCTCTTTGCTTAGGGCGACCAGGGTGTCAGTGGGGTTCCCGGGAGCGATGGGGAACCTGGGGAGGATGTGAGTGCTGGATGGAGGAAACTATAAAAAAATGTTTTAAAGCATTAAAAAACACATGTAAATTAAAGAGACACTTGGAATGTCCCTTCTCCTCCAGGGTCCAATAGGTGTTCCAGGGTTGGCCGGTGAGCCTGGACCATACGGTCTAAAGGTAGGTCCACCTCCCAGACAAAAATACAGATCAATAAAAACAATACAGTCCAGTGTAGCAGTTGAGGTTTTTGGTGTTTGTCCCTCACAGGGAGATAAAGGGGATCAGGGACCACGGGGACCTCCAGGACGACAGGGTGCTCAGGTAAGACCCGACACTCAGCCACCTGGTGGGGGGGAGCAGGGATGCTCGGGATTTTACTACGGTATCTCACTCAGATGTTTATGAGTTTCAGGGTGAGAGAGGCCGGATGGTGACAACAGTTCACCAACATGAGTCCTATTATTCAGTCAACTTAACTTTTTTAAAAATACTCATAGCACACATTCTAGAAACTGCTTTATTATCTTGTTATTCACTGTATTTCAGAGATAACAACAATGTTTCTTGTTAAGCGGGTTTGTTTGCTATAAATACTTGATGACGTGTGGATGTGGCTGTGCCACATGCTCTTTTCTGACCTTACAATGGGGGAAGTGTGAGTCTGTGGTGAAGTCCCATCGGCCGAAATAAACACGAGCCAACCATCCATCTGCTTTTGACGATTGCAGAAACTGCCAGGCTTGAAAGGCCAGAAAAAACCCTGAGAAAAGGAGAGAAGTGATTCTGTGTATTTACATTCATTACAGTTGATGTCAGTATGTCGTGTATGCTTGTGAACTGAGTCTTCCTGGGCAGGGAGAGGGTTTGGAAATTTATGCTTACGATGTATTTGAAGCACTGGATGCTACATCACATAGGGCCAGTGGGTGGAGCAGTGGTTAGAATAATCTCCTTACAAAAGAAGGTTCTTAGTTTGAATCCCACCTCCTGCTATTATGCCCTTGGTCAAGGTATTTGCCCTGAATATTTACTGCAAAAGGTAGCCTGATGTATAAATGGGTAAATCAGAGGAAGTTGCTTGGGAGGTAAATTATGGATAACAGTGATGGTTTTAGAAATGTCAGTTGTAGTTTCTTGATGTGCAGGTCTGTAGTCTTATTTTAAAACTGCTGTGTAGGTGTGTGTGGTGCACATTTGAGGAACTTGCTTCAGTTTCAGGTTTGGGGCAAATCCCCGAGGGGGCATCCTCTCTGTTCTATAGATGCATCTGGTTCCTATCTCTCTGTGTAACGTCATGGAACTGAAACACTCAGTCCCTGTCGAGCAAGATTCTGTGCCTGCTGGTGCTGCATTGTGGGATGTGACTGTTAGCATATTTTGTAGCTACAACCTGCCAGGTGTGACGTGACTGTGTAAAGAGAAAGTAAAACACAAGTGTGTCAGTGTGTCACTGTGTGTGTGCAGAGTCTGACTGTGGCTGGTGACACTGACCACACAGGTAGCAGCTTTAATAAGAAGCATAACAGTGGGGCTTCATGTACCACATCGGGGCTGTCCCTTTTACTCTACAAATGCACAGACCAATGGACAGCTATAAATCTGTGTGTGTGTGTGTGTGTGTGTGTGTGTGTGTGTCTTACAGGGGGCTCCAGGTGAAAGGGGTGATGCCGGCCTGCCTGGAAAACCTGGACCCAAAGGTCTCCCAGGCCCACAGGTGAGTCAGGGTTGCATAGGTAAACCTGTGTCAGATGTAATAATAAAAATAACATTATTTTGTACAGCTCCGCCAAAAGCAAAAAGGTAATAACAGAACAGCCCATGTTTTATGTATGTGGACATATTTGCTGTTTTCAAGTTTTAGTTGTCTCTCTGTTGCTTTACACATCAAAAATAAGAGAACAAAAATTGTACTGCATTATTAAACACAATCATAATAAAAATTGCTACAGTAAAACAGAACTGACTGGTTTGGGACACCCAGTTTATGTGGATGAGCAGCCTGCTGGAGTGACCATCTGCTCTCCTCTTCCCAGGGCCCCAGAGGAGAAACAGGACCAGAGGGTGAAAAGGTACTCAGACTCAGTGTTTACACTTGTTGTTTGGACACAAGTTGGTCTCATGAGCGGTCGGCCGGTCCTGTTGAATGAAGCAGTGGTTAACGGTGGTCTTTTCTTGGCCATCCAGTGATGACATAAAGAATGGGAATCATGCTTATTTGGCCCAGTATGCTCACACGTACAGGGAATTTGGTTTTGGTTTCTAGCGTATCTCAGTGTACACAACACAACACACACATACACTACATGTGCAAAAGGTACATGAGAGTGTAGGAGAATAAGCAGCGTAAACATTAATAGGCATTCTAAGGTCCCCCCCTGCCTGAATCATACAGAAGCCCTGAATACTGTAGTCATTTTTCCACCCAAAGCCCCAGCCCCTCTGCTGATGCTTTGCCACCAGGGATGGCAACGTCTCTTTGCTTCTTCTTCATGTTTGCTCTGTTTCCCCTCAGGGAGCCAAGGGGAGGCAGGGAATAAAGGGGGTCAGAGGAGAGAAGGTAACAAACATGGTTTTCCCCACCTTCTTGCTGCTGGGTGTTTCTGGATGTCTCTGTACATCTCAGTGTTGGTCAAGGAATTTGAACCTGGAGTTCCAGGTCCTGTTTCCCCACAGCCACTCTGCCCTATTGATCTGGGTTCTGGTTGGAGTAAAATACCACAAATGTTTGCCCCTTACTGCAGTTTCTCTCCCTAACAGGGCAGTGTTGGCTCCCATGGTGACAAAGGACAGGTGAGCTCTCTGTCTCCGTGACCTGGTCAGATCAGGGAGCTTATCTTACTGTTCCAGCCTCGAAACGTAAAAATGATATTTGGTCACCTATCTCATGTATCTCTGGAACATGTTTAATTTTGGACAAACCTGTAGCCAACCAAAGCCAATGCATATATGGATCAACTTGAATAAACTTTGTTGGCTGTTTGCTGCAGCGTGGTGAGAGGGGGCCTCCTGGCCCAGATGGGACCGTGGGACGAGTCGGATCCCCCGGAGTGCCGGGGCACCGTGGTGATGCCGGTGCGGCAGGAGACACCGGTGTTCGAGGGAGACCAGGACCCAAAGGACTGCCCGGGTCACCTGTACGCTGCTCCATCTGCAATTCACATCACTTGACACACCTGTCACACATCCATATCCTCAGTCCCACAGAGTTCTGAACCTCTGGTACTCAGCTCCGTTAACTGGACACCAGTCTTTAAAAAGAGAGTCTCACCAATCACCACTTGGACAAGGGAAAAGTTTGGGACCAACATATTTTTATGCTACAGTGATAAAATAAATAAAATGCACTTCCTAAAGCAAGTGGGACTGGACCCCACTGCCACCTGAGTCACTGAGACTGGGTCATTAACACTTTGAGTCAGAAGGAGCACAAACAACACAGATCCTCACATTGTCACTAAAATGTCCTTTTCTGCTCTGTATTGCCCTGACCGGGAGGCGATGTGTGCAGCTGTGTGTGAGAGATGGCATTTGAACCACCCACTGTGCGGTTGCAGGGTCCAGACCTAATGGACGAGCAGGTCCTGGAGCTCTGCAGAGGGGTGGTGACAGCGCAGATCTCCCAGTACGCCGCCTCCATCCATGCCAAGTGCATCCAGGGCTGCCCCATCAACAACCGCACCCTCCTGGGGCCGCCAGGGGTCCGAGGAATGCCTGGAGGTCCAGGCAAACCTGTGAGTACCTCCCACAAAGGTTGGGGACTAGATCCAAACAACCACCTGTTGTATAACATCCATTGTTTTGACACGTACTGACAGTAGAAATGAGGGCCATTTGAAGAAACGTAAAGTCCATGTCCACTGACAGATTTTAAGACTCGGGTGCTTTTGGGGAAAATATACATACTCAGTTTTTTTTTTGGAAAATTTTAATGACTGATGTTCAGAGTTCGAGTCTCCGGTTGGTTTCTAGGAGAGCAGGTTTTTACCTCAATCTTCCTGTGGATTTTTTATTTGTTCTTTCTGTAAGCATGTGGTTATCATCTGTCTTTCAATGAGAACATGAGTTCTATTTTGTTTTTAAATTTGTTATTACTAGAGTTTAGTAGTTAAAGTAAAATGGGAAACGTAGAGTTCAGCAGAAAAAGTATCAACAATATCTGATGCTTTTGTCCTAGTGTTCAAAGCAGCAACCTGATTTTTAGCAACTTTTTGTGTGATGGTTTTTGTCTCTGCCCCCCCCCCCCCCCCACCCACAGGGCAAGCCTGGGAAGGTGGGCTCCAAGGGTGCCAGGGGGCCCAGAGGAGATCCCGGTTTGGAAGGCCAGAAAGGCATGCAAGGAGAGCAAGGTGTGAGCCTTTGATTGTCATCTCCTTCGATTTCCATCCCATTTCCTTACATAATTGGCTACAACGTCCCCCAAGGCATGACAAAGCAACTGGAACGCTAGGTGTACAGGGTTTGGAGAGCAGCCAGGCCTGAAGTGCTGTCCAGTGGACTTAACAGTGTTTAAGTCTCTTGGCTGTGGTTTCCTGCTGTATGGAGTCTTACTCACCTCAGGTTAAACATCTTTTCTGTGTTTTAATCACCTCTTAGGCCCAAAGGGCAACAGAGGGCAGCACGGAGACCCTGGGGAGGGGTTGCCAGGACCTGATGGGCACCAGGGACTTAGAGGTATGGACTGGGCAGAAGGGGCAGAGGGATCCTGTGGTGTTGAGCATGATGGTAGATGATGAGCCTTTGAAGGTGTAGCAGAAGCCCTGAATTTAACAGGAATCCCAAACACAAAGACTTACAGACTGTCAACCCATTTTTCTCACTTTCCATTTCCTGCTGCTGTTGCTCCATCAGGGTTCCCAGGATACCCAGCAGAACCAAGGAACGGGGCCGATGGTCCCACGGGTCCCCGTGGACACCCAGGGCCTGTGGGTCAGCCAGGGCTAGCAGGCCCCCCCGGGGTGCTGGGTGTGTGTGAGGCTCGGGACTGTGGCATCCACGCCCCAGTGATGAGGAAGGAACAGGGACTGGTGAAGGGGCCCCTGAGCTCCAACATCTGAACACCAAAATCAGGGGAGGAGAAGGGCAAGTGGGGGTCTCACAGCTCAGGATACAGCCTGACCTCCAGTTTTCATCTCCAACTCACAATGTACCCCGTTTTTACCATATATGACCATACCCCATTCCATTACCCACAACCCTGCCAAAATTTAGTTCTTCCAACCTGCCCTCATTTTTTTAAACCTGTTCTTTTTCTCTCCTTTTGCAAAGTTTTCTCATAGCTGTGTCAATGGATAAACTGAAGGCCTCTAAGCCCTCGATAAAATGAATTTATAGTTCGTGTTTTTAATTATGGTAAGGACATAACAAATAAAATACATAAATAATTTTGTACATCACCTGGCCCACACGTGAGGTGAATTCAGAAATTTTCCAGGTAATGATGCTTCCTTGTTTGCAGGGAAAATGTTTGCATTTTTGTTTCAGATTGTTTGGGAAATTCAAGTACTGAAGGTTTGATGAAAACTGAGGCTGCTTGTACTGATAAACAGGTTACAACTCTTGCTATGTCAACGATGTCTGCCAGTTTCAGGAATTAATTCTTCAGTGAAGTAATTCGATGAATTGCTTATTGATCTTTTTGCCAGGTTTGCTCAAGTTGCTTTCAAATAACTTCTGTTGGTGCCTCACAGCCGAACACTAACGTGATAAATGCCGTAACAGATCCTGAGGAACACAGAACAAAGCCTCAGATGAAATAAAGGAAATTTCCCAAGAAGAACAATCTGCTCAAAGCAATCACATTAAAAAGTAGTGTCTCTAGGTGCTTTTACCTTACAACTCACCTTTCTGGTGGCCAAGAGCTCCTCTAAGAGCTTGGCTCTGTATCTCTCCGTTTCTATGGATACCCTCAGCGTTAAGCGGTCCTCACTGGGAACGGAGGGACAGGTTCCCAGCTTAAAAGGATAAACTGAAAATATGGTTAAACAAAATAGGCAGCACAGTGGTGCAGCAGGTAGTGCTGATGCCTCACAACTGCTGGGCCCTGGGTGAAGATGTGGTTTTGGTCCTAGGTCAGTCTGGGTGCAGTTTGCATGTCCTCCACCGTGTTGGCATGGGTTTCCTCCCTGAGTCCAAAGCCAGGCTTCATGTGAAATGGTGACTAAATGAACGCGTGTGCATGCACAAATACACAAACGTGCATGCGCGCCCTTGTGGACCCCACAACCTGCCCACCACTTACTGATGGTGAGCCAATGAATACAGACACAAGCTGAAGCTGATGAAATGCACATTTTACTCAATGAATTCAGCTTTGCATATATTATTGAAAAAAATACATAAAAAGTAAAAAGATTATATAGTTTATATTATTAATGCAAAGTGTAATGCTACATAAGCTTTGAGCTTAACAGTGAAGAAAAAATTGAGTGAGCTGAGAATGAAGAAGGCTACATTGTCAAACAGAACATTTCAACAATTTAAACATCATCTTAAGAAAACTATCTTCACAGGTGAAGTTAGTATATTCTAAGAAGTGCTAAAAATACCTTTTATTAGTTTCTCTTTTTCTCAGTGCACAGTATTCATGAACAAAGTGACGCTCTGCCTCTACATAGGACCTCAGCTGTAAACCTGAGAGGATGACTAAACCTCCATCGGGGAGAAAACAGAACTGGACAAAGAGTCCATTTTCAAGAAAGAAAAGACAATAAAAATTACCTCCCTGATCCTGGCAGATATTCAGTTTCACTGCTGCAGGACTAAGATGTTCTCAGTTATTATTATTATTACAGCTACAATACGCTTTGTCCAAAATGTGCAAATCAGTGCACAAAACATCATATAAAATACTGGCACCCGTAAACAAGGAGGACAGAGGAAGTTAAAGCTGCTGTAAATCCTGGTGACAGGGACAGGCCCTGAGTTACTGTGTTTACAGAAGTTCTCCTTCCTCTAAAGCATCATTGGCAGCTCTTGCCCTGAAGACCCACCGGGCTGGCGGCCTTCTGCTAGACTTTGAAATGTGGAAATGCCACTGACATTTCACACGGCCAACTTTACAGGCTCAGTTGTGTCATAGTGTAGAGAAGCTGGTAGTAAAGCGATGTTTTCCACATAACAGACTGTACAAAACAACGCAAGATGCTGGAACGGAGGCCGATTCTCCCAGGCGACTGACAGGACAAGAGCTGCCGAGCAAAATTTTGTTCAAGTATTATATGTGCGTAAGTGCACATATGGAATTTAATCCTTATAAATATTTGTACAATCAAATGTCAGTTCACAAACTTGTTTTCAACAACCCTGGTCCCAGAAAGTCCCTGTGAAGCAGTTATGAATCATTTATTCGCCTAATCATTACCAACACATCTATCCATTAATATCCAACATATTAGCACTGGGTCAAATAGAGAGAAACATGTTTCTTAGAAATACAGACAGGTATGAGCTGCAGTGACTGAACCACAGTGGACTGTGAGTCTGAGTTAGTGTTGGCTATTCCCAAGATGATATTCACATTTTCTTTATAAATTAAATATGAAATGCTGGGGAAAAACTGTACTATATAATTAGGATTCAAGTGAAATTCTGGTTTGTAAACCAACTGAATCATAACCTGGCTCAAAGCTACAAAGGGAGCCAGGCAGAGAGTGCAAATCCTCCTGGATCAGATTATAATTCTAAAGAGAAATGACTGAAAGCAATTTAATTCTGCTCCAGTTAGTTAAAACCCAGATGGTGTACAGAACGCTGCTTGTTCACTGCAAAACACCTCATTTAAGCTATGTTAGACACTGGGAAAACCAAGCACATTTCACAGGGGCCATAGGCATGAAGAGACTAAACCAACGAAAACATTTTCACGGGACTTTCCGTACTGGGGTTACTGACCACAAACAAAACAAATTCACAAATATTCCCAGCAAAATCCAGTAAAAATGGTATATTTTGTAATGGTTTAGAGAGAGGGGCAAAAATAAATACATTTAAAATTACAGGACTATTCCAGCTGGAGATGTTTGAATTCTATCTCTTTATAAACCATTACGGACCATAAAAAAACATAACAGAAAAAAGTGGTGGGGAAAAAAGTCATTACTATGAAACTACACATTAAAACATCAATCATCTGATGTTTTCCTTTACAGTAACTTTCAGTGTAAGATGTACATACTAAACTACTGATAGTATGATACCAATTTATACAGCAGGGTAATTTTTTACTGTGCCAGCCCAAGTTAAGTACCCTCATCAAGGGCTGGGAGCTGGGATTCAAACCCAAGTGATGCAGGCAGAGGACAATGGGTCCGACCACATCTATGAAATTACCCTGAAAGCTTATTTAAGACTAATGAATGTGAGAAAATGCCCACAGATGCTGAAATAAAAGTGAAAGAGGTTGTAAATTCTGTAATGTAACCCCCAGCCCCTCAACAGTGACCTAACAGTTGAGTACAAAATGAAACTGGAGCAGGAAGGGAAAGAAGACGCAGTCTAAAGCCAAAATGTTTGAGAAATGTACTTCTAGAACCGTGCACCTCCACGCGCACTACACAGTCATAACCCCGGGTGGGGGGGTGGGATGTTGATCTTGTATGTTGAGAGGGGAATGTTGACTTGAGGAGGCAAAATCTGCTTGGCCCCAGTGGCGATAGCAATGCCGCATGACCAAAGCACCAACGACCAGTGCTGACAACACAACGGACAGCAGGAGCCCCCACCTCTTGTAGTGCCTTTCAGGGGGGTGCATGGAGTTCTGTGGTGCCTTCACAGTTCTCCCTGAAGAATGACAGAGGCAGGACATTAACAGGCAGGGCCATCTGTTGAAGTCAGTTTAACTGAGAGCGCAGACAGGGTCAGCTTTAAGCCCGGTAGTTACGACCACAGCACGGTCACCTGGAGGGCGCTGGGCTCCAAACAAGGACTATAACCGGTCCAGCACAACTCTCAGCAACGTAAAAAGAGAAAAATGCAGGTGGCTTTGGATATACAGTAAGCACAAGTTGAACAATATTTCAGTTTTGGCAAAGCTAACATTCATTAATACCTTATTTTAGGCTTCCAGTTCCCATTACACCCTGATACACCCTGACACCAACAGGACAGAAGGCAGCAGTGGATCTGCTGGACTTACCACTGAAGAGCACCTCGATCTCATCCCCATTTTGCTGCTAAAATAAAAGGATGGGCAATGTTAACCGGATTTATGATTTGTAAAAAAGAATGTGAATCCTGTGGATGTGTGTGATTCTGCGTGAGCTGCACTCACGTTGTTCTCACAAAAGGCAGACAGTGTGTAATTCCCACAGATGGACACACTCATCCCCTGGTCAGAGATGTTCTTACACGGCCACACACAGTTGTTCTCGCTCCCGTGTATCCCGATGACCTGAAGGGGCACAACAAGCGAACACCTCGGCTCAACTCGCGGCTGCATCGTAAGCACATCAGGATATTCATGTCATGTACACAACTGCTCAGATTTTCACTGTCTTGTGAAGTGGATCGCAGCCCAGTGGTGCTTGCTGTGGGTACGCAGGTGACTCCACCTGGGACATAAGCATGTCTGTCCATCCTCCTTACTACTGATTTAGTCTCCCTTGGCTGAGATGTATGTTTTAATTTCCAATTCCAAAAACGTGAATCGTGTCAGAGCCATGTGGTGTCTGAAGCCAAGTTTGTAAATTAAGGAAGGGGAGATGAGCTGCAGCCCGAAACTCATGCAGCAGTGCTGTGGAAACCCTAAACCATCGATCTACAATCGATAATGGCACAGAATCGGTCACTCAAATAACAGGAGATGAACAAACAGGAAATGTGAAGACACAAAGTGCTGAGGTCTGAACTACACACGTACAAGTTAATTTTTCCATTATGTAAGTGCTGGAGCGTGTGATGAAACTTGGTGTATTCTACCTTGAACCCCGTGCTGACTCTGCAGTCAACAACAGGTTTAAAGGCCAATGGATGAATGAGCCAAAGAGTGAATCAGTAGTGACGTAGGGGAACTTACTTTACCCGCCTGCATCCAGGTTTGCTGACATTTGGAAAGTGTTGCATTTTCTAGGCTGTGCTCTATGTGAAAAGTCTTCCGGCCTTCTGGACACAAGAAATCCCTGTTGATGTGCAGCACTGCAGACTGAGCTGTGAAAACAAAGTCCACAGGGGATGACGGAGTGCAACAACGCCAGGATATGCGAGCCTCCCACCGCGTACAGAGTTGCTGTACACACAAAGACAAGAAACATGTGGCAAGCTGTCTGTGAAGCGTGTTGCCTGTAGCATGCTGGAAGGGGATGAGGAAGTGGCGTGAGCGGCCTCAACCGGAGCCATGTGCCTCCCACACGACAGCGTGGGATGTGCAGGGGAGGGGGAATGTTTCGACTACTTTTCCTATTTACAGTATTTAACCCTCCTCTCACTATTCTGTCTTTGCTAACCTTCCCACCACATTAGTCTTACCTCCTTATGTCACACACATTAACAAATTTTTGTCAAGAGGCAAAGTTGGCCACTTAGTGGATGTGTCAGTATGGTGTGAGCCCAATAATCCACAGTTTGAACAGCAATACATGCAGGTTTTACAGTATATATACATTGTTGTATTGTACATATAAAAATTTCACCCAGCGAAAGCTGACTAATAATTCGGCAAAGATACACACAGCTGTCTCTCTTCTGTTTTACAGCAAAATTATATAAAATGAGATGAACAGCTAATACTATGGAAAACCGAGCGACCGCAAGGGAAGGAGACCCGAGCAGCAGCGCGAGAAGGTGGGCGGCCGGAAGACATTGGCTACATCCAATGGTTAGTGTGGCTGCGGAGGCCACTGTTGGCTTTGAGTGGTGACAGAACAGGACTGAATCGCTCAGGTGGCGACACATTCCCTGCATGGTGAGGTTGGTGGCTTTTTGGGGGCAACAGAATGGTGGGAAACCTGCGGAGATGTAAGACTGGAGAGTTAAGTGGGTACGACTGTATTCTCATGTAAACTCCAACTCTGTGATGCTGCCCCCCTCCACAAACACAAAGTAAAAGCCGCTGCTACGTCCTTAGTGCCAGCTTTGTGCAGTCCTTGGATTTTTACAACAATATCCCCCAGGCTCGTGGGGGTATTATATTCGCCCGCTTGTGAACAGATCGGTCATTCGGAAGCGAAAGCAAAGAGAGGCGCGGTGATGGAAAAGGAGTCATGTGTTGGACTGTGACGCGGTTTCTGACTTTTGCTTTCGGTGTCATGGGCTTACAGCAAAAATTCCAGCGTTTATCTCGGTGAAATCCCTCGCTGCCGGGGCTTTCCCTGTCAAATAACACCGCGGTCACATTCAGAGCGACGGGCAGCGTGCAAACCACGGCGAAATGCCAATAAACTGCGCCAAAAGCGCATCCCCTGCACGCAGAGGTGCGGAAACGCGCAGAAAACGCGAATTCTACCTGCGAAAGCGCATTTTTCCCACCGGGAAGCCCGCGCGTACAAACCTGCGGAGCACAAGGTGGCGACGTGAAGCAGGAGCGGGATTTTGCCCTTCATTTTTTGGCCAAGGGTGCGAAAAGGCTGCGATCGCGGACATCCACGTGCTGTGGCCCGGCACTCCGGAGCGCAATGGCTGATGGTACTCTTCCCCCCCCCCTTGGATAGTGCGACGGATATCCGAGCATTTACTCACTTTTTATGTATATTTATTAACTATCGTTTTAGCTAAGTGTTTTTTTTCCCCTACACATTTTATTTATATATTTTTAAGCGACACATTTCATTGTCATAACACTGTTGTTACTGCACATGTGACAAATAAACTTGAACCTTGTGTTATTGTAGCACTGGTTGTCAATGGCAACAACCGCGTACAGTCCGTACATTTACTCCTATCGTGTTGTCCTGCACATCAGTTTAAAAAAATACAATAATAATAATAATAATAATAATAATAATAATAATAATAATAATAATAATAATAATAAATCCGTATAAGTAGCGATGGGAGGGGAACAAACGAACGGTTATCGCTGCTGTTTTTGTTTGTGTCTTCGCGAAGGGGAACTTAGACGTCAGAAACAAAGGAAGCTGCTGAGTTTCTCTTTCACTCCTATAAAGGCGGACCGAGGCTCTCGTGTCGCCGCACTCGGCTCCGCCACCCGACGCTGCTGCGATGGCGCTTCTCCTCCGCCCTCAGCACCTTCTCCACCTTCTCCTCCATCTGCTGCTCGTCCTCCTCGCACCCCGGACAGCGGCCGATCCTGTGCCCCGGGACGTGCGCTGTCGCTGCGGTGCGGAGGCGGTGCTGCCCTGCGCGGCCCCAGCGATGCCTGGAGTCCAGTACCGGGACGTCAGATGGTACCAGGTGCGGCTTTTACTCTACTTACACCCGTTTTGCTTTCATTTACACGGCTTTTTGCTATAAGCTGCCCACTTTACCACTCAGTTGCACGCGTTTACACGATTTTTGCTGCTCTCCTTCTACATTTTTTCCCACGGTTTCATCTAACGCTCACGGCTACTTTGTTTGAATTGTAGCGTTAAAAAAAAGCACTTGTTTGCTACTTTGTTTCGCGTTTCATGTAGACACCGTTTTATATTTGAGCCCTGATTTGTTCACACTTACTGTAGGCATTTCCTTATATTCTGTATTTAGTTCTTCTTCATTCAGAGGAGCTGGAACCCACAATTCAGCCACGATTTAAACACCTTTTAGTCACAAATTCTCTGTCCAGTGATCTTGTTTATTACTCGCTGATGCTCAGGCTGCATTTTCATTTCCTCTCTGTATAGTTGTGTCAAAATTGCCAGTACAAATATATTTATATACAGTACATATGTTCACTTTAACTCACAAAGCGGTTGATCCTGGAGAAACTCCTTCAGTGGTAACCATAGGAATTCTTCCTCTGACTGACCTTTAACTGCCACTGTCACTCGCCATTTGTCACGTCTGACCTCAGTGGTGACATTTAGATGTTTGCCTCTCTAAAATGCAGACCTTTGTCATTTCGGTCCAGCTTCTTGTTTTTCACGTTCCTCCTGGTCTGGAGGTCCGGCGCTGATGATGACACCTCCCGTTTCTGTCCCTCAGGTCACCAAGGGACCCCCCGTGCAGCTGAGCGGCATCCTGCGTAAGAATCTGGCGGGAGATGTGACCCACCTGTACAGCGGCTCCAAGCGGCCTGCCACGGTGCTGGATGGTGACTCCTTGGATCTCATCCTGCCCAACGCCACAGCCCAGGACAGCGGCACCTACAGCTGCCTCCTGAGTGCCCCTGTGGGTCAGCGGAACCAGGAGGGATTGGTCCGCCTCACAGTGACCGGTGAGTCTACCGGCTGCCCACGCAGACCTTTAAAGAGTTTTTCCTCCTATTAAGGTCAACCCAGTGATGTCGCCATGTGGATCAGGGCCAGTAGGGGGCATTGTGGTTAAGGAACTGCTCACTTGTTGAAGTTAATCAAAGAGGACAGTAACATAGCAGCCCTCTGAGCTCCAGCTAGGGGTGTGTGAGATTTACTGGGCTGTAATGTGGAAACTGGAGCTGCTGTTAGACTGTAAGTAGGGGTAAAGCTGCTTTCAGAGGGTGACTGTGGTTCCCAACCCCCAGGCTGCCCTGAGGAAACATCATCCAATGACCTTTGGTATGAAGGACTCCTCTTCTTCATTGTGGCCCTGTCCCTCATCATATTCTTCATCTGCTGGGTGAGTTCTTGTCTTTTTTGTCATCCTTGTGAATACAAAAAGTTCATTCATTCAAAAATTCCAGTTTTTCACCGTTTACCAAATAAACACTCAGTCAGGGATTTAGCACATTGCGGTTAAGTCCTCACTAACAGAGCCCTTCTCTATGGATGTGAGCAGCATCCTGTGGCAGCTGCCATTATGGCAACAAGGAAGTCTTTCCAGTCACCGATCAATCGGTTTACAAGTGTTTTAACACACACACACACACACACCTGGCAGCTGAGTGTGTACAGGAGTGTTTTCCTGTATGTCACTGAACCATAACCAACTGTAGTAAAAATCAGCGATGCAGAGAATCAGTATTCAATTTTGTCTCGAAAATGTAATTCAGAAGATTTAGCACAAATTTGAATAGGATCTTTACATAAGTTCTCAATAACTGGGAGCTGATGGGGTCAGGCTGAGCAGGGCAGCAGGAACAGGCCAGGTGCGTGCTGCAGAAACAGCGGAATGGCTGGGTGAGCAGAAAGGTGAGATAAATGCATTCCTCTGTGCCGACAGGCCCTTCTCAAGAACCTCTCAATCCTGGGTGAGAAACAGAAGCAACTTCTCAAAGAGAAGATCCTGAAAACTCCTCTGCAGAAGAAAACCTTGCACCTCATCTACACCCCTGGCTTGAAAGATGGCTCCCCCTACCACCATGTGTGTGTGTGAGATCCAGGCCCACCTGCTTGGGTCTTGACGATGTCCCTCAAGAACATCTGATCCCCATGCCTGAAGCAATCAGAGTTATCATCTCAGCACCCGGGTCAGCAGATGGCCCACGAGGAGAAGAAACAAAAGGAGCTCCTCACCCGGGAAGACAAAGTCCGAGCACGAGGCAGCCAAGGGTGCGAAGAAGGTTGTGGTCACGTGATGTCCCCTGTGGAACGTCTCACCTGAGGAGACCTGGCAAAGCTGGTCTCCCCTCCTACTCCCCCTGTAGCAACTTCCTGTAGCTGCAGGTGTCAAGTTCATTACAGGATACAAGACGCTTAAAGGACCTGGACCACAATACCTAGAAATAATGGGATGCGATCACTCTACCCCAGTAACAGCGCTGTGCTCCTCCACCTCTGGCCACTTTGTGGTCCCACTCAAAGGGGGTCGATCACTACAATCCACGGGCACTTTGTTTTACCCTGAGTTGTACCGCACTACATCACCTGCTAAACAAATGTACAGCAGTGTGGTGCGCGGAGGAGAATCGAGTCAGATGAGGGTGGCTGGACGTCTTGCTGAGATACCGGTGGTTGGGGGAGATGCTGCGAATATCCTGTTGCTGTACACGCTCTGTGCCTCAAGTGTTAGACCTACTGCTTTTTACTTTGTTTTACCTACTGTGAGCCTGCACTTAAGCTACCTCAGTTTACTATGTCCTTAAGCCACATTTTAGTGTTTCCATACAGCCAGAGTGGAAAGCACTCAGGCGTTTTGCCATTTGAGAGGTAAAAACAGGGTACATGGCCTCTATGTTGCTGTTGCTCAGTACACGGTCCCCTGCAGTGCTGTGTCTAAAATGTACCTTCTTGCTGACTTACTGTACAGTAGTTGGCAAAAGCAGTTCTGGCACCAGTATGGCATTTCTGCGCATTTATAGCTGGGAAATTTTTATTTGGTTCATGTTGTGAAACATAGTTTTGTTGCATTTGTTTTGTGGAGATCAAGTTCTCAGTATGTGAAACATTTTCATCTGTCACATTTACATTTCTGCATTTATACCTGAAATGGAAAAAAAAAAAAAAAAACTATATTCGGTCCTGCAATTTTTAAAATGAATGTCTTTAAAAATGATTTGGCTGTTTTTATGTGACAGAATCAAGAGGGAAACAGGTGCTGTTAGAAAGGATTAAATGACTGAAAACAAGAAGAACTGAATAAGAGCAGGGAGAAAAAAATGGAAGATGCAAAGTATTTTTCTGAAAATAACAAATTCTTTGAATTTTAACATGGGACAAAAACCCTGTTTTCTGCAGCAATTCCCCAGAGTTCTTAGTGTCTGTGGAGATGCAGCTTCAGCAGGAGAAGTGAAACCGACCTGCTCAACACCCGGCCCACTCAGCCCAAAATATATCATGTGTTTGGATCAGTGACACAATAAACATTGCACTCAACTGTCCTCCACACACACACACACACACACACACACACACACACACACACACCATAAATCCATTTCCTCACTGGTATCACAGAAGTTCAAACACAGAGCTGTGACCCCAGAAACACCAGTGTGACACCAGTACAACAGGTGTTTCTTTCTGTAAGAGGGGCAAAAACTGATGAGAGGTTGGAAGATGAGACTGAGAATCTGTGGTGAGGGATGCAAAACTTACACTATGAGGTTTGTGCTCAATGCTACTTACACTGATTTACATAGGAGCATCATTTTTGCAGCATCACTGCACAGGAAGTTTTATATGCATGTTAGGTTGAAACTATGCAATATTATCACTCACATGTATTCTTTTATTAAATGTAAGATATTGTTCCACTGTACATAGCACATACTCCACCCCTGCTGTACAAACCTGTTGTTTCCGTTTCCGTTTCCATTTCCTTTTACAACTGTCATCCACACCCCCATGTAACCTGATACGTTTGTATGTCTCCCAGTATAAATAAAACCTGTTGAGGAGCCAGACCTTTGTAGCTCACACTGCAGACGGTGTGGTTACCCTTGCAGCAAGTAAAACAGCGCGTGTCTCACACTCTGTTGGTCAACGGGTCGGGTGAACTAAACCTTCTCCCCGACAATGCAACACACACACACACCACCGCACATAAACTTGGACAGCACTGAAGAGCAAAGCTGGTTATAGTATGATTTTAATTTTATATTGACACTGATTCACAAAACCATTTACATACTAAGTACATAAAAGCATAAAGAAAAAGCAAGCTATTAAGTACAAAATTTCTTTTCCAAATTGTAACAAAATGACATCTGTTTCACAAAAAAGGACCTTGTAGTAAAAAGAGGGTGCAAAAATGACAAATTCTTTGTACAATCTGACTCTCACTGGATTATCAGTAACAAAACTTTCGAAATGTATCATTTGTCGGGTGATAAAAATATCCAGTGGCTATAACCTTTAGTGAAAACGGAAATGTGACGCACAGCAGGGCAACAATTGTGGCATTATTCTGGTGCTGGGGAAAGTTCCAGCAGTTTCCATGTGATGAGGGTGGGGAAAGGGGAAGTGAGAGCTCATGCTCATCCACAGGCTGAGAAAAATGAACTCATTTAACTCTGTGACGCTATGGCAGCTACTGCACCAGGAACACAACAACATGCACATGTATTGCTAAACAGAACCAGTAATGGGCACAAGGGGCCTACATAACCCCTCTGCACAGTTCACACGAACCCACTTCACTATCAGCTGGCGCACAAGGCAGCACTTTATTTTACAACCAACAACCACTGTCTTCTGTCCCCCTTAAAATACACTAAAAAGCAGAAATATTTGAATTCAATTTTCAGGATTGAAATTTTATTACTAACAGCAATTACACATGGCTGGTGTATTTACGTTGACAAAATAAATAATTTAAATTCAGTTTACTTCACTTTAGCAGCAGTGGTAAAATCCTACTTCCCTTGTTATTCCATGTGATGCAGCGGATAGCCAGGTGACATGAACCTGAAGTTCTCCTTCCTGAACCTCCAACACAGAGCAGCTCATCAGCATCACCTTGCTGGCTACCGAATCACAGCGTTTGTTCGCAGTCAATGAGCTGCACGGGAGGACGGGAGGCCAAGGATACATGAGGACAAGAGAAGGGGAGGATGGGATGACAAGAGGACACTGGCCAAATCTCTTCATTCCCCCCTTCTCAGCTTACTGGCTCAGATCGGGGAGAAAAGCCACGCACTAGGTCACTTGTCACAAAAACACCATCAAAGGAGCAGCTATTTGGAAATATTACAACACAAGTAATAAAGAATTACATACAAACAAAAAAATGATAAAAAGTAAAGAATAAACATCACCACATGAGCTGCACTGACATGGAAGCACCACTATTAGTGAAAGGTCATTTGAAATATTAGGGTCTGCTCATAACAAACAGTGAACTTTCGTTTTTAAATCCATCCTAAAGGAATGGTAACTAAAATCTGCAAAATCTAGGTTAAAGCCTCCAAAAGAATGATACTTCAGTTAAAGAACATCTAAAAATGCTAAGGCCTATCACTAGATTTCTTGGCAAACAAGTTTACATTTACTGCCCCCTGCAGGTGCAGCCAATTAATACAAAGACTTCTCTTCCATGAACCCCAGAATTGAACTCCAGTTGAAAAATATATTGTATTTTATTACAGTTAATTGTGCAAATAACATTTTATACATCGTGTTTTATACATTCCACATTTCTGTAACCTGTAAAAAATAAACAGTACTAACAAATACAATGAATGGAATAAAAATCCCATTTGTTGATTCCCTGTATAACAGATGCACACTTCCAAATATTAAACAGCCAGTAAATGTTCACAGACTCCATATGTTACACATTTAACAGACCTATTATTGGTATCTTAAATATTAATATTTATAGTTGTGAGACCATGTAAGGTTCATTACAAAAAACAGGCACGGTTAATGATAGCACCTGAGGAGATTAAGGCATTTGTGACGTTTTTCTCCCAGATGTGGGTTCAGACCACAGGAAGCTCCTATCTATTGAACTGTCTTGTTCATCAGCAGAACTGCACATCGGGAAGAAGTGGGACAAACAGCACCACAGGAATTCAGTAGAACTTGGGCAGGAGTGACAGGGAACAGGTGAGCAGCAGCAAAGAGCAAAGATACTGGTGGCAGCAGACTGGGCAGAAGGTGGTAACCATGAATGCCATCCAGGCTGCATCCCACCTGAGCACCAACAATCAATCTCTGTGCTGTCTACATTTCATAAAACTGCTAATTTGGCTTTTTAAACTGGTGGGGAGCTGAACAAACATAGTACAGCTCTGGAAGAAAACGTCAGACCCCAAAGCGTAAAGTCTCCCTTGGGAAATAGGCAGAATGAAGTAGTGAAGCAACTGCTGAGGACTTGTGGTTTAAAGCTCTCAGTTAAAACTGAAGTTTGTCTAAGCTGAAGTATCTACTGATGTATCAGTATACTTGTCTGCATGCTAAGAATGTAGACATGATCCAGCTGTGGCTGTCATTAATTGTCAAGACTAAGGCACATCTGCAAGGGGGTCATCCTGAGGGACAGGTCTTGCAGGCTGGTCTTGGCGGGAGAAACACAATAGTCTATGTTTATACAAACAGTATAGTATGAAACCCAAAATGACAGCAACACCACCCAAAACACAGAATACACTGGCAGTTGTCTTGGTGTCTGCAAAAAGAATATGGCGAGGAGACATGTCAAAGCAAGCAGCCAGGCTTTCAGAGAGGATCACAAACAGAGAGGTGTGTTACTGTACCTGGGCTCCCAGTCGGTCCCGCAGGGCCTTCAGTCCCTGAAACAAATGCAAAAATATTGAACGATCAGTAAAAGTACCTTTTTCAGCTGGAGAAGCTGAAGATCTTCTATGCTTAGGTGAGCAAATGATCACATCATTTTGTCTAAACAGTGGTCCTTGTGACCGACTGTCAAGGATTAGAGACCCAGAGCCCGGTGTATCAAGGTTCTGCTTTTAGAAGAAACATTTGAAGCTTGTGGGAAACACCACACTAAGGGGTCACCCGCAAATCTTCACTGTTTATCTTCTCAACAGCTTTACCATGGAAACAGGCTGTAAGGAAACCACAGCTCCCAGCTGAGCTGACAGCCATGCGATGATGACGGTTCAAAAAAAGAAGCACCTTTTACTGTCACAGGATGGATCTTGGACTCTTGGCTCCTGGAGAAGATTCCTAGAGAGAAGAGGAGGATAGGTAACACAGGTCAGGTTGGCACAAGCGAAGGAGTTTTCATCTATCCCTGGTTCGCCAACAGTGGAGCTCAACTCAGAATTTTGGCAACGGCAGGAGCGGTCATTTGAACCCGGGTCCTTCGATTACAACACAACAGCAGCAGCAACTGCATTCCCTACCAGCCAATACACAACCTGTTTGATAGTGAAGGTTGCTCTTTTTCTTCACATTAATGAAATATTTGCACATCTCCACAGCAACAGCATCTGCTAATCCTCTATCATGAGGACTGAGAAACTTACCAGTGAAATGGACCCTGGTCTCAGTCACTCTGTCAACCTTCAGAAGGGGAGGAGAAAACGTGGTGAGAAGACATGTCATCAGATCCCATGAGGAGATGGTGAAGGAAACAGGGAGATGTGAACAAAACTCACGCTGGGCTCACAGGTGAAGGTGAAGGTCACGTCCTCGCAGCCGTTGAGGAACATCGTTCCGGAAGAGACTTTCATACACAGGGGGATGCACATCTTTGATTCGTAAATGGCAATGCTCTGCAGGAAAACCGCAGGCCATCATCAGATCTTCATCCTACACGCTGGTGTAAAATCCTTCAGCTCAAAATTTGGGCCAAATTTCTCCCCCTAAAGATCATGGCAGCTCACTGAGTCTCATACACAGCTTATAAATGTGTCAGCAGCTGCAAGAGTGGCTAGGGTTGTTCCTATAAAACCCTCTTCTGCTGCAGTTCCCTTAATGGAGGCATTGACTCTCAACTCATACAGTGTCTCCATGTCTTGTGGAGGCTGAAGAAAGCCAGCCTGCCTCCTTCCATCCTCACCACCTTCTATAGAGGAACTACAGACAGCATCCTCTGCAGCTGCATCACCGTCTGGTTCGGGAACTGCAATGTTGTTGACCGCAAGACCCTCCAGCGCCTGCTGAAGACAGCTGAGAGGATCATCAGTGTTTCTCTCCCACCCACTGAGAAACTCTATGGAAAACACTGCGCCCGTAGAGCCACAACCATTGCTGCTGACCTAGACCACCCCTAGACCACCCCATGCCCTGTTCACCCTCTTACAATCCGGCAGAAGGTACCAGAGCATCTGGGCAAAACCACCAGGTTCTACAACAGCTTCATTCCCCAAGCCATCAGGCTCCTCAACGGCCTAAAACTCACCCATGCTGACCCTACCACCGGGAATTACCCTGCTGCCTAGGATCCGACCGCCTCCTTACCCGACCGCGAATATCGAAGCTGTGGGGCATCGGGGCGTCTTTGGAGCCGAGCGACGCATGCGCAGAAGCGCCGCATCCGAGCAAAAAGTCACGTGGTCGCGCTGCCTTGCCTTTTGAGTTTTGGGTTAAAAAAAAAAAAAAAGTGCTCCAAGCACAAAACTTCTTTGTCATCTCCTAAGCACTTTGCCCACCCGAACCCCACGCAAATATTGTCCCTCTGCATTTAAATCATGAGCAGCAACAACAACAACATTTATTTGCACAGCACATTTTCATACAGAACTGTAGCTCAAAGTGCTTTACAGGGTGACAAAAAAAAACAGAGTAGGCGATTATATGAAAGAGTAATTTACAACAAAACAGTAAGGCCAGATGGCCAGGAGGAAAGAAAAAACAAAACAAAAAAAATATCCTATTCGGCAGGAGGAAAAAAAATCTGCAGGAGTTCCAAGGCCAAAAGACCGTCCAGCCCCCACTGGGCATTCTACCTAACAAAAAGTTTCTAACTCAGTCCTCTGTGTTATTCTACTGCACAAGATGAAGTTTGTGCAGTAAAAAACGTGAACAGATGTATTACTGACCAACTTCCAAACGTGTTTAATAATACATTCATGCACATGACATCAGTCTAGACACATGTCAACACAGGGAATAACGTACCATACCAAAGATTCAAAGAGATTTATTTGTCACATTAAGGGAACAGTTGCAAGAGTAAAATAAGCCTGGCGAGAGCAACTGCTCGAGTTTATGAGTAAATTATAGTGCGGTACCACAGGGGTCCACGGTCACTTGAGCGATGCAGTTTGCCGTCAGCACAGGCGAGTGAGGCTGCTGTACTGCACCGCTGCCAGTAGGGGCCGCTAGTGAACCGCTAAGTGTGTTGAACGAGACTTAAAAAGCCTCAGCCATTGAGGAAAACCAATTTCGCTACCGCTGCCATGTAAACCAAAGGCAGAACTTACAGTGTGGTTCAGATCCCAAGTCTGTTGGCAGCTGCTGATGTCCTGCTCTGGGTACCGGAGCTCCGCCCAACCCGTTTGTGGGCACAGGTAACTTTGGTTCCTTTCCTGCACCTGTGAACATGATGCTGGAAGGAGGAATGGGAAGGAAGGCCTTTTAGTGCCATACATCATCCACACACACACAGGCCTGGCCACACAGTTGTTCTCTGCCTAAATGACTACCGCCCTGTTGCACTTACGTCTGTTATCATGAAGTGCTTTGAGCGGTTAGTCAAATCTCATATCATTGCCTCTCTGCCAGACACACTGGACCCACTTCAGTTTGCCTACAGACCGAACAGGTCTACTGACAACGCAATTGCCTTCATTCTCTAGAAGGCTCTCTCCCACCTGGAACAGAGGAACATGTATGTGCGAATGCTCTTTATCGATTACAGCTGAGCATTCAACACCATCGTGCCCTCTAAGCTTGTTGCCAAGCTCTGGAACCTGGGACTCAACCTCGCCCTGTGCGGTTGGGTCATGGACTTCCTGATGGGCAAGCCCCAGGTGGTGAGATTGGGGAACACCATCTCCTCGGCGCTGACTCTCAGCACGGGGGACCCCCCAGGGCTGCGTGCTTAGCCCCCTGCTGTACTCCCTGTTCACGCACGACTGCGTAGCCTCGCTCAGCTCCAACTTCATAGTCAAGTTTGCTGACGACACCATGGTCATCGGCCTGATCTCCGACAACGGTGACAGGGCCTATAGAGAGGGGGTGAGAACCCTGACCTCATGGTGTCAGGACAGTGACGTCCATCTCAACGTCAGCAAAACAAAGGAGCTGATCGTGGACTTCAGGAGACAGCAGGGGAACGGCCACGCGCCCATCTCTATAGCCAGCGCCCCAGTGGAGAGCCGTGGACAGCTTCAGGTTCCTCGGAGTAAACATCACCGAGGACCTGTCCTGGTCACGGCACACCAGCAACATCAAGGCAGCAACACAACGTCTCTTCTTCCTCCGTCGGCTGAGGAAGTTCGGCATGGACAACAGGATACTTGTCAACTTCTACAGATCGACCATTGAAACTATCCTGACTGGCTGTTTTACGGCCTGGATGGCAGCTGCAGTGCATTAGACCGTAAAGCTCTACAAAGAGTGGTCAAGACAGGACAGAGCACTACCAGGACTGATCAGCCAGCCCTGCAGGACCTCTACACCCAGCGGTGAAACAGAAAGCCCATCTTTGGATCATAGTCACCCCAGCCACAAACTGTTTTTCTTGCTCCAGCCCCCCCCCCCCCACAATAAGACTGATGAACCACTGACCCCTCCCTTGGACAGTGAGACAGTTTCGATCAGAGTCTCTGCATGCCATGTATGCCCTTATCGGTTTGTTTGTTGTTTGGTTGTTTATCTCACTTATCTAACTTCTGTGTATATTTATTACTACTTCCTCCTTATTTATTTTTCTTATATCTTATTTATATATTTGTATTAGCTGAGAATGTCTGGAAGCAACACATTTCATGGTCACAACACTGCGTGCTGGGTATTTGTTCGGATGAGCTTTCTGGAAGACCCATACGGGCCACCCTCCCTCCCCGGGGAATCCGGGCGCTGACGTCACAAACCAGTCTCAACGATCACCTGATCCGATTCGCGAGCTGCCATTTGGCCCTTTTGGTCGCGTGTCGGCGACACCATTTAAAAACATAAAAGTTACTTTTTGTTCACACACAACGAGCAACGATAAACAAAGAGTGACAACAGCTAAAGTGTCCATCGGCGGTGCGAAACAGATCGCATTTCTGGCTACTCTGTATATAATCCGCCGATGTCGCCTTTTGCGAAGGTGATGCAATCCCCGCAGTTGTTGCGCAGGGAAGCACAGCCGCAGCGGGGCACGAACGACACTTTGTCCGCATTCAGCTACCGGGTTTAAGTGAGAGCGAAGTGCGCCGTTACTCACCGGGAGAGGACAGGAGCAGCAGGACACACAGCCCTCCGACGCCGAGGAGGAGCGCGCACATTTCGGGGTGAGACCGCTGCTGTGCGATGCCGAGCGATCGAGCGAGCGAACAAAGTATTGAGGTGATAACGTGGTAACGGTGCGGTAAGAGTGGAGCACCTGAGGTTCGCTCGCTGCGGCTTCCCGAGAGGCGGGGCGAGGCGAGGCGGGGCGGGGCGAGGCGAGGCGGGGCGGGGGGGCACTTCCTCCAGGAGCAAGAAGCCGCGATTGCATCAGTCACGGTCCGGCCCAAGCAACTTTGTCGCAGATTTATTTCCTTTCTTTGAATCCCATCTAAATATTGATGGAAACATCTAGAACATTTCCGTTATGTTCAGCATTGCAGCCCAACATATTCATGCCATTTTCCAGGCATGTGTATTTATCCCACTCCGATTTACCGATTTAGGTGGAGGTGGAAGAGCTCAGTGTGAGAAAGACTCGAGTGTAGATGCTGGTCAGAGAGATACAGCATTGCTGGACGTCGGTTCTTCAATTCAGTTTTATTTTTATATAGCACTCTTCTCACTGCAGCGACACGGAGGACTGAACAGACATGTCTGGGGTTCCAACGGGAAATTTTGCAGTTAGCCAACTGGCCACATTATGAGAAGATACTTTTACTGTCTGCTCACTTCCCTTTTTAGTAACTTTCCATGCCTTTGTGGAACTTTTCTGAGCAGCCAGTGGGCATTTTAGCACTCCACAGCTTTGTGACCAACAACTGGGCACACCGCTCAGTTCTATGAATCTTACTTTTGGGAAAGCTGTTGCTTACAGACCTTTCTGGACTTTGAAAATATAATTTGAAATTCTACCTTAAATAAAACAAATTCAAATAAATGAAAGCAGGTTATGTTTTATTCATGCACATTATAGTAGATGAGAAAATAAAAATCCCCTTTGTATACATTCCCCTGTATGAGTTTTACTGCCACATTATACTGTACATTACACAGCAAACTGTCAGTAATATAAGTTGCTCAGTCACCTTGTCTTGGTGAAGGTCACGGTGACAGTGGGTGTAGGCTGAGAAGGTGGCCCACGCCCTCCCATTTTCCACTATGTGAAAAATGTTTCCTGCCATCTGCAGCTTCTCCTAGCAGATCCCCAAATTTTCACTTTCATACATGGGTCGATGCACATCTTTGATTCATAAATGGCAATGCTCTGCAGGAAAACCACAGGACATGGTCTGGATGGACCTCCAGATGTGCTGTAGCCTTTCACCATAAGCAAAGCACAGGGCTTCCCCCATCCTACCTCTCCTGATTCCTGGAAAACCCTTTATTGTGGGCCAAGTGACTGAGGCACTGGGGTTGTGCTGTTGCAATAAGGCAGGGGGGAGAGACACCAAGCCCGGAGCCCATGATGCAGCACAGAAGAATCAAGAGAAAAACATT
Organism: Heterotis niloticus; assembly: GCA_018136845.1. Classification (NCBI taxonomy): domain Eukaryota; kingdom Metazoa; phylum Chordata; class Actinopteri; order Osteoglossiformes; family Osteoglossidae; genus Heterotis; species Heterotis niloticus. The sequence goes on along the minus strand of CM030905.1, from coordinate 23,741,792 downwards.
TGCCTGCCAGTTACACACTTGTGCTTAGCAACAGAAAGTTTTTTTGGTATTGTGACAACCACACCCAAGTGAGGGAATGGGTGCTTACATATCTATCACGGTCACAGGACTAAAGGGCTCACCGTATGCAAATATGTCTGCTGCTTTCTAGAAGGAGGAACTGCGTGAATCTTCCCTGCCCATATTGCTAGAAAAGAAACATCTGACTTTTCTCGAACGCATTTCTTTTATTCCCTCTTTAGCATGCTGTCTCTGACAAGTTCAATGAATTGATCCCTTAACACACTGTGAGAATTGGCAAAACACTGGGGATCTCTATGCTTAACAGCCTCCATCAAGGACATTCAAGCATGTGAATATTCTCTTAAGAAACTCACCTTCGTGCTGGCCCCACCGGAAGAATTAAGTCTGCAAGCCTATATAGGATTTAGCACAGCCAAAAACTTCAGTTAAAATAGTCATTTCTGTCCAGCAGGGGCCGGAAACTTTATTTCAGTTTTGGCTTATCCTTCTAAAAGATCAAACACAAACAAGGCTTGCTCTACAAGTGGCAAAAACTGTACTGGCAACGAACGCTGGACCTCCTCAATCCAGCCCTCGAGTGACAAATCATCCTGTGACCAGGTACCAGAAAATCCTGGGCATTTTCTCACACATGCCGTTCAGTTATTGTTGGTGCTGCTGCTCCCCGGTTAGATGGACCAGGAGGGGAATAAAATACCTCTGCTGAACCACTACTAGCTGGGTTCACTGCTCTTTGTTCCACCTCTTCTCTGAGCTTAGCATTCTCTGTTTCCAGCTGGGCTGCAATATGATCACTGGACATTCTGAATGGAGAAGAAACAATCTTGAAAAACCACAATCTTATAATAATCACACCAGCAGATGTCCTGCAATATCTGCAGCTTTGGTCAGAACCCAGTGATATCGGAAGTAGGCCTCTCTTCTTGTCCGATTCCTTAACCATTGTCTTTGCCATACCGGTCTCTATCTTCACCCCAAAATAAATAAAACACAATTTTGACGCCACAGTCTCTAAAGTCCCATCAATGGTTATGCTGCCAAGACTAAGCCACTCCCTTTCTTTTAGAGTGGGAGATCCCGTCACAAATAGATTCTACTAGATGAAGAGACTGCGGTATCTTAAGGGTTATTGTGCGTTCCTGTTGTTAATGTTGGGGGAGGGAGATCCCTAGCGTGTTAGAATTGGACGGACGCGTTTTCCCCACTTTGTTTTGTATGGCCAGAAAACATTTGCCTGTAAGTATTTTTATGTTCTCTTGTCTTACAATTGTGTACGAGAAATATTTATGAGGCAAACCTTTGTTTATGGACAAAAGTTCGCTCCGAATCTTTATTCAATTTCATTTGCATGTGCCAGTTGTGAGCATCGGTTTAACGTTTTCTATATAACTTAGCTTTAAGTTAATGCACTGGTTATGTTTCGCGTAAATGTGTAATGTGACATGTATTTTGTATGTTTGCTCAAGTTTTACAGTGTATTCCTAAGTAAAGTTTGAAAAGAAACGTCAGCTTCAGACCTTTCTGGGCAACCTGTTAGCTATCTGCCGAGCTGTTGTAAGAGGCTAGACTACACACACACACACACAACACACACACACACACACACACACACACACACACACACACACACACACACACACACACACACACACACACACACACAAGCGGGGGCAGAATACTTATCATTTATTAAACAGAGTCAGTATTGAAAAGTAGCAAAGAAATAAAATAATTTACAAGATCACAATCTTGTCATAACCCCTTTTCGGTATATGAGCAGTTTTCATTTCACAAAACAAAGTAAACCAACCAGTGATAACAAGCATCAGTTTACAAATCATTCAGGTCCCACACACACATGACAAAACTAAGGGTTTACTCAGTGTTCACAAAGGGTTAAGCAAGAAAAAATAAAACTACACAGCCTCCCCAAGTCCTTTCTTCTGACTGAACTTAACTCTGCTAAAACAACTTTATCCACAAAACAGAAAAAACCAAATAAAAAACTAAACACTGTGGATGTTTTAGTCACAATGTACATGATATTGAAATAATTTTCCAACAAAATGAAGATTGAAGAATGATTTTAATAGTATATAAAACAGAAAAATTATTTACAAGGATATAAAAGCATATCTGAATATTTCAAACATAGAGCAGGAAATAAGTACAATCTTTTCAGTTATGCTTCATTTGTATAAAAAGATTCCTTTATCAGTTTATGAAGCTGAAATTAATGAGCAGCTCTTCATAGATAAGGAAGAACGGAGAAGAGCGTTTTGTGGGCATTGGGACAGAACTATATGGTATTAATTTAAATCGCAGTATAGAAGCCGGACAGTAAAGTCAAAAAGAAAATGCTATCTTTTCAAAATCTTGCAAACATAAGATATTTTTGCAAAAACCAGAACACATATAATTATTATTTATAAATGATGGGCTTAAAACTTGACAGGAGCTGCAAGCGGTGAAGTCACAGATCCTGAGGAGCTGCTCAATGAATCTGTTTCACCTGAAAAGAAAACAGGGTTTCATTAGGATGGAATAACATGAATACTGTGACCTCTGGGTTTTTATGCCTCATAAAAAGAACTGAGCAAGTGTGCCTGTGTAAGTTGTATGAGTTGCTGTACTAGAACTGGAAATATGCCTTTTGGTCATCTGGGTGCTTAGCCGAATACTTAACATGGTGTGGCTTGTACTGAATTTTGATTATTTTTTCTCCAGTTGTAAAAATGTGCAAAAATTAGACAAATGTTATTCTAATGGTAGCCTTCTTAAAAGCTGACAGCATTGCTATTATTTAAACACTAAAAAAATTAATGCAATCCATTAAAATATATAGTTATGTAATCACTTTGGGAAAGTATCTTACCCACATACAGGAATCTACACAACATTCTTACAAGGGTGGTGCCCGCTACAGCAGCACTGATGCAGCAAATGCAGTAAATATCCTGGTTAGAGGAAGAGCATCGGTGCATCTTTCTGCTCATGATGGAATGTAGCATCAGACCTCAGGCCCTGACATCTCTGCATCATTTCAAAAACAAATGCAATGAGAAATAATCTCAGATAAATGCAAATAATTTTGGCAAAAATGGATATTTCAGTCATCACAGGCAGCAACTAAATGTGTGCCTAAAGTGAACAGGAACTGATTTAATGCAGGGTCACATTTTGTACAGCAGCTGGGTGCAGCTAAAAGTTGCAGAGCTTTAACTTTTTAGTATGTGAAAAGACAGTGTGCAGTAGTAGTATTTACTAGTAGAACACACTGGATCCTCCTGAGTCTAATCACATTTGCTTTTCATGTTTCTGTAACTGAGACACAAGCTTGGCTGAGGAGCAGAATGAACAGACCATGGGTCCATGAGGAACAAATCACGGTAAAATCCTGGCAGAGTGTCAAGCACACTGAGTCCTTCACACTGTAGGTGTGTCAGTGGTGTACAGTCACAAGGGTGTAGTACTCACTCTGGCCTGGAGTGTATTTCACACCAGATGAAGAGCAACTCTGGAATCCTGGCAAGAAATTACGTGGTATGATCAGTGGAGGACAGAATTTGTGAAAGAGAACAAAAAACTTGTCTGCTATTGTGACTCCACAGAATGTAAGTGTGAAAGTCACTCATCATGCAGCTCTCATCCTCCTCACCAGTGTGTCTCCTCCTCCAGAGGACGATGGCTGTGATGATGATGAGAACGAAGACCAGGACAGAGACCACAACTCCACAGATGACCACAGTGTCTGGAGGATGTTTTGGTTCTAAAGTAACAAACTTAGCACAGACAAACATGGTTCCTTTGCTTTTAACCAATATACAGTACCCAGGTGGACAGGTGTCTCACCCCAGCTGGTGTCCAGCCTGTTGTCCACACTCAGGTGTGACACAGTGCAGGTGTACCGGTGCTTCTCTCTCAGCTCCTCCTCACTGACACTCAGACTCCTTCTCAGCTGGTAGGTCCCGTCTCCGTTGGGCAGCACCTGCCCCACTGTGAGCTCCTGGTCTGGGACGGGCCGGCCATCTCTCAGCAGGGTCATGTTGATGTCTGAAGGTGCAGTTGCAGAACAGCTCACCTGTGTCCTCCCATTGTGTGCATCTGTCCTCTGTGTCACCCTCACTCTGGGACGTTCTGTGGGGTCACAGTCATCACTTCCTGTTAGGCAGCTGCAGTGATGGCTGATGACCGAGTGTAAGCTCACCCTTCTTGACTGAAAAGAAGGCGTGTAAACACAGTGCTCTGGAGAGCACAGTGTTGGTTCCCAGTTAAACACCAGACTATGAGCTACACTGACCCATCAGTACCGTACCTTTCCTCAGCAGTATGTTTTTGTCCTCCTGCAGGTATCTCCTCAGGGTCCTCACACACAGAGGCTGGTAGATATTTGTGTAAACTGTTTTTATTGCTTCACTTTCCACTTTGTCCCACACAAACTCTGAACTCAGTTTATTAGTGAGGCCATCATACTGAAATTTTTCCTCTCCATCATAAGCGTCAATCATAAAAGATCTACTCAGTTTATCATCTTCCAGGTCACAGCCTGCAAACTGCTGAACAACATGAACTCCTGTAAAAACCAGACAGAGAGACACTGAAGATGTTCACCATTTTTCAAGAAATTACCGATCATTTTTGTTATCTAATGGAAATTGTTAGAAGGTTGGATATCTGTAGCAAAGAATAGCAGTTCACATTGATGTCAGTTGTTAAAAGGAGCTCAGGTGAAGCACAGGTGAACAATTTACTCACCGTCAGTGTGATTTAAGCGCTTCATCATAACATGTGAAAAGGTTTTCACGATTCTGAAGATCCTCAAGCAGAACGTGTCTGATATCATTTTCCTCTATGGTATCATTTACCTTCCAGTGTCTCCGAGAAACAATCTTCTTCATGTCACTGTCTTAGTATTCCCAGGGACATCGTTGACCAGCAGTACACTGGTCAACTCTGGGAATGGAGTCTGCCCAGATATGAATGTCGTCACCAGCGAAAGAGAGTGGGACTCTGTTCATTGACAAACAACACAGTCATCATAATGGTAGTTATTTTGGACAAAAACTGTATGAAATACTTAAGAAATTTAAGTTCATTTTTAATATTTCAATGACAGTGACTACAACCAGTCGCCATACAAATACATATAAAGAGAGAAATGAATTTTATAGAAATAAAAACTCAAACAACTAAAATATCCCAAGAATTACATGTAACTGATTAATTTGTGCCACATGGGCACACAGCCAGTCTGTGGGAGCCAGAATTCTGGCTGGGTTATAGGGGATCAAATACTTATTTCACTCAATGACATGCAATACTTATTTCCCTCACTGTATAAAGAAAGAAATGAATTTTATCAAACTAAAACTCAAACAACTAAAATATCCCAAGAGTTACATGTAACCGATTATGTGCTTATTCTGTATCTGTGGAGCACTGTTGTGTACAGAGAATACGAAATACTGATGTTGAAGTGTGCAGTTACATCAGGTGTGAATCTCGGTACCTTACCTGTAGAGACCAGGTGGTGGGCCCAAGACCCTTGGGACACTGCAGGGACCTCCATGCCGATGTTGGAAAAGGGGCTCAGGTGCCTATTTGTGTTCTGAACATCACATACAAAATGGACATTACTCAAAATAACAAAAGTAAAAGCAAGAGCTGCAGGATTTGTGTGGCCTGGAAGATTTAGTTTCGGTTCTCAGTTTATTAAGAACTAACTCTTCTTCTTCTTTTTTGGACATCTGTGTAAGTTGAGAATGACGATAAAGTGAACTTTGAACCTAATAAAAGAACCCTGGTTGAACTTGAAATAAAGAAGTAGACAAAGAGAGACAAAGTAAATGTGCAATGCTCAAAGGAAAGCGCTTAAGAGACGGAAGTCATGTATACTGCTTATAAAACATTAAAAGTACAAGATCACCGCTTGAAAAACGAATTTGTCTTCTTCTTTGAGTTTCTTTTCAAAATTATTGTTTAAGCAAATTCGACGAACAACTTTGAATGACTTCATGTGGATTTAGGGGCAGCTTACATGAACCTGAACAAATTTACTTAAGTAAGTATTTTGAAGGCGACCTGTAACATGAGGTTATATTTGAGTTCTTTTAGCAGATTTAATGTTCTGTAAAGCTGGCCGTTGAAACTACGTAAATATGTAAGAACCTAAATTATTAATATATCGTAGAATAGAAAAAAAAAGATTAAAAGCGGATGCAACCTGTAAATTCGCGTCTCCGTATTTTCATTCAGAAGTTCGTATAAAACACACGTACACGACAAAATAATCGGCGAACCTGTCTCCCACAGTTCGGGCTCAGTGTAACCAGAGTGGAAGGGAGGGAGAGAAAGGGCGACAAAGCAGCTTACATAAACCTTCCTGAACAGTTTAACTTCAAAGTCTTATTTGAAAACAGCTAAAAAAGTAAAAACCTTTTTTTCGAATTGCTCAGCATCTTCATCGATCATGCGGCCGTATAGAAAGCTTGTTGACAACGCAGCTATTTCTTTTCTTGTTTGTCATAATGGAAAAAGTCCATAGGAGTTGGGGAGTGGCGTGTTTCCACAGAAGTTGTTCAAAATAAGTTGTTCGCAAAATGATAAGCGTGAACACTACCATTGGTTATGTTTGATGCTTGGCCATTTTGTCTCTCTGAATTTCCCCCCTTTTGTAATTCTCTGTAACTGAAGCATGGAAGGCAAAACCTCCAACAGACCAAAATTCACTTGGCCCAGCAAGGAGACCAGACTGATAAGACAAAGAGGATCATACACTAAATACAAGCATTAACAATAACACTGGGCTTGGAATCCTGGAAGGAGGAAGCTTCCAAGAGGACAGGGAGGAAAGCATCTTCTTTCTCAGGAGCAGGAAAAAATAACAACTAGTTTGGTAACAGTAGAGACAGCAGGAAATTATGTAGCAAACCACGCGTGTAGAGGGGCAACACAGGAGAAAAAAATAATAGTAGAAATAATAAAGAGAACAGGGCATTCAAACACCCAATTTCCCCAGAACCCCAAAGACAGACTAAATGAGTCAAACCACTTACTTTTATTTAAGCTTTTAAAGTTGAGCACAGGGCCCCAAGTTTGTGTTGAAAAACTCATTTTGGGAACAAAAACAAAGAAGACAAATTTGTTTTCAGAGTGGTGATCTTATACTTTTAATGTTTTATAACATTCAGTCTTTAGTTGATTTTTATTTCTATAAATTCATTTCTCTCTTGCCATATTGTATTGTAGTTGTAATCCTCGTTAGTATTTAAAATTAAACGATTTCTTTAAGATTTTTTCATACAAAGTTTTATCCAAAAACCTTCTACATTATATTAATGTGTTTGTCAATGAACAGTCCCTCTCTCTCTTGTTAGCGACATTCATATCTGAGCAGACTTTCGTTCCGGGTCCCGGCCCATTCAGTGCTGGTCACTTGATGTCCCTGTCAGAATATATGACAGTGACATACGGTTGTTTCTAAGACACTGGAGGACAAATGGCGCTACTAAGAAAGCAAAGTGAGAGAGACAGTGATGACATAGCAGACTTTCACGGTGCTGCATTGGAAATTCCAGTCGAATCGATGGGAAGCATAAATCATCTCTTTACCATAAGTTATCGATCGATAAGCACAAGTGGTTTGTATTTCTTCTCATCCAGTGTGAAGTTGTCCCATTTTCCTGTATTGACTTGCCTTCTTCAACCACAATCCCATTTTTCAGACTCGTTCTTCTTTGGTCTGGATGAAGACAAATATGATCCTCTTCCCTTTCCAGCTACTATTATTGATATATCAAGTTGTAGTGAGAGGTTGGTTTAGTCTTCCATAACTTTGCACTGTTACCACTTCTCGATTTTTCAGATGTATCAAACGAATGCTCCGGAAGCAGTGTTGTGTATCTTACGCCCTGCTCGATTTTAGACATTTTCAAGTTTCACACTTGCTCTGTGACTTATTTGCTTCTTAGTTTGTTGAAGGGATGATCAGGTGTTTATGGTATACCGTACTTAAATATGATTTGGCTCTCAGTGAAGGGAAGTAATAAATATGCAGATGCTGATAGCTTGTTTGATAAACACATGCTGACCTTCTAAACCTACGTATTTTGTTACCGATTTTACTTTTTCTCAATTTGTGTGGTTTCATCAGATGTGAATCTCAGTACCTTAGCTGTAGAGACCAGGTGGGCAAAACCCAAGAGCAGCAGCACCACTCCAGGGAAGCTGGAAGCAGAGTTTCTGCTGTGGTTCCTTCTCGGCCTTAGATGTTTAAAAAAAGCAAAGTCTGAAGCGAAAAATGCAGCAAAAAGTCATTTGATTTAGTTTCTGGGAGTGAACAAAGCGGGAAAAAGAGAGTCTCAGCAAGTTCCATATCAGCAATGAAGAAAAGCTCTGGTTTCCTGTAGCTACCATAATACTTTTAATAGTTTGGCCACTAGGCTATTAGCCTCACAGTATTTTAGCGTTCAGTTAGTTTATTTCACCTTGCTTTATTTAAGGTCAACGTTCAAGATTTACCTTCTCATTCTGCACTCAAACATGATGGAATGAACTGTAGTTTTTCTCGGATCCTTGGTAGCATAGAAACACTGAGCAGATAGCCTTGACGGCCGGGACAACACAGACAGCGAGCTGGTGGAAGGCAGATGAACAAATAAAGAGATAAATAAGTAGAGTTGAAGAAGAGGATTAATAAGTAACTAAATAAATACGTAGCGGTCCGATCACGTCAAACATAGGCTATTTAAACCCCCTCAGAAGCAGAATTATTTGGCCAAATATGCTAGCACATACAGGGAATTTGGTTTCGGTTCCCAAAGGCTCTTTATGCACGTAAGACAACTTAATTCAAATTGAGGAAAGAAACTGTACATATAAATGCCTGATGTAGCCTGAAAGTGAACCTTTTTAGTATAAAACAGCACAAGGAATTGGCAGCGGATTAAGGTATTAATATGTGTGGTACATCCCAGCATTTCTAAAGCTGAGCTCACAGTCTCACCTTGAAAAGTTGTCTTTATTTGCTGGATTCGAACCCTTTTTCTATTCCATCCAAACTCTGGACTTAAATCCTTTTTGCCTGTTACTGTAGTGAAAAACTCCTTTGGTTGGTGTTTGTTGGACCTGACGCATGAACTTTTAGGTCTTACTTTCTGTGGCATCATGTAATGAGACAAATACACAAACATTCAGGTATGTAGTACTTCTTTACTGCAAGACATTTTTAAACTAATATTATTTCAATTAAACACGGCTATTTTGTTGTAACAGCTATGCAGACATTTGTTTTTATGGCCATTCATCTAATATTACATGTCCATCTCAGACTCACTGTTTTTAAGAAATGTTTTTGGTCTAAATCTCACGATGTGGCTGTTATGTCACAGTTGGTTCCTGCAGGTGACAGATGAAGGCAGGAGAAAGAAGGGAAGCAATGATCTTCACAGCTGGATGACAGAAGGCAGGAAACAGCAGACATGCAACACAGAGCAGAGCTGCTTTACACTTGAGTGGAGTGTGAGACTTGAACTAGACTGAAGGCATTTCATAGCATCGGTTGTGACTGTAGCTGTACTGTATATCAAAATACTTAATATGACTGAGACAAATTGAGACTTGGTTTAGGATGTAAAAGTGCATTTATATACTGTGTAAAGGGGATGGGAATGAGTGCATGAGACACTTTTAGGTGTGCTGATGAGGCCAGCTATGAGGCAGCAGTCAGTTTGTTTTGGCTTTATTACAATTTAAACATAAACACACAGTAGCACAATGTCAGAACGGCATTTTGTCTTGAAAATGTACAAAGAACGAACACACTGCAAGATGCTTACTGTGTCTTATACACTTGGTATTGATGCTATTTTCAAATCATGGAAACCCGGAACACTGCACTCGTAAATAAGCTTCCCTAAAGTGGTTAAAGACATCAACTCTCATTTCTGAAAAAAGAGGATTTGTTGAAAACAGACATTTAATAATTTTAGTAAGACAATAGTTGTAAAAAACAAACATATTTACATATATAGAAAGAAAACTCACATGTGGGAAAACTTGGGCCATAACAAACCTGACAGGTTTATTATTTGTCATACAAACTGTAGCACTTATATTTAGTCTGTTTATACTGGTCACATGTGGTTGTGCTCTAGATGTTAAAGAGAAGATAAACTTACCATTTAACCATCAACTGCTTGCCTGCGTTGAGAGTCTAATCCCAATTTCACTGCAGTCCATATTGTTTTACAACCAAAACAATAAAGTCCATAAACACAAATAGATAAATAAGCGGTAGATAGATTAAGACCTTAAGTTGCAGTACGGCGACAGTGACAGTGAGGACAGCGGTCAATGGATATTGTAGACCCTGGTTTGCGACGATTGCGTTTCAGAAGAATTATGGCCAGAATAGAGATGTAAAGACATCACAGTCATGCTACAACAGGTCTTTCTTATTTCTTTTATCTTGTTGGAATGGAACCACACATGGTCTCCTGAATCAGGGCACATTTCACTACAGGTATGCTTGATGTGACAAATTCTTGCAGTCTTGATCGAAATCTTTCATTTGAAACCAACTAAACTAGACAGATTTATTTTTGTCTTATTTAAAAAAGTCCTGAACCACTGCACTACCCAAGATCCACAGATGGTGGCGTTCTAAGACAGAACCTTACCTTTAGCCCCCTGCCCAAGTGTCTTTTCTTTTTTGCTCCCTTCCTCCTTGTTTTTCCAGTCTGCTACTGTACTGATGTTTTTTTCCCCACTTTCTGCCTTTTCTCTGTTCTGTTACTTCACCAAGAATACAGAGATGTGTGCAGAAGATGGCAGCATGCTGGGATGCACTGAAGTCAGCCTAAAGAGCCAAGAGGAATACTAAAAAAGTGACGAAGTGAAAAGAAGCCAAGCCATATTAATAACATTTTCCTGTGGAGGAAACCCCAGAAGATCAGAATGCTGCTTTTTCTATCAATCCTACTTCTATCTGCATGTCTTGTGTTAATCTAGGTGTGTTGTGCACCAGGTACAGGTGAAGCAACATTTGTTATATATGCATCATCTAGGTGCAGAATGACAGAATTCTGTGACTTTGAAAATATCTGTAGATTTTCCAGCTGTTTCAACAGGCGACAGATCATACATTAATATTAGCACCCTTGAATATCACATGAACAGATTTATAATTTCCTTCAGGATAATAAAGTTTTATGATTAAATAATTTTCAAACCAATTCCACTTCAAGACCTTTCAGCCATGAGAACGAAACACTTCATCTTTGACGGCTCGTTAAAGTCATACAATGGATCAAATACTTCCACTTCTTCCTGTCCATCTTATAAAATTACTTTTCCCTGCCTGCATGTCCTCCTTCACCACATCCATTAAATCTCCTCTTCAGGGCCTTCCTCTCTTCCTCTTTCAGCGGCTCCATCCCTAGCATCCTTCTCCCCGATATATCAGCATCTCTCCTCTGCACATGTCCAGAATAACCAGCATGATACCACTTTCTCTGACTTTGTCTTGACTGCCTAACCTGTGCTGCCCCTCTAATATACTCATTCGTCTTAGCCATGCTTGTCACCCAATGCAAATCTTAACATCTTTAACTCTGCCACCTCCAGCTCTGCCTTCTGTCTTTTGGTCAGTGCCACTGTCTCCAACCCATATAGCATAGCTGGTCTCACTACCATCTTACAGACCTTCCGCTGCTCACCAGTGCTCTTCTGTCTGGAAATCACTCCTGACCTCTTCTCCACCCCACTCCACCTGCCTGCACTCTCTGCTTCCTCTCTTCCCACCTCCCGTTACTCTGGACTGTTGATCCCAAGTATATGAGAATGAAACACTGCAAAATATGTTTATGCTGATAACTGATTTCCTGTGTGTTTAGGTGCTGTGGGGTGGAATTCCACACAAGATTCATTGAATACATACTGCCCTAAATGGAATGAAATGAGGATTAGGACTCCTTGGATCCACGAATCAACAAATCCCATAGCCAGGTATCAGGTGTACTGGGCCATGTTGGTAATTATTGCATTCACACGGGTTTTGGTACCTATACAGCGCAATTATTATTTCACACCAGCAGCTGATAGACCGTTGTTCTGTTGTGCTGGAAAAAAATTACAATGTAAGATCAGTGGAAAAAAGAATTACAAATTTGCATGTTTTAGGCATAAAAAAAATATCATTCTGCTTTGACAGTGACAAGTTCAGGAATAAGAGTTCTCTTCATCATACAGCCCTCCACTTACCCAGCGTGTCTCCTTCTCCAGAGGACACCTGTGATGATGATGAGAACAATAGCTGAACAAGACAAGACCACAACTCCACAGATGATGCAGTGTCTGGAGGATCTTCTGGTTCTGTAACAAACAGCACAGACAAACATGGTTCACACACAGCATAACCAATATACAGTACAGGTGGACAGGTGTCTCACCCCAGGTGGTGTCAGCCTGTTGTCCCACACTCAGGTGTTGACACAGGTACAGGTGTGCACCTCAAGCTCTCCTCGCTGACATAGACTCCTTCTCAGCTGGTGGGGTCCCGTCTCCAGATTGGGCAGCACCTGCCCACTGTAGACTCTGGTCTGGGGCCGGGCGGCCATCTCCCAGCAGGGTCATGTTGTTGATCGTGAGGTAAAGAGCCCAGGTTGCCAGACAGCCTCACCTGTGTCACTCCACCAGCAATGCATCTGTCCTCTGTACTTCCCTCACTCTGGGACGTTCTGTGGGGTCACAGTCCTTCACTTCCTGTTAGACGGCTACCAGTGATGGCTGATGGCCAGGTCACCCCTTCACCTGTCTTATTTACAGAAAGAAAACATTATAGCCACAGTGTTCTGGAGAGCACAATGTCGGTTCCCAGTTAAACACCAGACTATGAGCACCTGACTATCAGTGTGCACCCTCATGTTTTTGTCCTCCTGCAGGTATCTCCTCAGGGTCCTCACACACAGAGGTTGGAAGAATTTACTGTACATTACTTTCATGGCTTCACTTTTTGCTTTGTCCCACTGAAGCTCAGGCAAAACTGTGTGCAGTTTATTGAGTGAGGGCATCATACTGATGTTTTCCTCCTCCATCAACAAAGCTTGTTTAACAAAAAATCTCTCAGTGTTTCGCCGTCCAGGTCACAGGCTGCAAACCTGTGAAAAACATGAACTCTCTTAAAAACCAGACGAGACACAGAAGATGTTCACCGTTTCAAAGTGAAATCATGTTTTATTGATCTAATGAAACTGTTTAAGAAAGAAAGGTTGGATATCTCTAACAAGAGAATAGCAGTTCACATGCAAACGCCATTGATGTCAGTTGTCAAAAGGAGCTCAGGTGAAGCACAGGTGAACAATTTACTCACCGTCAGTGTGATTGAAGCGCTTCATCACAACATGTGATGAGATTTTCACGCTTCTGTGAAGATCCTCAACACAAGTGTTTGAAATCATTTTCCTCTATGGTATCATTTACCTCCAGTGTCTCCGAGAAACAATCTTCTTCATGTCACTGTCATAGTATTCCACAGGATGAGGAATAGTCTGTCCATAGATGAATGTGTATACAAGTGAGAGAGAGTGGGTTTTCTGTTTTGTAATTTAAAAATAATAATTTAAAAATAGTCAAAAAGTATTAGCAAATGATAAATGATCTCTATATGTATACAACTTTATTTGCAACTTTTGTGCAGTCAAACACACACACATTGTTGGGCCATCGACCACAATTATTTGTACATTTTATAGTCTTGGGTAACAGCTTAATGCGCCCAGTTTTTTGTAAATGTCTGTTTTGTTGTACTGCAGCAGTGGTTAGTTACTGGTTGGTTTCACCTCAAGAAGTTGGCTGTGGCCATGATCATTTTGAAAACTGTATGATGTAAAAGGAGGCTCAGTACAACACAGGAGCAGACAGAGCATAAGGTGGACTGTGAAACATGTAACAGCGAACGTATGTAGTTCTACAGCACTTTGCTGCAAGTGTTTTTGTCTCGCACCTGTCTGATCGAACATGCAAATCTGTCAACTTTTTACAAATACAGCATCACTCTTCCCTAAAACTTATTTAAAACCTTGCACCTGTATTGTCTGACTTTTGCATTCAAAGGTTCCCTCTCCATCAATGTCACCTTCACCAAGAAACACAAATAATTATTCTTTTATCTGACACATTTATATGCTGCTCTGTGACTTTGCATGGCACAGGCTCTGACCACTACGCCACCTGCCGCAGCAAGTTTTCAGCCAGCGATCAAAATCGGCTGACTCATAACTAGGGTACAGCAACAATTCATAACTACCCACCAACTTAAGCTGCATCTGTGGACGACTAGTTAGAAACCTAGTAACTTTACCACTATCTGTAGTTACATCAACTGAACCTCAATGCCTTACCTGCAAAGACCAAGTGAGCAGAGCAGGACCATAGAACATGGAGACCTTCATGCCAATGCTGGAACCTGAGATTCTGTTGGTTCTTCTCTTCAATATCCCACTCTGCAACTCCTGATCTTCATTAAAGACAGGAGAGTGTGAAACCAGCAAAATAATTCAACTTTGTTTTGTGAGATTTGAAAAACTTGGAAGTGCGTAAATTCCTTTTATAGCTATGAAAAAGCAAATCCAGAATTAAAAGTTTCATCATCAGAAATGAAGATCTTCTTTATGCTGATGAAATGACTTGTCTTAACTGCTGGCAAGTGAAGTCACAGGGGCCAATGAAGATACAACATTCTAATAAAAATGATTCTTTTCTCTGTTGTTTTTACTTTGTGTTGCGAGAGACAAAGCTCCAACACCACTGCAGTTTCCTCGACACAGGGGACTACAGAAGTTTCTGAAAGGCACATGCCGCAGAACGACTCATTTGGCATCATCTTGACTCGGGTGCTTCACATAAAGAAAAATAAGAGTTATTTTCACAGTTTCCTTTTAATATGTTATACTGGGAACTGTGTCTTTATTTACAATGAATTCGTTCTTAACAGTTTAATACAAAGGTATTTTTGTTTTAAAGTGCAACTATTGTGATTGTATTTACCCGAGGGTGCCTAGGAGGAGGAGGATGTTGCCCATTGATACAAACTACACTCAGCTGATGCAGCCAGTCTCCCAGGGCCAACTTTTGTCATTGATGCATTCCTTGTTTTGTGACTAAATGTTTTTTTTTTTTTTTTTACATTTAAATTTTAATCTACTGACTTGGTTAGTATTCTAGGAGTCTTTAAAATAGGTCCCACCCTAACAACACACACACCATGCAAATTCCACACAGACTGAGCTGGACTGAAAACCAAAGCTGAGGAGCCTGGGTGCTACAAGAAGGCAATGCTGAACATTGAGCCACCATGCTGCCACAACAAGAGACTTTCTTAAAGGCAAACAATTGGATGACAAATTCTGGCAGGAATGAAATAAGTAATAACAGATCCAAGTTTTTTCCACTGAACACATGAGACTGAGGATTTCATTTTTTCCTTCCATAGTATTTGATGGATAATTTGTTTCACAGGAATTGGCTGAATCTCAGCCAGCCTTACTGATACAGAGGGAGACAGTCGTGATTTTCATAAAAGAAAATATTTCCATTGTAGTATTAAGCAGCGACAGCAGATCAGTAAAAGCATGAAGTGACTGTGTGTTTTAACATTCCTCTTCATATGATGTATTCAGTTATGTTTTCTTAAAATATACCAATATTAGCGACCAGATTCTCAAAATTTTCACCATTTGTAGGTTGACCATTGCAGCGTGCCAGGCTAAGCCACCTTCTGAGCACTGCAGCTGAGACATCTTATACCGCGTAGCATGCGGAACGCCATGACTACACCATCCCTCAGCGGGTTCTAGAGCTGAGAGGAGCTCCAGCAAAGACAAAAAGACCCAAAGCTGAGTGACAGCCCAAACATAAACTGTATAAAATGTGCACACAGGAAAAGGAAAAGAAAAAGAAACACTGCTCAGAGAAGCTATATTTCTTGTCCAGCCGGAATACTGAAGGTGAAGCACACACCTGTGATGCTCCAGGAAAAAAGTCATGAGGTAAAACACTGCAGTATTTTAATACGTTTTTGACGTGTGATCCCAGGCTGCACTCTGAAATAAAATAGTGTAGAAGGAGACTTGCACACAAGACCCGGTTCGGTCCCGAAAAGGGAGCCATCGATACACTGGGTTCAGCCTCAAAATCGTCAAACACAAGTATGACACAGTTGAAGGAGGGCCGCAAAGGACATTTTTGCAAAATCGCCAAAAGCTGCTCAGCTCACCTCAGAGGCCAAGTCGACTCCTTCAGGTCTCGGCGGATCGATCCAAATATCGACAGTATTGATCCCATGGGATCGACGCTTCAGCGTCCGTTCTCCCCCGATCCGCCAAAAACGCAGACAGCGCTCCTCCTCCGCCGCTCTGCTGTTTTGTTGTCGTGCCGTCACGTGACTCGGCGGCGCTGAGCATGCGCACTGCAAACACATTTAGGCTGCATTGATGAGAGAGCGAGCGAGAGAGAGAGAGAGAGAGCAGGAGCAAGATGGCGTGGCGGAGAGAAAGAGCGGCGTCCTGTCAGTGGAAACATTGCAAAGTGCTATGTGTGTAGGAAGGCGCTTCGCTACTCTGGCAACACTACGAATGTATAAAAGCACGGAAAAGAGAACTCGGAGCTGCAAAAGAAACGAGCGGAGGAGGAGGAGGGAAATCCCTCAGACAGGCCTGGACCCCAGGCACAGAGGCAGAGTCCTTTCAGGGAGGCAAGGAACATCCAGGTAGCTCATGTGGTGGTGAAAGTAGTTTTACGTTCTCGCCAGTGCTACTACCACAACTTTGGTCGCTTCTTATTGTTCGCCTCTCCTCGGGGGAAAAAAAAAGTGTCGGTATTTTAATACCTGTATAGAGTAGAAAGAAATGAGAAACACTTGGCTGCTGGGCTCTGTTCAGAAGCAGTTGCTAAGGAGATAACGTTAGCACATGTGTTTTCTTGCCCAAAGTGCGACCGTGACTGCCTTTGGATGCGGGTTTTGGCAGGCAGCTGCTCTTCCCTCTTCCCAGTACTGCGTACCGCCATCGAATCTTTTATTGGTCGGTAGTACCGGACCGTACCGGCCTGCTTTGACACCTGGATGTGTCGGATCTTCAGCATTAATGTTCATTTTCAAAGTGTAATTGGTCATCATAGTTGTTACTTTAGCGCAATGGTTACCTATAGACTGTATTCACACATTCAAATAATATATTCAGCCCCATTGAAGCGTGTTAAATGAATTTTTTTACTGGAATTGAAAAAACATACCTAAAACCAGCCATTTTCATATTTCAGAAAACAACAGCCCTTTTGTGTTAACTGTGAGAGGGACACTATAGGATTCCTGTATTTAGGCTAAATGTAGATAGGCTATAGACTTTATTTTGTTATTTCACCTGGGTGATTCCCTCAGAGCTGTGGATGTTACAAAGAGCCTTGCTGAAATGATTGCCAAGAACCTGCAACCTCTCTGAGTAGCTGAAGATGAGGGATTTAGGAATTTTGTTAAGACACTCGATCCACGCTACAAGATTCCAAGTGGATGCTGCAAACAGTGCTGTACTCACATCAGACATTTGGACATCAAGAGCCACAGAGGCTCATTTAACTGTCTCACGCCATATTATTGATGTGAACTGGCAAATGTAAGCATATGTCGTAGAAACCTGTAGTTTTTCAGGACAACACAGCACTGACATTTGCTCAGAATTAAAAAGAGTCATCGATGAATGGGGCATAACTGACAAAGTTCAGGCTGCCTACTTCAGACAGTGCAGGTTGGGCACATTATCCACGTTTTGCACACACCTTAAATTTAGTGGTGAAAGACTCCATTAAGGCTCTCCCTGAGTGTTATTGTAGCTTTCGTTCACTTTTTTGGTGGAAAAAGAATGAGCCAACATTCCCCTCTCTAAGCAAGCTTGCCAAGAAACCCCTGGGAGTCATTACATCATCTGTACCTGCAGAAAGGATTTTCTCAAAGGCAGGACAGTTTATAAGCCAGAGAAGAAGTACAATAAAAGGGAAACGTATAAACATGTTATTGTTTCTGAACAAAAACCTCAGACTGGGGGAAAGAAGAATGTAAGTTTTAAAACATTCATTGTTCTCCAGTAATAATTTTGTGCAGATTTCATGTTTGCAAATTCAGTTCAGTACAGTAATAAAAAATATTTTTTATTTGCTTAAAATCTGTCCTGGGTTTTAACATGCACATGATTGACTAACTGTGGAAAGCAAAAATCACAATCATTTAGAGGTTGTAAAAATGCATTTGGATTTAGCACATTGATGATGCGTTCACCTTATAAATCGTGACACACTGCTCTCCCCTACATAAACTGCTTTTCTAAGTAAAAAGTATTGGCATTGGAATTGATATTGGCAATACTGGCCCTGTATTTACTTGGTGTCGGATTGATAGCAAATTCTGCAGTATCACACACCACCACCCGCCACTACTGTGAGGAGTTCGCGCTGGGTAACGCAGTAGTTTCTTTCCGGACGATTCAGTCTCCTACTGGCAGTATCGCGATCTCTCCCCTCCTCTTTGCCACCAATGCCCCCATCACTAGCGTCATTTCCCGGTATAGAGGCTTTCCCAGGGTCGGAAGTGCTAAGACAGGAGTTGTTGTCAGCCTCTCCCTCAGCTGCTGGAAAGCTGCAGTGTACTCGGCAGTTCACTCAAGTGGCACTCCCTTGACAGCGAGGCAGTGCAGGGGCGCGCAATGTCTACCAAACTGCGCGCAATCTGTTAATAGAGTGTGAGAGGAAATTTACAACAGTTATGCTTTTAAGGATTAAACATTTACTGCATATTTTTGTACTAGTACTATGGTAAAAGGCATTACTCAATAAGCGGAATAAATATTTTATCATGACTATATTGTTTAAGATGTTATGCTACAACTCCTGTATCCTGCCAACATAGCCAAGCTGAACAAAATTTTTGGGTGAAGTATCCTAGGATGAAATCACTGCCCAGCTGCAAGGTCGGCTGAAGTCTGTGCATTTCTTTATCAGCGTGGGACTCGCTCTGCTGAGACCCCCCTAAATCAGGTTACTCCACTGCGTTTAGGAAGGCAGTAACTCATCACATCAACGTCCAAGGCCACACTCACAAAGAGATGTAGTGTAAAACTACTGAAGAGGCGTGAATACCTTGCGAACTGCTGTAGGAAGCTCTGCAGGAAGCTCTGCAGCTCCAAGACATCCCAGTGTGTGGGCCAGATCCAGACCAACTCAACTTTGTCCAGGTCAGTCGAGATGTCAACCATGTGGCTCAAGAACGTCACCTGCAGCTGGAGGAGGTTGCACTTCATTGGGTGGAGCTTCAGACCAGCTTTGCGAATCTGATAAATACTTCCCTAGATTTTTTGAGGCAGACTGAATGGAGCAGGAGATTAGTCCAAGTAGACAATGCATCGGCTTCGGGGCACATCAGCTAGCACTCGCTCCATAAGATGCTGAAAGGTGGCGGGGGCATTACACAGCCCGAAAGGCATGACAGTAAAATGCCATAAACCCCACCCCAATCTTCTCACGCACCTCCGGGGCCAGAACGACCTGCCAGTACCAGCGAACTGAACCAGCATGACCTGGCAACGCTGTCCATGGCATCATCAATACGAGGTGGCGGGTATGAGTCCTGCTTGGCAACAGCATTCAGAAGGCGATAGTCAACACAGAACCGCCAATTACCATCCTTCTTTTGGACCAGGACCGCTGGTGCTGACTAGTGACTGTTTGAGAGCTTGATCACTCGGCGGCCACCATCTCTTTTACTTTTTCCTCCGTGATTTGCCACTTGGTGAGGGGCATGCGGAGTGGTCTCTGTGTCTATGCGGTGCTGCACCAGGTCTGTTCGAGTGCATTCCTCATCCTAAGCCACTAAGATGTCCTGGAATTTTTCCAACAGTCCCCAGAGATCCCCCCCCGCTCCTGTTCCTCCAGCTGAGTCACACTGTTCATGTATCACCTCCAGCATCATCGAGGAGGGGCAACTTGTCCATAGCATGATTCTCCTTTACCCTGCTCGTGTGGGTCATCTTCCTTCCCCGGCGTGGCACTTTGACTGGCCAGTGTTCCGCTCCTTTACATGTTGCATACTCGACCTGTCTTCTGCTGCTCTGCAGGTGGGGTGAGAGGAATGGTCACCCCAGGTGGAGGTTGCCCTGTTCTGAGGTCAAGTACTGCCCCTATCTTGGTTAAAAAGTCTGTCCCAATGATACGGGGGTCCTGGATCTCTACCAGCCAGAACTTGTGCTCAAAGTGCTATTTGCCCACCACAAGATTCAGGCACTATCTTCCCCACATGTCTCCCGGTGACCGAGCACAACTTCGGTCTCGTTTCTGTCCAATCCTCAGGGTGGTGCACGGCAACACCCCCACTCTGATAATGGAGATGGAGATTGTGTCAAGAAGTGCTTTGCACTGCATGTCTTCCACTTGACAAAGCAGGTGGGGACTGTGCGGGGATCCCAGGTGACCCTCTGGGAAAGTAGGTATGGAGCGAGGGGGCGTGTTGGTGCAGGATGAAGCCCGCCTCATGGCATCACCCCAGCATTGTTTCTCTGCTTTGGGACAGGGGCTGGCGCCATGCAGTTGCGTGCCTGGTGGCTACATTTCCTGCAGTGGTGGCAGATAATAGGCATTTGCTGAAGGTGGTCAAGACATGTAGGGTGAGTGCATTCCAACCTAGGTTGGAGGACTGGTAAGAGAGTTGTGACAGTCCACGTCTTCGACCCCTTTGTGTCGGCAGACGTGGTGGAGAGTTTTCTGGGGAGGTTTGCTGATGTCTTTTCCGCCTTGCAGGAAGAGAAACCTGCTAGGCATCTGGAATGGTCGCAGATGTTTTCTAGTTCATCTGCGTCCAAATCCTGCAGGGTTTTGCCACCCCTTTGCACATTTTTATGCTGGGTAAGACTAGGGGCTACCTGTTTTATCCAGGCTAGACTGTCTCATGCTGTTCGGTCCATGTCGAATCCTCGGTGATGTGAACGACCAGATATTTGAAGCTGCTCAGTCTCACATAATTCACCTACCTGTATATTATTAAAAGCGCTGCGGGGGCTTGACGGTGGGCAGCTGGCAATTTTAAGCCCTAGCCCTCATGGTACAAGTGAACAAAAGACATCTTTAACATTAATGAAGTGTGAGTACGAGTTCTAGCCATTATTATAGCACACATCACCCGATCACTGCAGCTTCTGAGAATGCAATATAAGAACAAAATGAATAAAGAACCTTAAAAGAAACACTTTTTTAAGAAAAACACCGCTCACTGTACTAAAACGACAAATAAATAGCGATTTGCTGAATATTTGACAGTCCTCCTGACGACGGGCTGCCTATCCTTTAAGCATCGAAGTGGAAGGCGCGGAAAGATCTGGAAGGCGCGAGATCGGCACAAAACGCCACAGAACCGCCGAGATCACAAGTACCGAGCAGTGCTCATGGATATCGGCGAGGAAAAACACAGCAGCTTCGCTTTCACAGAAAACGCTGTGTGCCACCAGGTTACATTAGTTTATTTTCCATGGGTCTTCGGTAGAGCCGCTTCCTCTGTGAGGATGAGCGGCGAAAAGAAGGAAAGCAATACACAAGATGGGGGATGTGGCGACTGCGAACAAAACCATAGTTCCCGTTTAGCGACACAAACTACTGCAGCTTTTGTAAGTTCTTTACATGGAAACATCATGACCCTCTGAGTTGCCCGTCTGTCAAGAGTGGACTTATTTTGTGCTGCTGTTCTACGTGTGTGGGTGACTCAGGACTACTTCTGTCCCCCCATGGACATGTGGACCTGGACCTGGAACTGACTGATGGACACATTAGTTTTAGACTTCCTTCCTTCAGCTCAACCTGGCTAGAAAGAACTTGCTGCCCACCTCATTCGTCAGCACTGCATATGCGGTTGAACATATGGTCGAAGGCTTAAAGGTTCATTTTAAACTCATGCTTGGAGTGTATGCACTCGTCGTAAAAATGAATTATTTTTATTTTTGTAGGCAAAAGTAGAAAGGATTCCTAATGTATGGGTTCTTCTGTGATTTCCTACGATATTTAGTAAAAGTAGAGTTTGTAGATTACATGTTGGTAGTTTTGTCAGTGTAGAGGAGGAGTGCGGAGGTTGTTGGCTGTGGGTTGAGTGCAGTTGAGTCTGTGTGCGTTTGCTTCTTCTCCCGTGTCTGGGTTTCCTCACGTCCAAAAGATGCATTTATGCAGGTTAGATGAAAGTAAACGGGCTGTCTGTATTTATTATTCAATGTGTGTGTCTCGTGCTGGTGCCTGACGGGTTGTGCGCTGCAGCCAGTGATTCTGAGATAAGCTCCGGACATGACATATACAGAAGGCGGTTCCACAGTGAGTCAGTGACTGACTTGTAGGCAGGACCATAATGGAAAAAACCTAACTTTTTTACCCCTCTTGGTGTTTGGTTTACACAATGTATCCAAATGTAATGCTGGCATAGCAAGCTTTTTATTTAACTTCAAGCATATTTGAAGTTATTGGGAACTTTATACGGCACGTTTATATGCACAAATGGAAAAAATCTTCATTGCTTGGGTTACCAAGAAGCCTTTTTAGCGCAAACAGGGGATTGAGCTTTGAACAATGGAAATCGTTCCACGGTTGCGACCTGACAAGAGAGAGAAACCATACAGTCGTGTGAGCAGCTTCTTTGGTAAAACGATTTGCATCCAAAAGCGATCATAACAGGAATAAAAAAGGGGAGAAAGCTGAGAGCAGTTGAAGAAAGAAAGAAACACATCAGTTGTCAGCAGTTGAAGATGATGTATATAACAGATCATAATGTGATGCAAGGACACAAAGGAATAATAATAGTGCAGTAAAATTACCTCGAAATTAATTTCCAAGACAATGTTCTCTTACCTGCTATGATTACTAGGTTCTCGGACCCACTTGCTGAAGTCAAATGGAGTCCCGTCTGTCCAGATCCATGTCCCCTCCTGTAGTAGAGAAAAATAAGAACAATTTACAGTGAGAGAGAAGTGAAAAGTCGTGTGCTGTATGCATGAGACAAGAGGTGGCAGAGAGGCTTTCGGCGTGCCTGCACTCACGTAACTTTCTTCTTTATTTATTTTTTTAAAGTGACACATCGATCAAATGAACTTTCTGATAAAAACTTTATAAAAGTTATTGTAAAAGCGTCACGACTGTCTGTTATATATCAATTCCACTGCTACTGTACTATTAGTCAGATAACCATCAGTGTAATACATGACTACTGAAATTAAATCGATTTTAAATTGCATTATAGATTACAAATTTATCTTCTTCAGCAATGATTTTTGGAACAAGTAAAAATATACATTAAATGTGTAGATAAACATGTAAGTGACGAAAGTTTTAGATTTATACAAAAATATTTTTATGTACTTTACCTTCATCTTTTTGTTGAGAGGGAGAACCATACCATTTTAAAATGTATAACTTTCACTTCGCCATTTTAAGTTGCATAATGTTAAGTATTATTATTTTGGGTGACATTTATATTTTTAAATTGTCATACATTCACATTTATTCCATTGGCAGGTGCTCTTCTCAGTAACAAGAAAACAAGTGTGTTTTACCAGAGACTTTTACCTTTGATATCCGTTCCTCCAGCAGGTTGTGGGCAAGCGAGAAGCCTGACCCCCAGTGAGGTTTTTGCACAAAAGTGATATTCCTTCAGACTGTTAATATAGATGCAGGATCCCCCAGATGGACACAATGAGTCTGTGTGGTAAACCTGCAAGGTTACATCTGATTAAATCATTTTCTCATATTTGTAAATATGTTTGACCTTTTCAGCAAAACCATCAAACACCACAAAGCAGAACTTGGGAAAAGAATAAAATTCATAAAAAATAGCTCCGAAGGGTTGCACTTGCAGAACAAGTTTGCGTGCACTTATCTAAAATACAAAATTTACCCATTATATAGTTCCTTTTGTCTGAGTGAGTTATATCGGACGTTTTTTCTCCATCTTTAAAACTGAAAACACAACACCGTTTGCAGCCCACCAGCTGATACTTTGTGGAAGCACCTTTTTGCATTCATTACAGCGCTGGGTCTTATTTTTTGATAGTACTTCCAACTGAACTGCTGGCAGAATATTGTACCCCAACAACTGTGATGACTTTGGATAAATGCAATGGCAAGGAGCGAATAAAGAGACCAAGATTTAGTGCTAACAGAACAGTATTACCTGTGCATCACCCATGCAGCAGGATATTTGACCTATAGCAGAAGCTTAGCGTGAGTTATAAAAACTCCATCTTGAGGACATCTCCATAGAGACAAAGACATTGGCAGCAGGTATCCGAAAAGGAGACAAAACCCTGCACAGGCAGAAAGGATTATAATCATTTAGGATTTAGGATCATTTGGGCTGTGTTATAACCGATGCAATGCTAGAGTGTGGAGGCACTCCATGTTTTCCTTATGTTTGTGCCCCAGTATGAGAGGAATTGACAGCGGCATTCAGCCACATACATTATGAACCAACCAACGATTAATGAATCACGTTCTTGACAGTTTAACAGTAAACACAGAGATGAAAGATAATGAATTAGTATTCAGTCCTAAAATTGTTTTAGAAATAAATGTATTAAAATAAAGGGGTTGGGGTATCTGTGGCTTTGATTTCTCACGGTTTCTCCCGGCTCTGGGTGTGAGCTCCGTTGAGAACAAGGCCAGTGAGGAACAACACAGAGATGCTCAGCAGTCCCATGATGCAGCTCCTGGAGGGACAGAAAACAGTTGGATGCCCACTGGAAAGTCAGAGGCTTACTTCACTATGCGGAGTGTGGCTGCAGTAAAAAAAGGTGAAATGCAGCTTTTCACTCTGCTCCAACTCTTCTCTTTACCTTCAACACTGAACATGAACCTCTTCATGCTCCTTCAACCGGAACACTTTCATGCTCACATAAACTGTATTTATCATTATGCTGTAAATCATTCTTCAACTAACTCTTGTAGATGGTTTCAAATTTAGGATAAACAAATAAAAGTAACTTAGTTTGCTAGAATATTTCTCATAGTATTAACTGTTAGTTGATAAAAATTGAGATAAAGAAAGTGGGAAACACTTAACAGCTTGATGTTTAGAAAGCATTAATTACAGTAAAACCACAGTACAGAACAGAGTAAAAAACACAGGCTCTCCACCAGGCGTTACTGGGAGACTAAATCGATACTCTTCTTTATCCTCTATAATGGTTTGTCTGTCGGTGAAGAAGCTTTATATATCTTTTGTGAGAAAACGTTTCAGAATGGGAGGTGCGTTATGTTGCCGCTTTGACCAATTCTAGAACAATAAACCCTGACAAAAGATAAAAAGATAAAAGTGCTGAAAATGGGCAAATAAGGTTCTGGGGACATGACCCCGGCCCCCAAGCAGTAGCTGATGCTCCTTGGCGCAAAGAGCCATAGGTTGCGTGCAGTAAAACAAGGGCAATGAAAGGTGACCATAATTTCAAAAATACAAACCATCTTAAATGGCTGAATGACTTCACCAAGTGGTCAAGCTCACGCTCGAACTAATACTGCATATCCTTATACTTTTTTCCCCACAGTTATAAATACACTCTTGTTGTGGCATCAGAGTTTATTGGTCTAGCACACACATTACCAAATTTCTACACCTTACTGAAGCCCCACAGTTATTACCCTAAACCAAGTCTGTTTCTTCTGCGAAACCCCAGGGTCAGCCTCAAGCATGGAAACCTCTCATGACCTCTGCAGCGCTCCTCACCTGCACCAGTCACATCATCTGTGCAAGCCATCGACCGGAATCATCAAGTCAGTTTTCTATAGAATTAGGTAGGATATGCAGTGGCATGTGCAAAGTTTGGGCACCCCTGTTCAAAATTCCTGTTACTGTGAATAGTTAGGTTGAGCATAAGATGAACTGATCTCCAAAGGGTGTAAAGTTAAAGATGAATCATTCTTTTCAGCATTTAAGCAAGATAGTGTATCATTGTTGTTTTGTACAATTTTAAGTGGGAAAAAAAAAAGGCTGTAAAAGTTTGGGCACCCAAAGTTGAGGTCTCAAACTTTTACTAAGGTCTCAATTGCTTAATCAGTCATTACAAGGTTGTAAAGCATTACGCAGTCATTTTTAGGAAAGCAAATTTCAATGCTTCATAAATGCTTTTATAAAATACGCTCCTCAAAACTTTGTCCCCAACAACCAGCAATATGGGCTCCTCAAAGCAGCTGCCCAGCACTCTGAAAATAAAACTTGATGCCCAAAAAAGCAGGCGAAGGCTAAAGAAGATAGCAAAGCATTTTCGGGTAGTTTTTTCCTCAGTTCGTAGTGTAAGAAACAGTAGAAGTCAAGTTGAGGTCTGGAAGACCGAGAAAACTTTCAGAGAGAACTGCTCGTAGGGTTGCTAGAAAGGCAAATCAAAACCCCGTTTGACTGCAAAAGACCTTCAGGAAGATTTAGCAGACTCTTGAGTGGTGGTGCACTGTTCTGCTGTGCAGCAACACCTGTACAGAAATATGACCTTGTTGCATAAATAAAATGTACTTTTTTCATACGTGTGGAACTGTTTGCCCAGCTGCCGGTGCAGCAGTGTTACCCATAATCCCCCACAAAGCGCATTTCATTTCTGCTGCTTGCATGAGGTGGGGCCTCAGATGCAGGGGACAGAACTTTCACAGCAAAAATGCCAGGTCTGGTGGTCCACTGCCCCCTGGCCAGTTACTATTAGCTGCCCCTGGGCCCTCAATGAACTGCTGGCACAGGTGGAGGTGACATGGCTCAGGCTACCTGCTGCCTCAAGGTTGTCCCCAACACAAAGGGAAACCAGCCCGGCTGCAGCTGCCACCAAACTGGTTCCGTACCCTCTATTGTGGGCGGATGAGGTTTCACTTACTGGGCCTCAGCTTCTGTCTGTGCAGAGCTCTCTTTACTTGGCTGAGTTTGCTCCTCACATTTTGGCCTGGCTGTCCTCGCTAGGCCGTGGACCTTCTGTTCTGTTTTAGCAGGTGTTCCTTGGGTGAGTAGAGCCCTGTGTTTCTGCCTGTGCTCTACTTGAGTGGTCATTTATCACCTGCTTGTCACCTGGTCACCCCTTGCCACCCTGCTCTCCCGTGTCTGCTTTGTAAGTCCTGTCTTACGGCATCAGATTTACGACCACATCTTTGAGCCTGTTTTTAGGGACAGAAACGAAATTGCGAGCCAGAATTGAAGGATGCTTTAATGCATGGGATGCTATACATTCCCCACTTTATTATCTTGCTGTTTTTTGTTATCTTCAGTTTGATTTTGCTGCCTCTAATATTTCACTCCGCAAACTTTAACCTCCAGTGAGATTAATCCGTATTTGTTTTTAGATATATATATATATATATAAATAAATGTGACACAAAGTGTCTTGGCACAAAATAGTAGAAGAAAAAGCACAGAGAGAAAGAGGAACAAACAGATCTATATCAAATGCAATACGAAGATTGTGTGGTTAAGTCTGCAGTGCTGAGGAGGCCCAGTTTCAATAAATGATGTGGAGAATCTTTCGGCTCAGCATCTGCGCCACTGCCATTTAACTTATTTCTTCACCCAGGGATGAGCTGTTTGTAACACTGGAGCAAATTTGGCAAAACAAGATGGTTTGCTCCTTATTATTGTGCTTCCTTCCTTAGCTTTGCCCTCTGTGCAAGTTTTTAACTTACATAGGCCTCATGCGGGGCATAAATAATACCTGAAATTTTTGGTGCGACTAATAAGCGACATCCCAGTTTAATATTAAGCAGCAGTAAGAGTTTGATTGTTTTATGGTCAGTCATTACGAATGTGCTAAATACTGCGTTAAAACATCAATGCCCTGAAAAAAATGGGCTGCTTCTGTTGTGCAGATTTTTAAAAGCTTTTCTTTAAATGTTTCGTATGACTTTAACGTCGGAAGAACAATTTTTATATTTGAAGCAGAACTGCTTCGCTTAAAAGCGGGCGAGAACGAATGTCTTGCGTGCAGCGAAAAATGTTGGCCGCAAAGCAACTCATGGTGGTTAAGGGCAATGTTGCTGTCATGAGCACTGAACATATTGTAGTGTTGAAAGATGAAAAGGCCGTAGCCAGAGGAAGTCTGTGCAGGAAGAAAGAAGATCGTGTGCAAGATCCGCAAAAACCAAAGGTGTACCATGAAAAGCCTTGTGTAGAAAAGTCTCAGGAATTACCAGAACCAGAGACAGCTGCTGAAATGGT
Source organism: Heterotis niloticus (assembly GCA_018136845.1). Taxonomy (NCBI): domain Eukaryota; kingdom Metazoa; phylum Chordata; class Actinopteri; order Osteoglossiformes; family Osteoglossidae; genus Heterotis; species Heterotis niloticus. The sequence goes on along the minus strand of CM030905.1, from coordinate 23,713,528 downwards.
CTCGACGTGGATCTTCCCTTCGCAGCACCGACACCAAGGTTCATGCAAAGAATGCATTTTTTGAAGCAATGATATGCATGCATCCTCTGCTGACTGGCAGCTGGAATGTGTCGAAGGCGTCATTAGTATTGACAAACAAGCCGCCAGTTGCTTGTTTTGGTATCCTAAAACCTCAATGCCTTAGAGCGCTTTTGGTTCCTCCTGACCTATGCGCTGCTTTGAAGAAAGAATCATCTGCCCGTCGACGGTTGCAGAAAGACCAGCTGGGTTAAATGGGCTTTAGTCAGGGCAGCGGGCGCCATCAGCAACATTGAAGGATGTAGGTTTGCATCCCGCCTCCTGCTATTGTACACTTGATTCGCTTGTGCTGTATGGCTGCAGTAAAGGGGAAAGTAAAACAACTCCATCAGCTGTATAGCTGTCAGGACCATACATTGAACCAGCAGTGACCACGCAGTGTGTGTCTTTTATGGAGGTTTCCTTCACACTTCCTGGACTTCTTCAGTTACTGAACAATGCTGATCGTTCTTGGTAGAGCCAGCTTGGTCTAAACTGTGTGAAACTCACTGTACTCAAAAGGAATTTAAAGCAAATGCTTTTCAGCCTTTCAGTCTCTTCAAAGATTTTTTATAACCTGTAAACATGCTGTGGTTTTGTGAGAGGCCAAAGTCAAATCTCACAGACACAAAGCCTTCAGGAAAAACCCTCTTAATGCTGAAAACATTGACGCACAGCAGTCAAAAGCAAATATTCTAGACAAAATCACACACACGTCGATGTGGATTTGGCCGCATGTCCTCTGTTCTCCTACAAGGACATTTAGTATTACAGATCATCATGAAAACCTCCCGCGGTGCCCTCATCACAGGCTGCTTGCGTTGGCCCTACAAGACGAACTTGATCGAAAGGCTTCGACCAAACTCACTCCTCTACACATCTTCCATCACCAACTGGATACAAATTCTTCGGTGGGATTGAGGGATGGGGACCGCAGCTGAAGGAAGAGCCTTTGAATGTCTGGGTGGGGAGCTGAACTGTTCTTAGTCTTGATAACATCATCATATGACAGTGTAGGCAGTGCCCTCGACCAGCACCGCAGCAATGGTTTCTCCCACCACTCGATGATCACAGTTACTGTGCCTCCTAGACACAGAAGAGCCATAGCTGGGCTACTTTACCATGAAATTTACTACTCTGAGTGCAAAAGGTCCTAATGTTCCAGCTGCAGAATAGTAGCTCAGACTGGGTTGCGCTCGCTGCCCAACTTCTCACACATTCATCCCATGGTTGATGTACTGTAATCCACAATCTCTAAATTAATACTTTGTTGATATGGATCTGTTTGTTCCTCTTTCTCTCTGTGCTTTTTCTTCTACCATTTTTGTTCCCAGGGCTTGCTTTGTGTCACATATATATATATATATATCTCTAAGAAAATTTACAGAAAAGCTGAGTTGATGATTTTGATGCGACTGTTTTTAGATGATGTGGATTTGTGCAGGTGAGAGCGTTTGCAGAAGTCATGAGAGGATTTCATGCTTGAGCTGACCCTGGGGTTTCTGCAGAAGAAACAGATTTGGTCAGCGTGATAACTGGGGCTTCCGCAAGTTTCCCAACAGGTGCAAGTCAGAGTTGCTGAGTCGAACTGCGAGGAACTGTTAACCCCCCCGCAACTCAAACATCTGCTTCTTGCACCAGAGCAATCTGTACGAAATAAAGGTCTGTATCTGTCACACCAAAAAGCTAATCTGACATTTTGGCTCGTAGCAGCATTTGCGATTCACTCATGCGCAGTTTTTCCCGTCTGGTTGCGCGCTGTGGCTGGAAATCAACCGCCTAGTGAGGTCACCCTTGCCAGCCGTAAAACGCACGGTTTGCCGGGTCTGACGCGCTGTCATTGCGATCGCCATAGAATTGTGTGATGGAATGCCATTTTTATTCACTTGTTGTTGCTTACTCGATTGGTGTAAAATGGCAGCACTGTGGCGTAAATGGGGTAAACAGTGTAAAATGAGTGAGTGCTGGTGTAAAGTAAGAGGCAAGTCACCACTGTAAGTGGCCGCACTAAGAAAGGTGCAGCGTGGTATAAACAGCACAACACAGTAAACAGAGTAAGAGAGAGGTAAAGAGAGTAAAGAGGTAAAGAGAGTAAAGAGAGGTAAAGAGAGTAAAGTAAAGAGTAAAAGAGAGTAAGCCCCGCCCCGGCATCCTGTTTCTCTCCCGCCCCGTCGTCCCTCCCTTCGTCTGCGGCTTCTTCACCGCTTTGCTTCGTGACAACAGGCATCGCCCTCAAAAGTTGTACTTTTAGTTGGAAAGTTTACGGTTTCGTTGGTCACTCGACGGACAAAAAGCGCGCGATGTTCCCGAGGGCGGCCACCTCCAGCACTGCGGACGGAAGGGTCCTGGAGCCGGGATACGTGCGCTCCCCGGAGGAGCGTCCTGAGCATCGCGCAGCTGGTACGTACTTGCGCCCCGTTTAATGTCGTTCCTGCCGGCGCTTCCCACTGGAAACAGACGGATTTTGTTGGGCAACATCGAGTTTAGAAGGCAAAACGCCGAAACGTATTTGGACGCCCAACTCTTTCCCGTTCTGCGTCTTTCAAGCGTGTGCAAGAGCGTTTCCTTCCCCCGGACTCCATTTTTTCCGGCTTCGAGAGCTGAGAGAGAATAGGCCACTTTGTAGCACCTTTGTGACGCCCCCTGTCGTCCCACGTGGCGCAGCGTGATACTTCGGGGTAAAAAACACCGAGGCTGCCTTTGCCAGGGTAGATAAATGAACAAGCAGCCGGGTTGGAGTCCAGACAGAATGCCAAAGTTCGCTGTCCCGCCTCTGCAGCAGAACCCAGGCTGCCCCATGGTTCGTATTAAACACACAGTGCCAAAAAAGAGCTTGGATTATAAAGGGGGATCCATTCCCCATCAGCATTACCTACACAAAGCTGCTACACAATGGCTAACCCTATCAAAACTAGCGTAACTACCTATAACTCCCAACCATGGGCATTAGGCGCAGCAATGGCCTTGATATCTATTGGGGTTGTCAGTGGGCACCTTCCTTTGTCAGAAGTTAGGCCCACGACACCTCCAGAAGGCTCAACAGCGGCTCAGGCTCCCCTCCACCACTGCTCCACCCTGTCGCTCAACACATTACTATCTTTACCTTGGCGTCCTCACTCACCGCTCTTTCTACCCGCGCCGTGTGGAAGAAGAAGCCCCTCGCCAACCTTTATTGCTTCCGCCTTAATATCCACCACCAACACACGCCGCCTGCGGCTAAAGCACCACAACTCGTGCCCTTTCTTGGCTCCATGGCACCACCTGCTCATCGCATTGCCACTTCCCTACCATCTCTTGCTGGTCCTCTTACTCCCAAGCCAAGAGACTTCCTTGCTCCGCAACCTGTGACAACTTCCTTCACTTCATGCAACTTTCACCCCCGGATACCAAGCTCGGGCTAAATGGCAGCACATCATAAACTTTAGCCACTCCTATGAGGAGCAGCTGATATGCATCCATTTTCCCACAGTTCCTCAACTCAGCCTCCTCCTTTCCACCTCTTCCCAATTTACCCACTGTCCTGCTTCCCTGGCAGAGACTGCCCTGACACACCTCTTTATTTCTTCCTGCCGATGCACCTGCTCTATCACCAGCCTCCTTCTCTCTATTGGGCCTGCCTTACTCCACATAGGGTCTCCTAACCGATAACCGAGACCTTCCCATCCCTGCTGTACCTTCCCGACCATCTCCAGCTGTTTCAAGTCTGCTTTCGCTTCCTTGCATACCTCGCATCCCATTTCCTACCTGTTGCTACCCGAGAACCAAGCCTCTTACCAGCCTCATCCCTACTATCTGACAGCTTCCCAATTCTAGCCACCTTCGCACATAAATTCCTCTGTTAAGCTTGAGAGCAGCAGCTGCGGGACTCCTTTCCCATACAGAGCCACATTGCTTGGACACCTAGGAACCCCCAGCCACTTTCTAATATAAGGCTAATCAGCCTCTCAGCTTCTCCACCTTTGGCTGATACCTCATACATAGTTAGTGGCACATCACCCCATGAGAATAGGCCAAACTGTAGCACCAGGCTTCCAGTTTAACCCGGCAACCCTAGGTTCTCTATCCTCTGTAACCCCATCTACTACACTTTCCTTAAGCTGCTTCACCTGATCTACATCAGTTAGCTCCTAGTGCTTACCCACCTCCTAAACTCTTTACGGCTTCTCTAACACAATGGAGATCTCCTCACTATCACCAGAAAACTAACTTTAGCTATCTTCCATTAACCAGTGAGAGATGCTCCGGGGACTTTGCTGGTTTAATCCTCAAACCAGCCCACTTCAGGTTCTCATCCAGCTTTCCTAACAGCTGCTTTGCACAAGCCACATTGTGGTCACCAGCGTCATGTCATTACATATGCTGTAACTGGGGAGAGCCGGAGCCCATCTGGCAAATCTTCTCCACCTACTACCTAACTTGGCGCCTAATTGCTAATTCCAAAGCCATAGTGAATGCTAGCGGGAAATGGTTGCAGCCTGCCATGATCCCCATTCCCTGGCCTCCTGCCGGGCTGTTGTGTCACCTGCCGTGGTAAAAACACATCCCTAATGTCACGAAAGTACTCCTTCACAAGCCAACTATCTGTTGGTACTCTAAAAATCAAACGCACCCCAGATAGACTGTGTGGCACAGAGCCAAAGGCATTTGCTAGGTCCAAGAAACACCATGCAAGTCTCCTTTTCTCCCTTGGCTTCCTGAATCTGATACCCAGATCACACTAGTGTGTTCTAAGCATCCCGAAAACCCTGGAACCCCCACCTTCTGGACTGTTGTGTCGATCAGTTTATTTTCAATAAGTAATCCTGACAGCCTCTGTGCCACTGTTGCTAAGAACATCTTACCTTCCATTTAACAGACATATCGGCCTAAACCCTTTATCTCTTAGATACCCTCTCTTTTATTAAAAATAATCCCCCACCCCTCGCCCAGGCCTTTGGAATAACCCGCTTTGCTTCCCACTATCTAAACAACCTCCACAAAAACCTAAGTACATCTGGCGCACTTTTATATACCTGGTAGGGGACCCTATTCAGCCCCTGGGGGCGGATGAGGCCTTTGCATGCCTTACCAGATCCTGCACTGAGTTTATTTTACACCCGAACGCACCGTAATGTCGAGAAATCGAGCTGCGCATCCAGCTGAGGCCTGGGTGAGGCAGTGGGGGACGGGGTCTCAAGCGCAGCGCCCCGGGTCTTTTCCCTAGGAGCTACGCCACTCACTGACAACCACTGCACCCTGCCTGCAGGTGGCGTTGCTGAGCGCCTTCCTCTGTGTGCACTGCTCCCCCTGGTGGACGCACTTCTCAGCCTTGCGCTACTTCGAGGTGGTCACGCTGTGGTTCTTCTCGGTCCTCCTCGTCTTCCTCCTCACGCACACCTTCAGGCTCCAGAGCAAGATCCTGTGTGTCAACTGGCCACTCCACGGTGAGACCCCTGGAGGGAGAAGTGCTGCTACCAGGGCAATGGGTGAAGAATTCTCCTAGAATGTCTAGGGGCCATTTCTGCGGACGGTCCAGACCAGTCGTCTTCTCACTGGGAAAATGCAAGCAGTTCGACTGTGTGGCAGCCGTTGGCCTCCCCAAACAACAATGTGGATTAATCCCACTGGAGGTTAAAGTGTGCGGAGTGAAATATTAGAGGCAGCAAAATCAAACTGAAGATAACAAAAAACAGCAAGATAATAAAGTGGGGAATGCGTAGCATCCGATGCATTAAAGCATCCTTCACCCTGGCTCGTGCTGTTTCTGTCCTCTTACCAGGGCAGAAGCCAGAGTGACATTTTTGTCACAGTCTTGGGGTCAGATCGTGGCGTTAGAGTTTTGTCAGGGCCCATTCGTAGACTCAAGGAAGCCAGCGAAGTTTATTAGAGGGAAGTCCAAGTCAGGCAAAACAGGTCAAGGGCAACTGGGTTACAGACATGAACAGCATAGGCATAAACAAACAGAACTGGTTCAGAAATCAGGCTTGGGTGCAAACAGAACTAGGCAAGAATTTAGGCTCTCAGAACCGGCCTCGAAAGCAGGCTCAAAGATGTGGTCGCAAATCAGATGCCGTAAGACAGGACTTACAAAGCGGACACGGGAGAGCAGGGTGGCAAGGTGACCAGGTGACAAGGCGGGGTGACAAAACGACCACCTGGCAGAGCACAGGCAGAAAACACAGGGCTTCACTACCCAAGGAGCACTCAAACAGAACAGAAGGTCCACGGGCCTAGTGCAGGACAGATCATTGCACGAGGAGCAAACTCAGCCAAGTAAAGAGAGCTCTGCACAGACAGAAGCTGAGGCCCAGTAAGTGAAACCTCATCCGGCCACAATAGAGGGTACGGAACCAGTTTGGTGGCAGCTGCAGCCGGGCTGGTTTCCCTTTGTGTTGGGGACAACCTTGAGGCAGCAGGTAGCCTGAGCCATGTCACCTCCACCTGTGCCAGCAGTCTGGCTGAGGGCCCAGGCAGCTAATAGTAACTGGCCAGGGGGCAGTGGACCACCAGACCTGGCATTTTTGCTGTGAAAGTTCTGTCCCCTGCATCTGAGGCCCCACCTCATGCAAGCAGCAGAAATGAAATGCGCTTTGTGGGGGATTATGGGTAACATCAGCTGCTGCACCGCAAGGCAAACAGTTCCCACACGTATGACAGGCACATTTATTTATGCACTGAAATTATAGGTGAGGTCTTTAGGACAGCATACATGTGCGCAAAGGGTCGTTCACCGCACTTCCTTCCACTTCCACTTTCCTTTCAGGTGTGGCCGCTTAACAGCCTCTGTCCTCGCACTCGGCCTCTGCGCTGGACACGCGTCGCTCGGGCTGCTGGCCGCACAGCTTCTGTGCGACCCGCTCACCGCCTTCATTCTCACACGGCCATCGGCACCGCCACAGTTTTTGCTCAGATGAACTCTGCTTGCTGAAGTGCAAACAGCCACAGCAGCACTGATGGGGGGGGGGGGTGTCCAGAAAGCAGCGTTTGTTGTAAAATATCAACTATTTTACTGTTTTTTTTTTTAAATCTTTGTTACAGAATTATGACCAACCCTGTGGAAGTGTAAATACAGTCAACTCAGGACCCCACTTTGTGGTTTTTTGCTCTGCTCTTATTTAACAGTGAAACAATAAATGCACCCCCACCCACCATAAACCTTCTGTGCTGGTGGACCATCAGCTTCAGGGAGCTTCTGAAAAGACGTTCCTGGAGTCACACAGCCGGCACTGGGTCCCGTCCCAGGAGGAGCGGCTCACAGCGGCATGTTGTCCTCTGCTGGAGAAAGAAGAGGCTTGGCAGGAGGGATGTGTCCACAAGAGCAGGACAGAGCACCCAGTCTTCAGCAACAGCGGGCAGTGAGACAAAGGCTCAGGTCAGACACGTGTCTCAGCAGGCTAGAATGCCCTCTCCCCCCTCTGCTTTTACATGGAGGTCACTGCAGTGGCATTGCTGTCCCTTTGCAGGGACGGTTCCAGAGGCAACCAAAAGGATGCAAGCAGCATCTGGACGCTGTCAACTTTTCCACTTCACTTCCATGTTTCCTCCTCCCACAGGAAACACAACCGTGAAAACAGCAACAAAGTGAGCTGCAAAATTAACCTCTATTTGTAGAAGCTACTTCAGGTAGAAGTACTGACTACAAAGAGAGAGGCACAGCAGAAGAACAGAGGCATCTCGATGGGCAGAACCAGGCTCAGCTGGACAGGGGGGCGGAGGCCCTTTTATCTGCCTCTCAGTAAAGCACAAAAGCACCACTGTGGTGTCCACCTCCAGCCTAATGCAGCGTTTAGCTCTTCACGAGGACCTTTAACCGTCTTTGTCAAGTACAGCAAGAAACATTTTAATAGATCAGCGGCAAGACTGCTCGCTTCTTTACGCCTCGTGCCAAAATGGGAAGCTCCTCCCAGCCAGCAATGTTGAACTGCACACTGTTTGCCAGCGTCACGCCACCTGGAAGCAAGGGGTGAGGGACATGGGACATCTGCCAGACCCACCTGAAGCGTGAGGAAACCGGGTCAATGGCCACAGACCCCAGTCCTCGTCTCGTGTCCACTGCTGCTGTGACTGAGTCCATGCGACAACGCTTCCCCTGCTGCGCTGCCATGTGAAAATGTCCATCAAATTAGTACACGAAACATGCGAGGCTGGAGGCCGGCAGACCAAACGCAAACACTTGGCACAGAAACCCCAGGCGACACCGGAGATGAAAGTGACTTTTATTGAAACACAGTGTCAATTAGACTGAAATCAGTAGGCAAACAGAAACGAAGAACAAACCACAGGTTTCCGGTTAGTTTGGACCTTCAGCGTGGTCGCCAGCAACCTGGTCTGACCTGCAGCAGCGCATCGGCACACCGACAGCGCTCCTCAGCTGGCAAGAAACCGCATCGTGAGCCTAGCCGCAAAGCCCAGGCTGCCTTGGCCACCGAGATGCATCGATATTTACTTTTTTGCAGTTGCGCTCTCGAATCGTAATAATACGATTATTATTAAGAGTTTCTACATCACGCTTGTAGTTTCGGCATTAAAACGTGGAGAAAAAAAAAATCTCAGTGAATGTCCCTCCCATCCCTAAGGTGATCAGCAACAAAGCTTACAAAAACATGTATTATAAAAAGATTAAAAATATATGTACACATTCATTGCCATTAAAGTGTGAATCACTGCACATCTGATCCAAACGTGGGGGGGGTGATTCGGTGTGTATAAAAATGATTAAAATCAAAAATGTCATAGAACTGATGTGAAGCAGCAGGACTCAGCCCCCCAGGTCCTACAAGACTTAGTGCTGCCAACGGAGCCCCTAAACACCGGCACAGCCAGACCCCCAAGCATCCACAGAGCACAGCAATAAAAATTAAAACATGCTTGCAACACAGAGGCGTCGGCTATCTTTTTCGCCTTTAAAATTTTCATAAATCAGCACACGGATTCAATCCAACGTTCAGATTATTAAGCTGGTTCATAGTTCTCATGACAGACAGAATAGAAAAATAAACTTGTTAAATATTCAAAACTGACACTTGTGAAATCCGCTCTCATCTGCTACTGTAGAAAACAGTAAAAACGTGGGCTGCGGGGCCTGCGTTCCCGTTTACTACGGTGCTACGTGGCAGGGCTGTTCGACTTAAGCTCCCGCTTTTACAGAAAAGGAAGGTGAACGTCCTGAGTGCGACCCCTAGGACCGTGCGTCGAACAGCGCCAGTGTTGGGTTCGAGGCCCGTGGGACAGAAGCTGCTGCTGAGAGTTATTTTGCAAATGCCAGTGGTCAGACGCTGGCAAACCTTCCTGTTCTAATGGAACGCAAGAAACGGCACAAGAACACAAGACAACAAAACAACAAAATCCACACACTTGTGGCAACGGTCAGTCATCTCAGGTCACTTCCTGCACAGGCCGATGTTAGAGCTGAAAGCCGTACAGAAAGCTGCAAAGGTGTAAATTTGAAAACATTTCTCTTTGGCTCTAACAATTATACACACCTGACTGGCAGCAAAGAGCTACATCAGAAACATTGATAAGAAACTCGCCAACTCCCCATTTTACAAAAGTATAGCTAATAGTATAGGAGGCTACGCTTTCAATGGAAAAGTTGCTTTTCAAATTCATGAGCATTTAATAAAGGATTTCATATTCGCTTAAAATATCTGCCTAAAAAGGGAACAAAGAGGAAGCAGAGCACATGACGCAGCGGTGAGAGGACAGCGATCAAGTTAACTCAAAAACGTGATCCTGTTGGCCCGGCAGCGGACCTGGGAGGGGCGCCATGTGGGGCCTCCACTTCCCCCTTGAAGCTCCCTAGAACCAAAGTGGGGGCCTAAAAAATCCTCCGATCATGCCATTAGTAACTCGGATGCACCAGAGTCGCAGTGGAAAAGAGAAATGCGGAATGCTGGAACGTTAATTTATTGCCAGGAGAACCGTGAGCCGCCGCCGCAGCCGGCGGGTTATTCTGTGCCGTTGGCGTTCAGCTTCTCGGCCTCGGACGGCTGATTCTGGGGTCCCCCGGGGGCCGGCTGGGGCCGTGAGCGACATGGCAAGCCCATGGTCTTCACAAACAGCCCTGCGTCGGCCAAAAAAGCAATGGACGCCAGGAAACCAAAGGCCTTGAGGGATGAAGGACAACAAAACCCAACATTAAAATCACTGTTGGCTCAAATGAAGGTTGCCTCAAGTTGCAGCAGAAGGAACTGTTGAGGTACCCTTGACATGAGTTTAACCAGGTGCTTTGACTAAAACCACCAACTTGTGAGTGAACAAAACAAAGTGAAAACCATGTAAATAAGCCAAGATTCTGTCAGCAGCTCAGCTACTTTTGTTAAAGTCCAAAAGCATTTTGCTAGAACAAATGAAGTAGAAGAGGGGAACAGAACGCACCACAGCAGCACTCTCCAGCTGAGTGCCTCCGTTGCCCGTACCAAAGAGGATGGACGCGATGAAGAAGAACCCACCAATGGTCAAGGTGTAAACCAGGTCCTGTGAGCAGAGTTTCACACGTCAGTCCCCTGTACTTCACAGTTTCTGTTGACATTGCTGCCACATTTACTTTCTTGCTACCATGACCTGTGCAATCCAACATGCAGGCCCTGCAGCACAAACCCATCGACATCTCCAGCATGACCAGACTCACCACAGTGGGCCAACAGGTGATTCCCACTTTCTTGTGGAGTGGGGAGGCGAGGAGCACAAGCAGGAGCCCCGTGAAGAGGAAGGCCGTGCAGCTGAAGAACTCAAAGAAATACAGTGGGGTGCAGGAGGTGCAGTTGTCCACCACCTCCTCCAGGATGAAGGCCACAAAGGAGAGGAGCTGAAAGAGAGCCAAACATGAGATTATGAAGGCAATAGAATAGAATAAACCTTTATTATCCCACGAATGAGAAATTTAGGTGTTACAGAGCTCTTATCACAAAGGGAATATAGGAGAACAAGTTAGTAAGAAGGACAAGAACAAATAAGTTAGTAATCTATATACACAAAATAACCCTATATACATAAATAAGTTATAAATAAATAAATAAACCAATTCAGACTGCGTTGTGCAGTCTGACAGCTGCTGGTAGAAATGACCTGCGGTAGCACTCCTTCCTACACTGTGGATGTAAGAGTCTGCTGCTGAATGAGCTACCCAGTGCTCGTACAGACTCATGTAGGGGGTGGGAGGTGTTGTCCATGATTGATGTCAGCTTGGACAACATCCTCTTCTCCCGAGCCTGCTCGATGGACTTCAGAGAACAGCCCAGGACAGAGCTGGCCCTCTTGACCAGTCTGTTGAGTTTCCCCCTGTCCCTCTCCGCAATTCTGCCACACCAGCAGACCACAGCATAAAGGATAGCAGACGCTACCACAGTGTCATAGAATGTCTTTAAGAGAGTCCTGTTAACCCCAAAGGACCTCAGTCGCCTTAGCAGGTGAAGGCGACTTAGGCCCTTTTTATAAAGTGCCTCTGTGTTTGTGGACCAGTCCAGTTTATTGTTGAGGTGAACACCCAGGTACTTGTACTCCTCCACCATTTCAATGAACAAACCCTGGATGGTCACTGCCGTAATAGGGGGTGACTTCTTGCTGAAGTCATTCACCAGCTCCTTTGCATCAATACCAGTAAGACGAAGGAGCTGGTGAATGACTTCAGCAAGAATATATATTTTTTAAACACTAACATATAAAAAATCATAAGCACCTTGGAGAAAAGTGCCACTCAAATGAAGATGAGTAGCAGCAAAAACTAAGCACAACATATTAGTCTCAGAGCTAAATAGTTTATTAATGGAGCAAATTGCCCAGATCTGACCCACTTCAATAAATGATGCTGCAGCGTTACAGTAGCTGCGTTTTTTTTCCTTTTGGTGACTGTGATCTGTCTGTGTTTCTCTTGTAGTTCTTGCTGTCTCTCTTTACCGGTGTCCTGCGTTCAACAGACGTATCAGCGCACCGTACGTTGATAGGATCGCCAGCGGATGATGTGATCCTTTTGGGTCCTGATCTGTTCGGACAGACATGGGAAGAGCAGGACAGCTTTCTCTGCACTTTGTTGAGTGCCTCAGTTTTTGGGGCTGTTTTTTTTTTTTTAAAAATCTGTGTTATTGTGGACTTTGGAAGACTCGTGTTTGTATGCTTAGAGAAAGAGAACTTGTTTACTTCACTGATGGAACTGTTCAGCCTGCTTATCTAAAGAGTTGGCGCTTGTGAACATGTGTACGCTTTTAGTGTGCGTTTTGTGCCTGCACTCAGTGTGCCCCCGTATATATTACATATATTTGTTCTGGAATCGACTCCTCCAGTTTTGGGCCAGGGTGAGAACATTTTGGTTGTAGATTAGGCACGATCAATATTAGCATAGCCAGCCACCTACATACGTCATTGCACTCACTTAGAAAAACTTGTTAGAAACACGAGGTTGTTCACCTCTGTATTTTTGGTTTTTAGTTTATTTAATGCAGACAGAAATGGCCTTTTTTTCTTTTGTTTTTGTATAGGAGGTAAGACGTTTAAAAACCAGAGAAAGAGTATCATAGACATGCTATTTTTGTTTTATTGTGTCCTTTGCTTTGGTAACTGCCTGTCTAGGCCCTAAACTTATTTGCCTTAGGTTTATTATTCTTCTGCAGAATATAGTGTAAACACTGTAAATAAACTGCACTTCTAGTTGTGCTTTGGTTCTGGTTTCCCCTCTTAAACCTCCAGTTAAAGGGCTACAGTCTTTACTGCTGGTCCCTAGTAATCGAGCCGGGCCGTAACTGGGGGCTCGCCCGGGATATTTATTTATTTTTTTAAACATTCAAAAAAAAAAAAAAAAAAAAAAAAAACCATGCAGTGAGAATGACAAAGGCTACTTTTAGTATATTATTTCTATTAATATATTATTTAATATGTAAATATTGTAGAACCATGTGTAACAGCAAAGTGCAACACACATTCCCGTTTCAGAGAAGCTCTACACACACCCAGTCACGGCTGCTTTTGTGTTCCGACACCACAGCCTGTGGACCGGTCGACCACCGCAGCTCCCAAACCGACAGCATGCGACACCGCTGGGTTCAAGTCTCAAGAGACCTGTCAGAGACCGCTATAGCTCACCCGTATAAAAGTATTTAAGAATAAAACTGCAGGCTGAGCAGCACCACCCAGCGACTTCGCCCGTCCGACAAGAACCGAAAGAGAGGCTGTGGGGGCAAAAGTGGCCTTTAAACACACAGAAGAACCTCCATTCAGTGTTTTTTATTGGCTCTTAAGTTAATCAGTAACCCTGAGCCAAGCAGGAGAGCAAAGGACATGGCAGCCATTACACACACACACACACACACACACACACACACACACACACACACAGGGACTTTCCAGAGCCCTCAGGGATCCCCAAGCAGACATCCGAGCCAGACTCTACTCAGCACCATCTTTGGGCGGGGGGGCAGCTGCTACTCCATACCTGCCACCACCTGTGGAACCTCATAACATTTGCACTGCCAAACCACCTCTAAAACATCACCGTGCACAACCTCCGAGCTTTCTGCCAGATAAAACTACTCAAAGCCGGCCAACTCTCTGCAGCAGAAATCCTTTATAAAACACTTTAAACCAGAAATGGCTTTTTCTAGAGGTTGTCGCACCTGCAGGCCTCGCATGTCCACAACACGTGCACTGAGGCATTCGAACCTATACTCTTCCCTTGTAACCACGGACAACCTCGTGACAACGGTCCGCTGCTGTCAGAGGACCTTAAACAGGAACTGCCCTTTGGTTTGCTGGCATAATCAAAATGAAAGTCACGATTATTCCCTGAAGCGCCAGAACAAGGTTAGCAGAGGTTCACACCTTGGACCAAGAGCTTGGAAACAAAGAGGAAACTGAGCTCACGAACATAACCCCTGTTGTTAGAGTCCACAACGCGGACATTCAGAGAAATTCCCAGGACTCGGATGCGATCGAGAGTGATGCCGGGGGGGGGGGGGGGTTGGTCACAGGAACTGTCTGATGTTTAACATTTAACTACCGAGGTAAAAACGTTCCGTGGTGGGAGAAAAAGTGCAACTCGCTGCACCTCCAAGAGACTCTAAAACATGCGCTTGGCTTTCTCACACGGTTATTTGCACGGTTGCTCGCAGGCCCAGCGCTAAACGCACAAGAGGAGACACAAGCGCACCAAAAGTCTTACACGTAGTTCAGCTAAATATGGCACTTTCACGGTTTAACCTTGCCCCCCGTCTCCCTGTACCAGTACGGAGGGCTACACAGCAACTCTGCTGCCCACAGACCTGCTTTTCTTCAAGAAGCGCCGGCTGAAATAACCCAATACAAACAACCGACTGCCATGTTCATGACTCAGATGTTTCATGGCCGTCTCCCATACTGACTTGTTCTATCCCGGGATATAAAAACAACCGTGCTGGGCCCGAACTGTTCCTTTCGAAACCAACCCCTAGCTAAAAAGGGCAGAGGCGAGCAGTGTTCGTGTTCTAACTCTTTTTGCCCCCGCAGTGGAAGCACAATGTGATTTTTGTTGGTCAATGTTAACTTGAATTTACTGTATATTTTAACCATGAATGCTGACTTCAGCTGTGGAAAGAAGCTGCTGTTCTTGTTTGCCTTTTGTTTCCTCAAGAGCCCTGGGTTCACGCTGTGTAAAGCAGGCAACACTGCTGCGGTCGCTGTGTAACACACTTTCCGTGCACTGTGACTCATCCCCATGTGAATTTCGAGAAAACACCCAGGGGCACAACATGCTCACAGCAAGGACAGTTTTTCTCCAAGTGGCCTTTTGACTTCTATGGTAAACCTGTGAGGTGAACGTTAATTCCATTTACCAGAAAGCATTACCACCGCCTGACTCTGGTTGGGTTGTTGGAGGTTTTAAAAAACATGCATGTGGGATTAAATTAAAAGCAAATTATTACAAAGTTAAAGGGCGACCGTTCTGGAGAAAAGAAGAAAATTTAGATGGAAGCTTACAACAGAATCATCTCAGACCACAAAGGCTGACCATTGCCCAAAAGGTGACCGGATCGAAACTAAACACCCAACCATCAAAGACACCCCCGGCCCTGATTTTGGCCAAAGCTGCCCAGGTTGCGTTGAGGTTGCGCGCAGTATCAGCAGCTGCACACCTGGTTACCAGTGTGAGGTTGTGTGTTGAGGCATAAAACACCAAGAAGTGTAGCTGCTGAGACAAGGAGGAATGCGATCTGTAGGTCCCACAGAGAAACAGCTCCATGTTCGAGTTACTCATCCACCAGTTCCCCTTGTTGGCTCCTGCCATTTTGCTATCCAGCTGACTGACACACGCACACACAATGGCCATCAGTCAGTGATTCAGAATTCAGCCATTACTGGTGTAGTAATATTCCATGTTAGAGGGTCACAGGGCGGTACAGGAAGAGTCACGGAAAACGGAAGGAAGAACAGCATTTTGGAATGCAAACCCAGGAAATGACTAACTACGACACCACTTGCTGCCCCTATAGACGGATACATTTCATAAGATATCCAGTAAGAAAACAGTTTATTAGGAGTTCTTGCATGTTCATCTTCAGCAAGACACATTCATTTTAATAAACTTAAAAAAATTATCATTATTTAAGGCCCTCAACTCAGTTACCACATTTGGTGAATTTAGCTTTTAACTGTTGCTTTGTTCAAAACAGTAAAAACAGGCCTCCTCCAGTACACGACAAGGAAGTGGCATTTTACAGAAGCCTTAACCGTGGGAAATGTGGGACGAGATCAGATGTTCAGAAATGCATTTTCCTTCAGCCCACAGGCAAAAAAAAAAAAAAAAAAAAAAAATGTACAAAGATGATATCTGCACTCTTGTCAATATTTGCTACAGGAAAAGTGGCCAGGCAGTGGTGCTTCTCTCTTGGGACCCGGTCATGTTTAAAGCTTCATTGCTACCACCCCTAAGGCTGAGAATAAATACAACTAGTACCCCCACAGCAAGTGCATACACATATTTACTTTAGCCATTTTTTTTTTTTTTTTGCAGGTTGATAGCCTGCAGGACCAGTACATTATTACGCCCCAGTGAAACCCCAAACCGAGACGGTACAAAGGTCATGCTATCAAGGTGCTACTATAGACTCCGAACCCAGAGCTGCCATCAGCAGGACCTTGCCTTTGGGGATTCCGTGTGCTCTGTCACACGCTGGACAGCACATATGACAGACAGCTTCCTCCTCTGGATGATGAACTTCACCAATTCTCCACTGCATGAGGAAAGACTCCTGGACCAAGGAGCACGACAACACTGGATATCATCACTGCACAGTTTGGAACACAAATATAAATCCAAATGAATCCAGAGCTATCGTGTGGGGACACCTGCATGTAGGTTGGATCTCCACACACCTTTTAAAGTCATTATTACACAAGACAAGTGAGCATTCATCATCTGTTCACCAAACAGGTCACGGTGAAAAAAAAAAAACCCGTTGATCCAGTTCTCGTAACTAGAACACAGGAAATACCCACAAACCTCCCTGCTCTGCTCCAGCAAAGCACCACTTATGTTGGTCTTCATTCCAGCACAGATCCCAGTATGGACAATTAGACAAGACAACCCAGTAGAACTGCGCATGTGAAGACCAACATTGAAAAATGCTGAAAAATTCCACATACACAAACTCAGGTGCAACAGCACTTTAATGCTCTCTGGCAGTCCGGACCAACACAGCCCTCCCTCCCTAGCGGTCGCCATTTACCCTCAAAATTTGGCATCAATGACTGAAAAAACAAAGGACTCCTCAAAATTAACATCTGTCTGCCTACACCTGCAAAGGGGGAAATTTTACCGAAATGAAAGTTAATTTGCCGAAATAGAAACCCACACGCAGATGGCACACCGGCACGAGAGCTACAGCCGGCACATTAGCGGGTCTCCGCAGAACAGGGGGAAGTACAGTTGACCCCTCTTTCTACAGCTTCAGTTGCTCTTCTCAGAAACAGGACAGATTTATATAATAAGGGGGGAAAAAAAAAAAAAAAAAACTGTTTATAATAAACCTGCCAGGAGAGAGCAAGCAGCGCAGCAAATAGAGTGCCTAAGAACACAGACCTGGAATCCGAAATTCACCTGCACTGACACAATGGGCTTTAGCTGTGATCAAACAGGAACTACTTCATTCAACCGCGTATTTTCTAGAGCAAACTGTAAAATACCGGACAGAATTTTTTTTCTATAAAGTTATTATTCCACAGTAATATTTATAGCTTAACAAACAGTTAAAAATTATCGTAAGCTAATATAAATTTATGTTTACATTGTACGCATTGAGTTTAAATGCCCAAAATCGCTGAGCGATTATATTAAATGCAGGATTTGTTCAAATTGGTATTAATAAGCAGGCAGGCATCTGCACTCGATGCAGTTCATACTTTTGAGAAACCTTGTGCTTTAATGTTAGTTTTATGAAGCGGAACAGCAAGATGTGCAACCGTTGCTAGGGTTGTCCGGCTCTGGATGGCGACGATTTGTCGAGTTTCGCGCATACAGGTGCGCGTCCAAATACGAGCACAGCAGCCCCCTCCCCGAAAACGACCGAAAAGACGGTCGAAGCTTCTCTCCATTTTGGCCCCGGCACGGTGGAACGAGATCCCTCCGTCCCTCACGGTTGCTGAATCCCTCCCGGCACAAAACATGTCTTTCGCACCCAGTTCGGCGCGCCATAAACCTGCATCTGCCAGGCCGAAACGGTGGAAGCGGACACGTCGATTGTGGCAGGAAACTGTCCACCTGCTGCGAAACGCACCTTTACTTTGGGGGGAAAAGCACCGAAAGGAAAACGTGCAAATTCCCCTGCACATTTCACATAAGCACCCAGTAACCGTGCAAGTGACACGAAACACTTTTGACCCGGCAGACAAGCAAGCACACACATTGAATAAGGAAAAGAAGCCAGACTCACCACTTCTGCCACTTTTATTAGAAAGCGGGGTTTGCTGAGGAGATTCGTCGGCACCAGAAACACTTTGTTGGCCTTGTTTTCCGCAACGGTGGTCGCATTGTACACCGCCTCGGGGGCAGCCATGGCAGCTGGAACACAGCGAACACACTTGAAGCACCGCGACAGCACAACAATAACCGTCCCCAACAGCGCACCTGGCATTGCAAAGGTGGTTTCAGAAACGTTTTATTCCGTGTCTTCCATTTGCTCGTCCCCCACCCGTCAGATGCCATCTTCTCCATTCCGTTGGCGTTCATGCGCGTTTTGTCCGTTCCGTGCGACTTACGATGCTTTCCGCGATTCCGCCTACGTTCACCCCCGTTTTCCGTCTGTTTTTGCCGTTTCTTTCCGACTTTATGTGCGTTTAAACACGTTAAAAGCCGTGTCTTGTGCCTCTCTTTGCTGGAAATGAAAACGAAAGCGTGCGGGCCCGCAAAAGTTCGCTGTTCGCACCGAAACGAAGTAAAACGCCAGCGCGAAGCGCATTTATTTCGTCGACGTACGACTGCGCGCGTCTCAAGCAAACAGACAAACAAGCAAACAGACAGACAAGCAAACAGGCAGACAAGCAAGCAAACAGACAGACAAACAAGCAAACAGACAGACAAACAAGCAAACGGCGACGGGAACAGCTGCTTCCACGCCAACTCTCTGTGTTTAACTTTGTTAGCAGCACAAAACGAGGCGAAGGACAGGCAAATACGCGCTTCTGTCGCACCCGCAGACACAAACAGCTGCTTGACGCGTTTCGCTCACCGATTCCAGCGGTGTCTCCACTCGGCGGGATTTACAGCCACGTTACCACGCACTTCGCCCCGCAACCGCCTACTGTAGCCCGTCGTGTTTTTTGTACTGTAAGTCTGCCGTTTTGTCCCTCCCGTCGCGTCTCAGTCCCGCCTTCCGCCGTCTCGCCACCGCTCCGTTTCCGCACTCTTGAGGGCCGGGCCGGGCCGCGCCGCAAGCGCCTTCTGGGTTCCAAGCGCGCACAGAAACACACACACACACTTGTGAGGTTCACAAACACCTTTACGTCGCAGCGATTTCTGCGTATTTTCCATAACTTTCTTTTTAAAAATACGCTCTTACGTTACAGCGTTTGTTTTTCCATTTTACGGAGTCGCGCTCGACCGCCAGGGGTCCTCGTTCTGCAGCGGAAACGCTTACGAATCGATTTCATTTCATCGAGAAACGTTTCTCCAGTGCGACTTGCGCTGGTTTTAAGCCATTTATACAACACGGTAGTTGGTACCGTATCGGTTCAGACCCAGGGTTTGACCGCGGTCCTGCCTGTGCGAGCTGGCAGCGCTAACCACTGCGCCACCTGCCGTCCTGCTGCTTCATTTACTGTGAACTGCACTGGCCATTAATAACTAAAGGGAGTTTGCTCCTTTATTATTAAGCAGGCATTCGCTGAGCGTTGCTTTTCAGTTACACTACGTTATTTCATTGCTACCAAATTACAACACATGGACTCAAAAGGTTCAGAATAAATACAACTTTAATGAACCATTATTGGTGCCTGCATCTTCATGGCAACGTCCTACTCTCGATATGTGGCCCACCCCACCACCTGCATACCGCGGTGCAAAGTGTACAGTGTGAGTGAAGGCAGTGGGATTCACCCGAACGCAGCAGTCACATCGAGCTCATCTGTTCACGTGCAGCGCATCTGGGTCTCGCTCTCTCTCGCAGACACGTTTCACATACAGAATGAAACTCCATGGGGGACATCTCATCCCTCACCTATGGTGCAGCGCCCAGTGCTCTCCTCCCTCCCCTCCCACGCTTCATTAATAACCCGATTATCAAAGTAACGTCTTAATATTCCATCGTTGTCCTGCTGTGGAAAAAAATAAATAAAAATAAGAGATAGAGACTCTGTTTCTTTACTCAATGAGCTCAGAGTAAAGTAGAGCTTCAGAACCAGTGCCCAGCAGCTTGCTGCAGGTTCAAGTCGACTGTCACTCGCTGCCGGTTTCCTGCCGTTCCCGTGCAGACGCGGTGTGTGAACGTGACCGCCGTCGCCAGGGGAACCATCAGTGCACGCAGCTTCGTTCTCTTTGCTACCCCCCCACTTCCTCTTGTTGTGGATCCTGCATGTTCCTTCCAGACCGCAGGGCTTGTGAGGTGGAGCTTCATGCAAAAGGCAGCGACGGTCAAACCCCGATGCTGCAGTTCCTCCTGAGCGCTCTCATCTGTATCCTCAAAACCAGAAGGAGGGGGGTGTGGCATATGGAAGAAGAGCGGGGAGGGAAAGACGAGGGCAAAGGAGTAGAGAGGACGCGGGAACTGCCTACTTCAGGACTCCTCCCCCTTGACTGGCACTGTGGGGGAGGTGGGCGACAGGGTAGTTGCATCCAGGTCGGACTTGTTGGAAATGCGGTCCAATTCGGCCTGCACATCCGTCAACCCGAGCTTCGACCCTATAGGGGGGGACACGAGATGCGTGGTCAGCGTGCAGGCGGAACTCTTCCTCTTTGTGGCTGAACGTCACCACCTTGTGGCCTCAGGGTGGGGGAGTTGCAGCTCCAGTGGCGCATGCAAACACACCAGCGGGAGGGAACAGGACCACAGTTCTCGGTTCAAGCGGCACGGTCTGTGTTAGCAACCAAAATGAGGAGCAGGAGGGACGATTTTTCAGCAATTTTCTACATGTTCTTTAAAAATAAAGAAATATTCATAGAATGCAGTACTGGGAAGGCCATGCAGGGGGTAAGAAAAGGGTTAAGAAACAGCACAGTCAGTGTTTATGGTCCTTATGAACATCTGGGTGTCGGTGTTGGCTGCATGCAGGAGTGACTATAACTCTGGCACGCTCTGTAGTGAAAAACAAGGCCAAGAAAGGGTTGCAGGAGTGCGGAGTGGGCTACATGACAAAACCGACCTTAGCGGGGCCAGCATCCTGTGACTGACACACACACACACACACACACGCACACAGAAGGTGGAGAACACCATTAACTTGAGGACAATGGGGGGCAGTAAAAAACACACATGCACAGTGAGTGTGTGTGTCTGCACGTAGGATGACAAGAGGAAACACAAAAGACACCAAAGAACATGGTGACAGATTTGTGTGAACAAATGCCTGTTCAGCACTTTCAGCTGCGTGCGTGTGAGATGGTGTACAGTAACACGCATTACACACTCCTGTCTTTACCTCTGATTTGGAATGACCACTTATCTTGTGTGTTTAATAATAAGACCTCTGTCTGGTAAAACACAACTTTAAAAATGTATTAAAGAGATGCTAGATGTGTGTGACGCTCCAGATTTTTTTTTTTAAACACAGTAGACCCACACCTACAGACTGTTGGCTGTAAAACTTATAAGCATGAGGTACCACACGTCTTTCCACATACTGTGGCAGAACAGAATTCCCATCATGCTATTTCTCTCAAAAAGCCGCCAACTTCGCCTCTGACCCTCGCCAAGCGGGGAATGCGTCATCACCCACGCACCTGTACCCCGTTGAGCAGGCAGAAATAACTATGTACAGTACTACTGTACGAGTTGTGGATTATCTGACTCACACCACCACCGACATAACACTCCTTAAATCACCAACCTCACCACTTGTCAAACTTTATATTGGACAAACGTGGGCAACATAACAAGGTAAGACTGTACGAACATCTTTGCTTATATTTTCACCATTAGAATGCAATTGTTCCTTGATGAATAATCTGATTTAAAATAAGGAGGAATTGGCAGGGAGTTTTCATCTCATTCGGTCAGATAAGATTTAAAATGACGTGATCTAATGGTTAAACCAAAATCCGATTAAATGATGGGTAATGAAGAGCACAGGTGGGATGAGCAGCAGTGCACTAACTGCGAGTCACAGTTCATGTCCAACTGCAGGAACCCTGCTTGAAAAACTAGTACCTCCCCACTTAAGTGTTCCAATGGCACTTACTTAGCTAGCGCAGGCACCAAGTCACTGTACCTGATTTCTTGACTGTGCTGGGAGTGCTGCCCCCTCCGCCAGGTGTGCTGCCCGCGGCCCCAGGGGAGCCCGTCTTCTTGCTAAGCAGACTATTGAAGAAGTTGGCCAGGACACCCTCGCTGGTCTGCCCCCCTGCCGAAGAAAAAAAAAGGGGCAAAACTATGGTCAGAACGTGCAACAGCTGGTGGCAGGACAGTAAAGGATGCAGAGAGGCAAAAAAATACAGCACGTGCAGGACGGACGTTCCCCAGAGAAGAGGAAGAAGGTGCAATGCAGGGGGCAGCCAGGCATCCCACCGAGGAGGAGGAGAAGCAGACAGCCATGCACAGCACCCGACAGCTACACACCTTTCACTGTGGGATCAATCTTCTTGGTACCTGTTTGCATAGGCATGACGTTGGCCACATTGCCAGACGCCGAGCGGTTGGGAGTGCGTGGGGAGCCACTCGAGCCTCGATTGGAGGTATCCTGGTGTGACTGTGTGGCACCACAGTGAGAGAGAAGAAGAAACAAGTAAAGCGGAACAGTTTTTGGGTTTCTAGAGGTAAATGTTTTCATGCTATTATACATGGGGTCATTTGTGCGATCAGTCTTAGACTGCGGAGGAGGAGGAACTGACCACTGGCCGTCCTCCAGACACCGCGGGCTGCTTTGCCAGCAGAGTCTGAAACCAGAGACAGGAGTCAGTGTTAGAAACGAGCCCTATAAACATTTAGCGCCATTGCTCCACTAAGGGCCAACAAACAGCGCCACGGTGTACGGTAGCTGCAGCTGAACAAGAGCATCGTGTTCCCTTTGGACATCTCGGGGTACAAGCTTGTGTGTGGGAGGTTGGAGTTGAAAGGGCACCAAGATGCAACATGGGCCGTACCTGTAGCTTCACCAGGAACACCTGGTTGTCCTCAGCCACTACCTCCTTTTCGTGTACAAACTGGCAAATAAAAAAAATATATACAGTAATAAAAAAGGGCTTTTTTAAGACAACGTTAATGAGCCTGGAAAAGTAGACGCAGTTCCAATTTGCTCAGTAGACACTTTTCCAGAAAACAACTTGTTTAATCAGACAAAGAAGCTCAACAATGAGGAAAAGATTTACTGTAAAGGTCCAACAGAAATCACCTCCCAGACCTCAAATTGGGAATTGCTGGTCCTCCAGGCCAAACTACCTTGCGGACCGGTGGCTTCACAATGACATCTTCGAAGGTGTCCTCTGCCTTCAGCGTCTGGAAGTTCTCATGCAGGATTGCTATCTTCTTCTCGTTGTCCCACCCCGACGGACTGGAAAGGGCGACGGCACCAAATTACGCAAAACAGCTAAATCATCTACAGAAATACACAACTTACAGGCTTTCAACGCATCAGAACAACAAACGTTTGTACCATTACAAGTTACAGTGCTTACATAAATATCGCATCCTTTTCCACAACCTGGGCTGGCAGCGTGAAGGGAAAGCCGTACAGCCGATGGACCAGATACTTATAGAGCACTGCGAGATTTTTGTTCTCCTTCACTGAAGTGTAGAGCAGTGTGGCTCCATCTGGTGGACGGTGGTCAAGGACTTTGTGGTCAAAGCCACACCTGCAGTACCACACAACCAGCTGAGTTCCTTCACCAAACCGGGACAAGTCAGCACCAGACCTGCCTTGGGCCACGCCCATATTATATGAAGCCAAAATGGCAGCCCTGCGGAAGGATACACTGCAGGCAGAAGCGGCGGATGTGCGACTGAATGAAGTCAAAGTGCTCGTCCCGGTAATCGTGCTCCTTCTCCAGGCTGCTGATGGCGTCGCACTACGGACAGACAGGAAGCAGAGAGGAGCAAATTTGGGTCCCTGTATGTTGGAGAGTCGCAACCCATGTGCTCCCGGGTAAGAGACGAGGCGTGCAGCCTTACCTTAGTGCACACGACCACGACCGCGATGCCCAGGTTGTGTGTGAGCGTGCCGTCACTCAGGGGCAGCACTACCCCTTCCTCCTGGGTGTCACTCGCAGTGGGGTTCCTCCGCTGGTGGGGCACAGTGAGGTCACTTCGTGGCTCTGTGTATTCCTGGAACTGCCGCACCACTGCACACAGAAAGGGGGTGCTGCAATGGTTTGAGCTGAACTTAAGATCTCAGTCAGTTGTCTGACATGAACAAATCAGGCCAGAGATAGTTAAACACTGCTGTTATACTGTGTAATGTAAATCATTCAGCACAACTGTACATTGTCTGCTATTTTATCCATCCATCCATTCAGTCTAGGCAATTTAGAATGACCAGCTATGCTGAAACAAATGTCTCTTGACTGTGGGAGAAAACCAGAGCATTCGCGAGATACCCACACAAACATAGGCAGAACATGTAAACTTCACACAGACTGAGCCTCATTCAAGCTCACACCCATCCAGCCCAGATGCTGTCAAGCAGCAGAACCTACTGAACCACTGTGCTGCCCTTTAATATTATGTATATTCATAGATAAATTCAATTCAATTTTATTTTTATATAGCGCTCTTCTCACTGCAGTGACACACGAGCACTGAACAGACATGTCAAGGGTAGTATTCATGTACAGTTGGTATCGGGCCACACAGGAGAGGAAAACAAAAAAACTCCTTTCTACTAGAGAATAGGAGAAAAAATAAACCTCTGGGGGTCCATGTGCCAGTGAAAGCCCACCCCTTCTGGGCATTCTATACTAAGTTAATAGCCAGGTCATAGCAATGTTAATAGGAGTTGTAGTTTTTTGTCATTGTAGCATAAGAGATACGGTATGGTTCCAGTTCACAGTCAGGCACGGCCACCCGTATCCACAGCATCTGCTTCAATGCGATCGGGTTGTTCGGCTTTCTACCCATCTCATGCGTAAATCTTGTGGGGATTCTTAGAACCTTTTACTGAGCAACAGTTAAGAAACTTGAGTTGAGGCGTCAGGTAAGTCTGCCGCCACCAATGTCAACCCTGCATATATTGACAGCAGAAAAAAAGACTAATGAGAAGCTCTGATTTAAGTCAGGATTCATGTACACTGCTACGCACCACCTTTCTACTCGCGCCAAAATAATAGGACTTCATTGTGGGATATTGGGTCCAACTGACTGCCAGGGATTAAAGTTTTCATTCATTTACCCAAGTAACTGAGTGCTGTGTGGTAGACCTTCAACAGGCTGAAAGCCCAAACAGGGTCAGAGCAACTGCGCAAATCACTGAGACAGAAATAATGTCTTATTGAAATGAGGCAGAAACACAAGCGCTTGTTACTCAATTTCCAGCAGGTGCCGCAGCTGGACGGACACACAGCAGGTCCCTCCTAGCAGCGACCCGCGTCCCACCTGCCTCTCCTGCTGTCACGTTACTAATACGTCTGGCTTTGCCGGCAGGGCAACTCACATCTTTGCTCCATCTCCCTCATGACCTCCGGGGAAAGCCGCAGCTTATCCACGTACTCCCTCACAACACTCGCCCACTTCTGCAGCGAGTCCAGTGCTGCCCAGGGTCGTGACATGTCCACCACCACCAGAGCGGCACTGTCTGCCAGGCTGTCTGCCGTCACCGCAAACTTCTGCAGCCCTTTGTGGTACAGGTCACCGTCCAGCACCCAGGCGTTACACCTCGCATGGTCTGCAAAGACAAACGCAAACTAAGTAAAGCGAAGAACAGGAGGGATCTCCTGACATTAAAATGGAGAAAAATGAACTTCTGCCAAGGTGAGAGGCACATTCTCAGCGGAGCGCTACTGTGTGTAACTAATAACTTTTTAGGGCCATTTTTTCACACTGTCAGCCAACTTGTAGTTTTCACATTTGCAGCTCATTCTCCTTCAAATGGTTCCAGGATTCAAAGGGGGTCTCAGACCCATCTCTCTGAGAGCCATTTCCCTCCTGACCGCCACATAAAAGAGTCGACCACCAGCAGCTGTGATTGTCTGCGTTTGCTGTCTGAATGTTACTCCTATAGGCGGCTGCTGGAGAGATGTGAACCAGCAACGTGGCGGTGTCAGACACACAAGCTGATCCTGCCGTGTCTAAAGCTCTTCATCTGCCATTCGCTCTCATTTCTGTGTTGGGCTTAGTGTCACCTGATGAACAATAAATGTTCGCAATTCTGCCAGAGAGCCTCCACGCCGATTCGCACCATCAACGTCGTCGTCGTGAACGTTGAAGTAAAGGTACTCGAGCCCCCGTCCTTTCACGTAGTCCTCCACCCCTTGGAGTTTG
Organism: Heterotis niloticus; assembly: GCA_018136845.1. Lineage (NCBI taxonomy): Eukaryota > Metazoa > Chordata > Actinopteri > Osteoglossiformes > Osteoglossidae > Heterotis > Heterotis niloticus. The sequence goes on along the minus strand of CM030905.1, from coordinate 23,687,411 downwards.
GCCATCAGGGTGGTTTTGCCGGAGCCGTCGTCACCTGGACAACACACTTGGTCACTACAATCCTGCACACACCGGACACAGGTTCACAGCAGCAGAGCCGGAGGAGGATTCGGTTCGGGCAATCGCAGCGACAGGGGTGCAGGAGGCGGGGGGCCTGCAACTTGCTGGCATGGAGGGAAGTGACCGCGGCTGCCAGCGACCGCGCATGGCAGCGGGCTGGAAACACGGGGACACGGGCCTGGAATCGAACCCCACTCTACCCATGATGCAATACGCCCTGTCATCCGCTGCCGAACCGTTACAGAGAGCTACCCGTGATGCAATGAATTACGTCACTGTTACCGATGGAGCGCCGCTACAGTGCGTGACATCATCGCTGTCACAGATACGTCAATGCGGCTCTGCTGTGTTCCGTTTTGCGCCGCACTCACCCAGGACCAGCACGTTCTTCCCGGCGGGCAACTTGGACCTGGAGCGCGTTGACACCTCGCTCAGGATGGAGGACCTGCGAACAGGGGCGACAGGACACTCGGTGACGACCACACACAGCCGCGACCGGGCTGGCGCAGGAGCTCCTAGCGCTCCGCTCACCACAGGTTCTGCCCATCGTCGTCCCCGCCGTTCTGGCCCTCCGCGGACGCGCCGCTTCCACCGGGGCTGCACCATGAGGATGCGTTTCTGCCGCCAGACGCCATCTTTCCCGGGGAGCACACGCCCGCCGCAGTGCCCGGATGTGAGGAGGAGGAGGAGGCGGCGTACGGTTAAAGCGAAGGCGGGGGGGCTTGAATGGACGGCGAGCGTGTGTTTGTGATGCGGGTTCGAGGTAGCTCGTTTCTATAGCAACGTCCAGCACGGTGATGCAACTGCTGGCGTCACATGTCGTAGTTTAATGGTGACTTAGCTATACAACACCCCCCCGCCCCACACACACACACACACACACACACAGTGTGTGGCGCTGCAGATTGGCCACGCCCACTTTATCACCTGCACGGCGACACCTAGAGGGGGGTCAGCAGTAGAGAAACGAGCACCAGGTGAGGCCAACTCCCCAGGTAAAGGGTCTCTTCTAAAAGGCTTGACTGAAAAACGCAGAAACGGACCCAGGTTCCTCCCTGAAACGACTGTGCACACCGACCGATTCGCCCACCCACCGCTTCTTGCTGTAGCTCCAACATCACAGAAATCATTTTAATAACCAGGGTTCACATGAAGTCACACTGGTGTTTCGACCAAGACCCCTGGAGGTTTTTTATGTTTCATTGTTCCTCTCTTGCATGCAGGTGGGCTTTGAAAACGCACTTTATTGTCTTTCAGGCTGCATACGAGCAATATTTCATGAAGGGAGACAAACTGTCACCCTTGAAGGAAACCCTGTTACTGTGTGGATCCTCACAGGCAAACACCCCCCCGGGTCAACACACTGCACACACATATGATGTCACATCCTCCATAACTTCAGAATTGTTTTTTTTCGAGTTTTCATCACAAAGTACGGTACCTCCATTATAGTTGTGCACTTAAAGGCAGTAGGAGATATGAGTTACTGTCTTGCTCTTCTTCTCAATCTGAGATACAGACTGAAACATACAGGTTTGGGGAGTGTGTGTGTGTGGGTGGGGGGGGGCTCTGTGGCAGTGTGAAGTTGTCATTGCAAAAAAAGAGGCTCAATTCACACAAATCAGTGAGAAAAGCATCTTCCATACATCACCAAAGTACTTGTGGAGAAGGTTCTGTTCCAGTTCACAGCAGGAGAAGCTGCTGGTTTCTGCTGCCCAACCTCCCGAGCCCCGAGCATTAATCTTTGTCCATTGTGGGGGACGTGTGTTTTTTAAAGAAACATTTATTTATGTTACTGTGCCAAGTCCAAATGTCCCTAAAAGAGGGTCTGGTGCCACAGGTGGGGTGGAGCATAGACTTGTTGGCAATCTGAGAAATAAGCGTAAACATCCAGATGCTGTTGTGCATGTCCTGCCTTGTCCTCCTCAGACCCCGACAGTAATTTCTGTCCACTCCAAGGGACATGTTTGTAAATCTGTTTCTGCTGATGCTCTTTGTAGAAGATGTTCTGGTTTTATGTAACTAAAGGTATTTTATGGGAGTGATGCTTTCATGACCTTTCTTGCTGCATCTCAGGGGTATGGATCACGTAACATCTCAAACTGTCATACATCCTGGCTCCTCGCAGCTGCCCCCTCCTCATTTCTTCACGTGGACACAGGTTTCAGTGCACATTTGTGCCTTCTCCCCAAGACACACATTTGTGAAGATTTAGAAGAGCTGTCAAAGATTCATCCTGGGGTTTGGCTGCATCTGTGGCCCCTGTGTTTGAGTGAAGACCATCTCATTATGCTCAATCTCAGGAGAAGGTACCACATGGTCAGAAGGTTACGGGTTTCGGTCCCACCTTGACAGCTCTTACCATTGACCCTTCCAGTGATGTTTATTGCAGGGCTGCAGGTGGGCTGGTGCTTAAAGATGGTTCCTTGTGCCTCCCAAGATCAAACCTGGTGGTTGGTTTGGGTCCCGGGCTCCCCACTACTGCTTTATGTCCAACACTGCACTTTACCTCATTTTGCAAGTAAAAATACCCCGGTGAACGAACAGGTGCGAATGTGAGTCGCTTTGTTGAAGAGTGTCAGAAAAATAAAGGAAGCTGTGGAATAAGTGGGAGCCGAGGCTGCAAGGTGCTGCTACGCACTTTTTCGGAAGGCGTTTCCCTCAAGGTGATGCCGTCTGATCCAGGCCTTCAGTCGGCACCCTGAGATCGAAGGAGGTGCGTGGAAGCAGGACCTTCTCCCTATGCCCCCACACACGCTGTGCGCCTGTGACCTGCGGCCTGTGTAGGTCAAGGACCCGCCTGCTTCTCCTGCTTCTCACACACAAATCGGACCGTGAAGTCCGTCTGAAGTTCAACATGGATCCAGGATCCAGGCCGCTGTTGTTGCTCCAGCACCGCACGTCCACTATAAGTGTCAGCCCTTTATGTTCCGTCGTGTGAGACAGCCGAACCGGGACACCGATCCTTCCGGCACTCCGATTTTCACCACGTTTCACCATGTCGTGGAATCCCACAGACGCCCGCGAGGAGCCGTCCTGCGCGGCCGCCTGGGGGCGCTGTGGCACCGCGGCGGGGCCCCCGCTCCGGTAGGGCGCCGGGCTCATAAAAACCCCCAAAGTGCGGAGCGGCGCTGAGAGCGGAGCCCGGGCTGTCGCTCCTCCGTTCGCGTCCCTTCCTGCAGCGGCGGCTCCGTGCTCGGACCCGGCATGGCCGTGGAGCCGCAGCCTCTCGCCCCGACGCTCCAGACCTCCGAGTGACCAAGTTCGTTTCAGCCGCTTTTTCGTGGGAACTGCAGGTGAGTCGCTGGTGCTCTGCGTTGGGGCTTTTCTGCGGGCGAGAGCTTCTCACTTCTCGCTGACGGTCTCACGGCTTGTGGACGAACTTCGTGAATGATGTTTGCCTCACTGATGGACCGAGTGGATGTTCTCAAGGATCTTCTCAGTCCTGGGCTGAGTGGATGTTCTCAAGGATCTTCTCAGTCCTAGGCCGAGTGAATGTTCTCAGTCTTCTCAGTGATAGTGTGTTCATGTAGATTTAACTGATGCGAAATCTGTGTTGATGTTGATCTTCTCCCTGATGGATTGTGCTGATCATGTTTTTGAGCATGAGTATGCGGGAAGCTGTGTTATGTACAGCAGTATATTTACGGAGCAAAATTCCTTTGCATTTGATCCTCGAGTTGGTCAACAAAGGCGTTTTGAAATGTTTAAAAATTTCACCAACTTTTTCAGACCCAGAAAGGGCATAAATTTGTGTCCGTCTTTTTTTTTTTTTTTTTATTTTTATTTCTGCTGAGAGCACCAAGAGGGAACACAAGCACAGGACCACCGAAGCGCAACTCCCTTTCACAGTGTTTACAGCTCGTGTCCGGGATTTGCGTGCTTCTGTGTCTTTTGGTTAAACCTTGACCTCTCGGTGCTGCGTGTCCACGAGTGGGAGACCTGGTGATCCCAGCAGCGATGGACAGAAAAGCAGGAGACCAAAGTGGTCGTTGGGCAGTTGAAGGGAGCAGAATTTTATGGAGGCAATGGACCATTTTCACTTGTTCAAGTGTTGTGTTTGTTGTTGTGTAGCTTCAGATTAATGCACTAAAATAAAAGTTTTACTGAGTGATTTTTTTCATTATGCTTTTTATGGAGATTTCTGGAGAACCAAAAGCAGCTGTTAAATTGAGGGATTTGTATATAAATTGAGTGAGGTGTATGTATAAATCCATGGGCGTGTGTATAAATCGAGGGAGTGGTGTATAAACCGAATACTCGGTTTACCCTGCCTCCCCCCGCCCCATGAATTCTAGATTACTGCACCTTTACTATGTTTGCTGCACAGTACAAACCAGTTATTACTGTGGAGCACGAAATAGGTGGTGGAAAAACAATAAAACTGGGCCGTTGGTGTTTGGCAAATACAGTTAGAAGTACAGTTTGTTGCAGCGATAACTGTACTGGCACTTGTGGTCTGTCTGCAATCTACAGTTAATATATGAATACCTGTAATGTTTGCAGGTGGTTCAAGTGTTTGCGTAGTCACAGATATCCTGCACTTGTATAGTGTAATAAGCAGGGGCTCAACCCCCACCTCCAGGTGGGAACTTCATGTCAGATTTCAGACACATTCACCTTTACGGGCTGCTTCAGGCCTCGCAGTTATGATCACATTTTCTAAATGAATTGTTCCGAGTTTAACCTGCTGCGATTTTGCGACAGCACCTGTCCCCGCAAGAAGCCAGCCTCCTGGCTGCTGTGCTGTGATGCTCGTCTGCTGGATCTGGCAAAGGGTTTGAGAGCGGCGTTTTGTTCTCGTGGCGGCCAGCAGAGGGCGCACAAGCTGCGCAAAGTGCTGTCCTGCGCATAAGGAAGCCACCTCTGTGTCCGGCTGTTTACAGGCCTGTTAGTCTGTTGGCCGTTTCCCTCTCAACTGCGGGCCCATCCGATGTCCGACTGGGAGTTTCCCGCTGCTTTTTGCAACGGGCGGAGGTCCAGCATCAGATCCGCTTCAGTCCTGGTTCAGGGTTCGAGCAGCAGAACAACAGGACCCTTGAGGGTCTTGGTTCCCCTCAGTTCCTTTTCAACCCAGAAGCACAGGGGGAAGGGGTCCACTGGGGAGGAGCCAGGTCACACAGGGACGTGTTTGCGGCATGGACCGTTTTTCCTCCCCAAACACTGTGTCTGCAGTCATGGCTCATCTCAGCAGTATCCTTTTGCTTGGGATCTGGCTGACAGGTGTCACAGGTGAGCAGGAGACATGGAAAAGGGAACCTTGTGATGCTACCCACAGTCCTCTGTAGTCACCTGCGCTGTTCATATCTACCAATGTCACTCTCCCCGCCCCACACGCAAAAAGGCAGCAGCTATAAGCGCGACAGCTCCCACTGTGTGTAAAGTTTATAGCAGATGAACATCAGTGCAATTGGGGAAATGGCGGCGCGTGAGGTGACTGTATGAGGCCTATTGGTGGCGCCGTTCCGTGGGCTGTACCAAGCTGTGGCCATCGAGCCCCGAGTGAGGCCCGAGTTTCTTTTGCCACATTCCACAGACTAAAAGAGACCAGGAGTTGCTCTGGAACCTGATCCTGGCCTGAATGACAAACCATCAATGGAACAAACACACATTGCATTGTTTATAACCGGCATGTCGGACACAAGAAATGGGCCAGTTTATTACCACGGTAAATAGTGGTGCCTCTACGCGGAAACCTGCATGGTGCGCAGGTGTACCCCATTTACCCTTTTTGTTTTAAATGCAGCTGTCCGTTAACTGTCACACAGGAGGTTTAGGTCGAACAAACCCCAAGTTATGAATTTTTCAGCATATGATCTTTTTTCTCGATATTTGTCCTTCTTCATCAGTTTTCCGAATTACAGTCTCCAGGAGACAGTTTGATTTTACTTAGCCATGTAAACTTTGAGCTCATACACAATGCAGAAAGTTTTAAAAATCTACTATACAGCAGGCTGCTCATTGGTCACGATGATGGGATGTCGCATGAGTTTGGGACAGCAGGTGTGGTGGTGGTTTGGGACACTGCTATCCCACTATGTGCAGCCTGCTGGATAGACAGTCCTCAGTCATCAACAAGTCACTAAGGAACTGCAGAACTGATTGTTTTTTATTTTTTCGGGAAGTCAGACAGAATTTTAGGCTGTTTTTTTTTTTGCCCCAAAGCAGCTGCTCGCAGATCATCTTTGCGAAACCTGTGATTGACAGCTGACAGCAACCAGTGAGATTCAGTCAAGATGCTGAAGGTTTGGAGTAGAAGTGAGCTGACAAAACTGCAAAGTAAATGGAAGAGGGTGAGAGAAATGTAAAGATACATTTCTTTATCTGAAAATGTACTTTAGTAAAAGCAAAATTGGTTGATGCTAAATGTGCAGTTGCTATACAAACGTGCTTGAGTTTGAGTAACTTTGAGCATCTGGTGGTTTGCCCCGTATGTGTTGTGTGTCCGCCATCGCCATGGGAGCCCTGAGCTCCAAATCCATTTGTAAACATGGCAGGAAGCAGCAGTCATTGTGGCGGACAAGCGTGTTCTGTAGAAGAACGGCTTCTTTTTATTTTCCGGCCAACAATTTTTCCCTTGGCAAAACATATCAAATGCTGCTCGTGTCAAAATGCCGCTCCCGTTTCTGATGTTGAGATGTTAAACCCGTATCCAGGGAGCATGAATGAAATGGCCTCCATCGTTCTCTGCCGCGGTCCCTGTGTGTTGGTATATAGCCAGGGCTCGACACGCTCCACACTGGGCACATGCCAGAGTCCTTCTTGGTTAGTGGCGACAGTGAAAGACATTCCACGATTAGGTTGCCTCCGTCCATGTTGTCATGGCAACCGTGATGGATTATAGCCGGACCTGGTCCAGTAGTTAGAACATCACTGGGGCCCTGTGGCTGAGGAGGGCATGAGGTTGCCAGTGACTAAACAGGACCCGGTGCTGAGCGAACTAACTGGACGGCTGAGGTGATGCAGCCAAAGAAGAACGCAGTGTGTATTTTAAAAAGGAAATGAGTGTAATGCAGAACTGAAACAGTAGGTGGTGCAGTGGTTTATAATGGACCTGAGTTCAAATCCCTGCTCCCATTGTAGTTCCCTTCACAACTGTAGGTTAAAGGTACTTAACATGGACTAATTCAGTAAAAATCACCCAGTTGCATAAATTCTCTGCTGGTTGAAAGAAAAGTGTCAGAAAAATATGGTAACGGTCACAACAATAACTAGACTGCTTGCAGTGGTGCCCAATAACCCTTCTCAATGTCACTGTGTTTCCAGGCTTCACAGAAGTCCGTTTTATTAAAGGAACTGCATTGCACACAATATCAAAATTAACACACTGGAGAGGTTGACACCTCTGTGCTGGGTACCATTTTGGTGCAGCGCTCCTCTCCCAAGGGCAGGATCGGAGGGGTTCGGCCATTGCCGGGGGCAGGGGCTGTTGGGATCGGCTCGGTCCTCTCAGGCACAGCCCTGGGGTCCCTAGAATACCCCAGGGTGAAAACACCGTGGTGAAGGGAAACACAAGCTTTTCTTTTGTCCTCCTGCACTCTTTGAAACCGTCGTGCGGTGCATTCGAACCCCGTGCGTTTAAAAAGACGTGTCGTGATCAAACCAAGAGTCCCGGGGGATGGGGGAGGGGCGCTGTCTGTGCTTCTGCAGGAGCTGCATCTTCTTGACGGATGTAGCAAAGATCAGATGAAAAGGAGCAGAAATTAATTTGTGTCGGCTGTGCAGGACCCGGCGGTACCGTGTTTGGGTTCTGTTCTCTCAGGTCCTCGGTGAACACCAGGATGGAGGACTTCAACATCAGTGCAAGACCTTGATATCCACAGAGGACCTTGATGTTCATGCTGGGCTTTGAAATGAGTTCTGCATGTTAATATGAAGCTGTCTGAAGCCCCAGGCTTTGAAAGAGAAGAGCTCACGCAGAGCGCCATCGTCTAGTCGACTGTCCGCATCTGGTGAGACCTGGGCTGCCTTGTGACAGCTGTGACTGTGTACTCAGAACTCGGTCCTTCATTCTTGGTCTCGTGGTTTGCAGCCCTGTCCGGTCAGAAGTGTCAAACTCCACCGAGCGCAGGTTTGACGGGGAGTCGGACTGCCTGAGGACCGTCGTTCCATGAAGTGACTCAGTTCACAGGTCCTGCACTGTAAATCAGTTCTGGTCCATAAACTCTGTCGACGTTGCTGCGTAAAGACATTTACAGCAAATTATAAACTGATATCACAGCCGGGTTTTGTGTGGTCTGACGGGATTAAAGCAGCGTGTAAATCACATGTAGGGAGGATGTTGCTGTAAAGTGAGGCAGCCCTGCTGCCATGAAAAATATTTTTTATTTGCAACTCTCTGTTGCTGCTGCTTCTCTTCATTCACCTGGGCAGCCCCCCCCCCACCATAGCGGAGTACAGGAGCTCACATAAAGAACGTAATTGATTCCCGAAAAAGTGCCAGCAAAGCGAACTCAAGCAAAACTGCTGCGATTAAGGACAACAAGGAAAACAAATGGGTTCCTGAGCCGCTACGTGCGAGCCCATTTTTCAGCAACATTTCTGCCTTGGCCTTGAAACAGAGAAAATATAAGCCAAGCCAAGTCCATAATGTCAGAACTGTTCTGGAAACCTCTAAATCCAGATTTAAGATCCACATTTTCAAATTTGCTTACACAAAATACATTTATATCCTACTTTTCTATCCCGTGTCTCCTTTCCCGTCCATAATTTGCCTCTTATTTTCTTACCTTCTTTCGAGGCACGTTGGTGCAGCAGGTACTGGTGGCGCCTCGCAGATCCGGGCCTGTGGGTGTGAATGTGGCTCAGTATGCGCACGGTTTGCCCGGTTTTCCTCAGCCTCCACCGGACAGTCATTTCTAATGAATCCATTTTATTCTTGTATTGCTGTAATATTTTGAAGCGCTGGTGTTTATTGTAATTTTCTTTCTCATAGGTACCGTGTTTCCTCTTCTTTGTACGGTGCTTTGAGAAGCCGCTTTTAAATGCACTATAAAATACGGTCATTACTGTTATTAATGGATGCAAGAATAATGTCCTTGCGAGGTGATTCTCACTACGCCGTCTCTCGTAATCTGCTGAAGTATTCATAAAGCATAATTTGGGAATATTACATGAAATCACAGAAGGTTGTTTGTAAGGGCACCACCTTCTAAGAATTCTGTGCATTTCATCAGTTCAGTTTCTACGCCGACAGCTATGACTTGCCTTTGCCTTTACTCTTTTTGGACGTTCTTTGAAACGTTTTTGTTTAGTTCTCATTATTTTGATGGCTGATGGTTTCACGCTTTAGTAAAAAGTCAGTGTTTTTGACAGATGCCTGTGAGTGCAGGGGAACCACGGCATCCTGCGGGGAAGTCTTTCCAAGGCCCACATTTGGAATTAAAGTTCTGCTTCTTGTAAAGCGTGAGTTGGCAGTACGTTGTAAAGCAAACTTTAGCATTCAAATTAAAGCTGCTCAGTAATGTTAACTTTTGTAATATGAACTCTTTTTGTTTGAGGGAAGCCTATGCGCCCCCCGCCAAGGAAACCACACCCCTTGCTGCATTTGCAGCAAGAAGGACAAAGTTTGACAGATCCCTGTCACACATCACACACTTCTGTCACTCACTTGTCACCTGCATCTGTCCAAATCCAATTACACGCATGGCAGACACACCTTCCCCAACATCCATCTCCACGAGGAGCAGATCCAACATCTCCGCCCCATTTCCTGCTGACTGCGATGCTTAGGAACCTCTTTACTTCGCTGGGCAAGAGAGGCATTGTTTTACCTGTTTATAACAGGCTGGCTGTCAGCTCATGCTCATCAGCAGAAATAAAATGTTCATAAAACACATTTATATTTCAGAATAAATGTTGAATTAGTTACAAATGCAAAACACCAGATACCCAGTTGCATAAGCATTCACCCCTTCGCTAAGTTGAATGGTTGAAGTCACCTGCATGCAGTTTGACTGAACTCTAGTGTTTGGCTAAATCGCTCATGAGCTGGGCTATTTGGTGAGCTGCTACTTCTTTGTCAGCGCTCACAGACCCCACATGTGTGTCCTTGTCCTGCAGCAGCATCATGAGCAACATCTACGAGTCGGCGGCCAACACGCTGGGCCTCTTCAGCAGCCCGTGTCTGACCAAGGTGGAGCTGCGCGTCGCCTGCAAGGGCATCTCAGACCGGGATGCTCTGTCCAAGCCAGACCCCTGTGTGGTGCTCAAGATGCAGTCGCATGGACAGTGGCTCGAGGTAGGAGGTCTCCTTTGCTGGTTCCCCTTGTATTGTCAGGCTGTGCAGCGCCCTGTCCTGTTAGAGCATTCCCTGTCACTCTTTCACTCTAGAAGCTGCTTTTGCTCTACCATGGCTTTGGCTCTATAGCGTTGATGCATTATGGGAAAACAGCCTGTTTGGTGCCAGTTTTGTTGGACAGAGGGTGCGGGGCGGCTGGAGGTGGCTGGGGACGAGGCCACACCCCTGTCCAGATCCACCCACTGCGGGGACAGAGTTGGTAATCCAAATATCTTTCTGCCTTATTGTAAAGTACTTTGAGAAGCTGCTTTTAAATATAAACACAATTTTTATGTGTGTGGTTCACCTTAAAGAGTGAGAGGAAGTGCTGTCACATTTAGGTGCTACTGTCCCACAGGAATGTAGAGGAGGTGGGGGACTGTTGTCATGGTGATGCTCCATGAAGGTCTGGTCACTATTAGTTACTGTTTATTTTGATGCACCGGAAAATGCCAGAGTTTCTTGATTTTTGGCCTGGCTTCATTGGCCATGTTAGTAGATGGTCTGAGACAACTGGGAGGGGGTGTTGGTGCTATGGGGTGGTGGGGGAGACACAGCTGCCCCCATTTCTGTCCCATTTACTGTGTATCTGGGGCAGCTGAAGGGTAAAACCACAGGGTCCTGCTCGGCATCTCAATGAATGGTTTTTAAATAAAAACACCCGATAGAGAGCAGGAATGCAGCGCTGAATCTTTCATTGTATTACCAGTGATGGAAGATGCTGCTCTGTATTCACACCACTGTACATAAGCAACACTATATATATATATATATATATATATATATATATATATATATATATATATATATATATTCCTTATACTGACCAAACTTCCTGGCTGTCACTTTCATCGATTCCAATTTTTATGCTAAATATGTCCTTAAACTAAGTAGCAGTTTAATTGTTTTGCTCTCATAAACCTCAGCTGTGCCCATAAATTTCATTTGATCGATGTTCCAAAATGTATTTTTTATTTGTTTTCTTTGTTATTTTCTTCCTGCGAAAAGTACAAGCACAAATATTTGTGAAAGATGGAAATGTAATTTATTTATTGTTTTATTTATTTTATTATGATTCCATTAAATGCAGATTCAGGGTTGAAAAGCGGAGACCGCAGAGTCTGTGCAGCTCTGTGAAGGACCTGCAGTGAGACAGAAACCCGGTCCTCTGGACGCCTCTGCGATCCCCTACCTTGTTTTGTCCAAGTAAAAATAATTGAATGCACAAATGCTGCAGAAGATGTTTTAGAGCAGCCTGACATTCGTCAAGGAGAGCTGCTCTCAAGAGATTATTTTATTTAATAACTTTTGTTAGTCACAGCCACCCAAATGTGACCAAGGAGATATGAACATTAAGATCTGGAGCATTTACTGAGACGGGCATCACTGGTCAAGACCACCTTGACTTGCATAAACAATCCCCAGTTTTTCTCTTTAAGAAAAGAGTATTTCAGATGAGTAATCGATCCTGCTGTCAGTCTCTGGGACGTGATCGCTTCTTTCTTTTCAGTATGTGGAGGTGAGATCCAGACTCGCTTTTGGCTGTGAATTCTCCCCAAGTCCGGGTACATGTGGACTGAAAATGAAACATTTCTCACTGCAAAGAAGTCGTACCTCAGTATTAATATAACTTGAGCCCCAGAACTGTATGCAAATTCCATACCTCTGACCTGCTGTCCACCTGAACTGTAAGGTGTCCTTTTCTGCTGATGTCACATAGCTGCCCCTTCCACCCACCATACAGGGGTTGCGACTTCCGTGTTGGTCTGGCGGAGAACCAGGCGCTTCTGAACAGTGAAAACTGAATTTTTACCCCAGTTGGGCCCTTTGTTTAGCAATTGAGAGATAAAATGAGGCTCAATGGTGGATTTTTAAGAGCAGCGGGGAAACAGGGAGCCAACAAACAAACAAGAACACAAACACGTTTGCTGACCGCGAACACGACTCCCAGAGTTTGTCGACAGTGTGATGCTGTGCAGGACACTAAGGACCTGGAAGGGCCTGCTGCGATTTGACAACCGCTCCTAGCCATCGGGGACAGCGGGCACCATCCGATATTTGCTGTTTGGTCACAGACGGTACCGCAGTGCAGCGTGGTACGACAGCAGGGGCCGCGTTCCTGTCAGGAGCACCAGCGTGCCTCTAATATCCACTTTCTGATCGGGAAGTGATGACACCTCCAACCCAGCTTTGAGACCTGACGCTAATATAGTTTTTTTTATTTTTAGCCACAGTAATTTGTTTCATGCACATCGCTAATTTAATGGGGATTTTTAGTTTACAATAACTTGCTTGCCCATGCTCCTTAATTCCCTCACAGGAAGGCGAAAACAACTGGCAAAATGAATTGCCCAGGCAGGCGACTTGACCCCATATTAATTTTATATTGCATCCAGTTTGCTTTCATTTTTGCAGTCAGTTTTGCTGGTCACAGCAGCGTGGCGGGCTGCAGGTTTGTTCTCCGGCTTTTCCTCCTGAATTACCAGTTGGAGATCAAACACACTGCACTATTGTCATCATCACATATAAGAGCATCAGTTAAATAAGCAAAGAAAATGCTTAACAATAATAATAAAAAGAACTAAAGCGTCACTCTGTGAGGCAACAACGATTTTTTTATATCCTGTAGACCTCAGGTAAAGCTAGGGTGCCGGTGAACGTCTATGGGGTGAACGGAAGCGCCTTCAGTGGTCTGCTGTGTAGGTCCACTGCCTAAGGAGGTGTTTCTCGCAGGGCTGTAGTGGTACTAATGCATACCCCCCCCCCCCTGGACAGCTGGGGGAACATCATCTCTTGCCGCCTCACTGCTGCTATTAAGACAGCCAACCTGGGTGAAAGTGTTGGACGGCATCCCAGCAGCAACTGTGCCACTGTCAAATGGCTCAGTCTGTCAGGGCGAAATGCCACCACGGGCCAAATTGTTGATAAACTGAGCTTCTAAATGTCTCCTGGCCCTCATTAAGTTCTGTTTGTCCATTAAGTCCTGCCTCCAGCTGTAAAACTGCTTGTTGGTTTTAATAAAGCCTGACCCCAGATAAAATCATTAATCTGACTGCATCCGTTGAGGGTGATGCGGTCAGGTTGGGAGGAGCCTATTATGCCCTGTAGCAACGCGAAGTCCCAGTGCAGCCCCGGGACGCCTATGCCTGTCTCGCATGCAGTTCCATGTGAACTTTGTTTTTGGCACACGGGTCTTGATATCACCCACACAATGGGCTCCTAAATGTCCATAGCAGCAAAGGCCCACCATGTCCCTGGCTTAACTGCCGTGCACACTGCACCACTTTCATGGCACCCACACAAGGTGCTTACTCATCTTCCAGGTGCTTGTAGGCTGCACGAAGACACCCAGGTCTGCTTAGGCAGTTAGAGGTTCCCTCGCTCATAAATCCACAGCACAACCGCATGACACACTGTGTTCAATGGTTACAGTTTTTTGACATTTCTCCTGCAATACTCGCCGCTTTTACTCAAAAACTCTTCATAGGGGTTGTCACGAACGCTTATGTGGGCTAAACTGTGGATCAGTTCTCATTGCTTTCATACAAAATGCAGTCGGTGACTAAATGCCTCAAAATTCACGGATTCTTTTCAGCCAAATCCAATTTCAATCGCTAAACATTACATTTTCAGAGGCCATTCTGCACATGTTACATACTGTTACCAAAACTGTTAAAAGACATTCAAAACTGAATGAGTCATTTTGCTAAATCACTATCAAGATCTCAAACATATTGTTATCGTACTACATACAGGTAAAAATAAATTTTTTCTGCACTTTTGTTCTTTAGTGTTTGGGTTTGAAGGTAAAACACTATGAATAAAGCAGTCCAGGGTACAAACCCAGTTCAAGCCCAACTACCCTGCCATTGAACAAGACCCTTGTACGCCAGAGTTGCCCCAGAGGGATTGTGCCTCTAATGGATCAATTGTCCGCAGCTCTGAATAAGCCTGTCTTCCTTACAGGTTCCCTACAAATGTTTGAATTCCAATATACCAAAACGGTCATACCATATAGAGCCATATATACAGTAATGTATGCTACTGTAATGTAATCCTTACAATACGGTACCTTGTGTTTTTCCTGTTAGAGGGTCATGGATCTGGAGGCTATGGAAACAGCCCATGCGTTCATCTTTGTGGATGAAGCTGGGTTTAACCTGGCAAAACAATGGTAGTGAGGACAAAATATTGTAGGGCAAAGAGCAACTGTGCAAGTTCCAGGACAGAGAGGGGCCAACATCACAATGTGTGCTGTGTTGTTTCACAAAAACCAGTCATTGGCCCATACAACACAGAGCGCCTCATTTTGTTCCTCGATGAACTCTCCAGGATACTGGTACCAGAGGATGAGGGAGAGCGGGTGAGCACAAATGCATCAGTATTTGTTGTGGTGTGAGATAATGTGGCATTCCACCACTCTGCTGTTGTCATTGTTTCTGCCACCATACTCCCCCTTCCTGAACCCCATTGAGGAATTCTTTTCTGCATGGAGGTGGAAGGTTTTTGACCACTGCCCACATGATCACATGTCCTTACTGGATGCTATGACTGCTGGATGCCATTATACAAGAGCAATGTCAAGGATGGATCAGGCATGGCAAAAGATGCTACCCTAGATGTATTGCTAGAGAGGACATCAGATGTGATGTCGATGAGAACTTGTGGCCAAATCCAAAGGAGAGGATGGATTATAGCAATACAGAATGACATACTGTGTATGGTATTGTTACAGTTGTGGACCAACTGCAAGTGTGGGTGTATATATATTTGCACAGTACGTTTAATTTCTATAGTATTTGCTGGGCTGCTACATTTTTGTGCTGTTTTTTTTTCATTACAAATGTATATTCTGTAATTACAGTAGACCACAGTCTATAAAGACCATTGACATATACTGCTGCATGGTTTGTTCATTCCTGGACATTTTATAGAGTGAAAAAGTGTTCTGTTTTGTACTACGGGGTTTGTGACATATAATATCAGTTACTTTACATACAGTCCTTTACTGTAATGAAGATCCATATTATATTTTATGTAATGCTGTCTGTTGTTAGAGTTTTGTAGGCTATTCTTTTGTGTATGATGTAGTGTTCTTCAAGAAAGACACACAGTGCTAATGTTTTGGTGGCTGTAGTGCATTTTGGAGGGGCTATTAACCATTTGACCAAGCTGTGTGTTGGTGTTGCAGACTGTGTGCAGTTTTGAGACTGTGACTTCAGTATTGCAGAATATCTCTTAGCAGTTGAAAAAAACTGTAATAACAGTCCTGGGGAGGTACAGTAGGTCCCAGTGCGTTTTACATGCTCAGTACAGTCCCAGCGATGTCCTGTGTGCAGAAGCTTTGTGTGGTTCTATGTGACCCAGTGAAAGCCCAATAACCACAACCTGTTCATACATCTCTGGTGGCCCAGTCTGAGTCTGAGGCTCTAGTGCAGAATGATGATGTGCTGAGGGTGGCGGGATTGGAACCAATCGCCATATTTATATACCCTGAACAGCAATCTGGAAATAAGAGTTGTAATTTATTTGCAAAAGGACTGCTTCTTCCATTCTGCTGCCGTACAACAGTAATGTTTTTTTAATAAAACTTCCCGCAGTGAAACTACTGACCCAGTTTTAGAGATGAGGATCTACATTAGAGATTCATAGCGGCGATTCCACCTCTTCTCTTGCTCCCGCTTGTCGGGTGGAGGCTGAGGCTTTGCTCTGATTGTTGGGCAACGACAAGAGATGTTGTTTTTTTTTTTTTTTTTTACAAAGGATACTGAACTCATTGCAACAGGTATTTGGTTAAGATTCCAAAAGCGTTATTTTAATGGCCTGTTGAACATTTTTGTGTGTTCCTGTGGCTCGGGAGTCAGGCTGGCGGGGTGAAAGGCAGTTCCCTGTTGTGCCCTCGACGCCATACTGGATCTCCCAATGAGCGGATAGATGTGGACATAAACGGGTCATTTAATGTCAGTGGCTCAGTAATGGACGCTAATGGATTAGGTTTGACCAAGCCGAAATATAGCAGCCAATCAAACTCATGTCTTTTATCCAGAGGATGGCGATGTTGTCCTGCGCTGCTATTCGGCGCTATGAGGCCACATGGGTGGTGCTGATGCCTCATGGCTCCTGTGCAGCGTTCAGATCCATCTCAGTCCGTGTGCATTTTGTTCTCCTGTTCAGGAGGGTTTCCTCTGGCTTCTGCCCACAGTCCAAAGATGTGTGTTTCAGGTGAACTGGTTGCTTTACATTGCCCATGGTGTGTGTGTGTGTGTGTGGGGTGCAGGATCTTCCTTCAGGGTTCAACAGTAGCTTCCCATTGGAATCCTGTGTGTGCTTTGCTGATGGGCCCAGGTTGCTGTATTCCCCATCCCTGTGAGGAAGCCTCTCCTCTGAAAGGACACTGCTTTCCACTTCCTGCTTTTTGTCAGCACCTCTTTATCCTGACATTTGCCCAGGATGAACAGCAATGCATCTCAAGCCATCTCTCTGACATTTGCAGCTCTGATATCAATATTCAGAGCACTCGCTGTGTGTGTACATGGCTGCCTGAATGGGGTCGGAGCTCGAGGAGATGATGGCTCATGTTCTGCTGTGGCTGTGAGAGGGATGAGGTGGACATGGCTGAGTAACAACTTTTTGTTAATTAAACAAAAGTTTCGCAACTGACTTTATGGGATGAAGAGAGAGAAGAATTGAATAGAGTCCCATCCTGAGCGCTGTGATCCATACTCTGCTTTCCACCAATGGCATGGACCTCAGTTTGACCTCTCACTGAGTGTTTTTTGGCAGGGTTTTCAGGTCAGGATGCAATCGCAGATTCAGTGAGATGAAGTAAGTTTATTAAATGAAAGTTCAAGTTGTCAGGAAAAAACAAGTAAAGGGAAACAGGGTCAAAAAACCAGGGAAAATGAACAACAAAAACGTCTATAAAACGGGCATGGGAAAAACCGGTCACAAGCTGACAGAGAACAGGCACAGTGAGCAAGCCTTAAATACTCAAGGAGCACACGGAAACAAACAGAAGCAGAACGGTGTGACAGCTCAGGAGTTGTCACAGAAGGACAGGTCCAGGTAGGAGTACTGACAGTTTTCAGTAAAATTTTTTCATAATCCACCCCACAAGATCCCTCCACCTTGTATGTGTTTGTGCCCACATTCTCCTCTTGGTGCAGCACCACCTCTATCAGATTGTCAACATAAAAGTTATAGTGGCTGCACATCCTTCTTCCAACACTTGCTGTCCTGCTTCTCTGCCATACAGTGTTACTCTCAGCGTACATTTAGTCACAGGTTCGAATCCCACCCTGTGATAGTGCATTTGATCAAAAAACTTAGCTAGAATTGATATAGTAAGAACTACATGGCTGTATAAATGGGTAAATCAGGGTAAGCACAGCCGCTTGACCCTGTAAGTCACTTTGAACAATAGTGCCAGTTATATGGATAAATAACTAATTAGCCAGAAGGTTTCTAGTTTAAATCCCACAAAGGCTTTTGTACTGCACTTGAAATGTTGTTATGTAGATGTGTACAATGCAGCCCTTGGTAAATACATACAGTTTCATAATAAAGAAAACAATAAGAATCTGTGTCTCAAAAGTGTGGAGGTGGGGAGGATGTAAGCGTTGTCATGGTAACAGCAGCCACAGCGGCACCTCAGAGGAGTGACCTTCCTGCCCGGGGGAGCTCAGGGTTCATCTTCAGCAGAGCTTTTCATGAATACAGCATTTAACAGCTCTGGGTTGGTGTGGCAGCTCCAGGACTGTCCCCGGGAGCCACTCTGTGTCAGTGACCTGGCGGGGTGAGCTGCCCAAAAAACCCTCACGGTGGGTTGCACCATTTTTTGGCAGGAAGAGCGAGTGCTCGTGTGTTTATTTACCATGTTATAAGTAAACATAGGAACTCCAGCAACAAAAGCAAAACACCTTGATGGAAACCACACTGTTTTACCACAAAAGCTCAAATATCTGCAGTTCACCCTGGGGAAGCTCAGCAGAAGCTGCTCTGGAAACAGGTGAGGATTCTGACATGAGCAGTACATTGCAGACTCTGGTGACCATCCTCAGCTGTGCTCTGGTGCTTGGCTGCTTCTGGTCACCATAAACACACACAACTAACAGCACCCGCAGTCAGAGCTGGGGCACAGGAATCCGAAAGGCCTGCAGACACCACCTCTGCAAAATGTTACCATTTAATTTGGAAAAAGCGAGACGATGAACGAGGATCCCGAAGGTGCGGTTTCTCGGCAGCCGGCCTTCGCCCGAGGCTGGGGAGGGTTTATGGATATGTGGCCCTGTGACATGGAGCTCACGCCGGCGTGCTAATGAAGAGGAGCGGCATGTAAAATATCCCCAATGAATGTTATTATGCAACCCGAGCGGCACAGACGTCTCCCAGCGACGGAAAAACCCGGAACCTCTAACTGGAACGGACGTTACTGCTTTAATTTCAGCTGTGTTTTAATTTTCCTGGACCTCATTGAATCCACATCAATATTCCTGTATATTACATTCTCTTTAATTTTCATATGCACAGCATGGGCTTGTACTCAAGCAGGTGCAGCTTTTAATAAAAGAGCCAAACAGCCAGCTTGTTCCATGTTTGGTTCCTCGCTGGCCAGGCTGACAAATAAATTTATCTACTGAAGAAATATATAAGATAAACTAAAGCAGTTAAAGCTGCCTTGTACTCCAGACACCCTGACTGTAATGTGCTGTAATGCCCTTTGCATTTACACGGTGCAAATTAGCCTGCTGTGTAAAGGGCTAGATCGGTGTAAGCAGCTTCACACTGTAAGTCACTCTGAGTAAAAAGTGTTAGATGAATGAATAAATATAAATGTAGCGGTGCCCACCCTGGCTGCAGTGCTGTGCCACCACTCAGTCGGGCGAACGATGCTAACATCATCAAGCGGCCTTGGCATCTCAGGTCTCCATCGCAGGGGAGGGGGTTCTAGCTGCTCTTCAAACCAAGGCAGATGCTGCTGCCATGCAGTGGTTTACAGGACCCCCACCTCCCCGAGCTGTTCCAGCCTTTCGGGTTCTAGCCGCTCTGCCCTCTGCTGGACGCGACGCAGTGGGCCGTTTGCTCCGTGGCTGAGACGCTTTGTGTTGTTGAGGTCACTCCCTGGTGCCCCTCTGCTCTCCATCAGAACAGCGATGTCTCGAAGACCATTTTATTTTCATGCTTTGGCCTTTTTTCTTCTCGGTGGTGACGGGAGCTCCAGCTCCTCTTCAGGACTGACTCGTTCATAACCCCGATGGGAGCATCAGGAACACCTACATGTGAAAAACACTTTTCCAGTCGACCATTAGAGAGAAGTTGATGAACACTCTCCTCAATAAAGCATTTTAATGGAACTTAAACAGCGTTAGTAGAAATAAAAGTAAAAGTGTCCGGCTGTGAGTTCCCCTTCATGCCTCCTTGGATAGCCTGAACCCGGGCTTCAGCATCATCCACATTCATGACGGATGCTGCTGTCAGGATGCTCGATGAACATTTTTCCTTGTCTTCAAAATTTAGAATTTATTTGAGGATGAGTCTATTGTGCCAGCTGACATCGGTCCATAATGGATTGCAGTGAGTGTGATAAGAGGCTGAGGGACACCTGCAATCTTCTCAACACCCAGCGATTCCATCAGTGCTGCAGCCCAAAGACAAGATACGGATCTACAGGAAAGCAGACCACAACAGGAGAACTCCTCTTCAGCCAGGCCCATGTGAGCTCCATTTAACACTGTGATGACATCTAGGGCATCTTCTCATACTACTCAGATACTACTTTTTACTCTGAACTAACCAAGTAAAAATTACCCTGCTGTATCAGTGGGTAAATCAGTTCAAGTGACTCAACAGTGTAAGTTTTTTCTAAAAAGAATCAGATGAAGGAGGTGGTGAGAGAGGAGGTGAGCAGCTGTCATTGGTTTTCTAATCCATCCTGCTTTGGTGAACAAACCCTCAGGGTGATGGGTGAGAGGAGCCTGGGATGTGAGCTTCTGGAAGGTTCTCTGATGTCCTGGACAAATTGACGGCCGGGTTTTGTAGCGCGCGGAGCTCCTCTGACAGCGGAGGCTGTAAGGTGCAGACAGGCATGTTCTGAAGACACCGCTGCCGCTAACAGTGTTAGGGCCCGCAGCTCAGGGTACAACTGCCCTGCGCTTCCACCTCCTCTTCATTACACAACCAGGGCAACACCTGTGATTTTTACACAGCAGCTTTTAATTGTCAGCCAAACCAGAGACAGACCTTAATGCCAAGTGCTCCAGGTTCAAGAAGAGCTCAGACTCTGGGTTGCATCTTCTGGATCACTTCTTTTTCAGTCTCTTCCTTACCAGGATTTTTTTTTGTATGTATATCACGATATTTTAGCTCTAGAAAAATGAAAAGGAACAAAGTGGCATCAGATTATATGCAGCCGTTTTCCTTACGAAGAGCTTAGCTGAATTTTTTCATTACAGACGGAGGGCAGACGTTGCTCATGAGGTCACCAGCTTCTCAGTGGATAAATCAGTAAATCTCAGCCCTGCTGGATGTGGCCAGATGATTTCTGACCTGTGGAAGATGAGGCAGACATGTGGAGAAACCCAACTATTTCATCACTTGGACCAAACCGGCTCACAGGAACTCCCCAGTACAGCAACTTTTTGAATGATGAACACAGTGTTGACCAGAGATGTGTTTGTAGCTCAATTTGTTCATAACTTCAAAGTCACATTTACTGCCAAGCCACTGTGAGTAAAACCTTAACAATGACAACATCTCTCTCTTTCTTCTCTGCTTAAGTTCTTGGAAATCTGCTAAATGCTGTAAAATGTTTATTTTATTTGTATTAATTTGCAGCCACATTAAAACGAAAACTACCTTAAGGTGACTGCAAATAAAAATGCATCACAAATTTACATTTGTTGTCGACTGCTGACAAATGAATCCCGGAAACATCTGACAACGTAGCTCATTGTGTCTTTGATCACCGACACCCAGGAACGCCACACAGGGGTGTAAACACTGTGGAACTGAGTTGAACGAAAGCAACAACTCACTCCTCTTGCATTTGGATGCTCTTTTCTGCTGCCCTTGAGCTCGGTGGAGTAAACACACTCCACGTAGCAAATGGTTGGACCATAAGGTTCTCTAAAAACAAGTCTGCTAAGAAGCTCATGTTTTGGATCCGAAGCAAAATTTTGTTTAATTGCATAACCCGGAGAGTTGGATCTTTAGCTCGGTTAGCTGCCTTTCTTGCAAACTAGCCTCATCACACTTGGGATTTGGTCCAAATGCACGACTCCAGCCAACATGTGGAACATCTGGCTGCCCAGGTTGCTGCCAGACAGAGAAGGCGGCAGAAGGTTGAGACATCTGCCTTCTCTCTCATTTATGTTCCTAATGAGGAACAGAGGCCAAAGTTGACAAGGATGTAGTTTTTAACTTTCCTCTTGCGAGGGGTCATTGGAAATGGTGTGTAAGTTCTGTCGAACCTCAGAGACACAAACCATGTCAACAAAATATTTTCTGTGTTCTATTGCGTGATTCATCACAAACCACTAGCCAGTAACTGGTGCCACGAGTGCAGAAAAGTGACCTTCCTGTTCCATGTGTCTGTGCCTCAGCCATTCAGCCAGTTTGGTTTTATGAAAATGATGCAAACTGTGCACTTCACACCCCCACCCACCTTATCCCTGTGCTCTGTGTTGCCCCAGGTGGACAGGACAGAGGTGATCCGGAGCTCCATAAACCCCACCTTCTCCAAGGTGTTCACCGTGGACTTCTACTTTGAGGAGGTGCAGCGGCTGCGGTTTGAGCTGTATGACATCAGCAGCAGCCACAACGGCATCAAGGAGGCCGACTTCCTGGGGGCCACGGAGTGCACGCTGGGCCAGGTGGAGGACAAGTCCATGGCACACGCGTCAGCAGAGCACAACACAGCCCTCTGGAGCACAAACATACAACTAGCCATCAAAAGTCCCCTCGGCACACCACAAAGCACCACATCACGTCCACACACAACACACTGCAAAGCATCAAAACAACACCCCTATGCAGCCCAGTGCACCACAACAAACCACATGACACTCCCCATGCCCACGAATACTGGAGGAACAAAGTTCTGAAATTTGTCCTTGTCTCTCTTGCTCAACACACACCGTGCAGTGGGGTCTCATACACAGCGACATGCGGCATCCGCTGCAGTTTGGCGATTATCTGCAGATCGGGGAAGTTCTTCAGAAGATCTGCCTGCCTTTGTCAACTTTTCCACATCTCAGCCTTTTGTTGTACTGTCTGCAGAGTCGCTGTGCCTCTCTTATCTGCCGACCGCAGCACAAGATGATCTAACAAACCGAGAGGTTCGCAGTCTCGCGGCGGCCCGGCGTGCCAACACGTGTCGGTGGTCCATGGCTGGGGAGAAGTTAGGTCTGCTGTCCTGGCAACATGGACTGTGTTCAGCGCAGTTTCGACAGCTTTCTGCTGCTCTGCAGTTGTGTGCTGTTTGCAGGGACTGCTGTTATTTATTATATCCAAGTTGCTGGATTAGTCCGTCTATTTTCCTTATGAAAACGTTCTCACTGCTGAATCGCTGCTCTGAGGCCCAGACAGAGCACCGCTTTCGTTGTGTGCTTCACACAGTGGAAACGCACAGCACAGCCGACTGTTTATCCGCTTCCTACACGCTGCTCTCTTGGCGGCTCAGCTGAACTTTAAAGCCCTGCGTTTCGCTGTGCTTTGAGCTTCCCATCGCTCTACAAGCTGCGGGTGGCGCCGTTCCCCTGACACAAAGCCCGTTTTGGCTTCACCCTCCAGCCGCGTGAATTTCCGAAAGGGCCTTACCTTCCCTGTGGCTCTGTGTAGTGTCCCCCCAGATGGGCTTTCAAAAAGACATCAAAAGAGCGTCTGTGTTAGAGTGTGTGTACGTGTGCTGACGGTTCTCTCGCTGTCTTATCTCCCTCCAAACAGATTGTGTCCCAGAGAAAGTTCTCCAAAAGCCTACTGAAACAGGGCAGCTCCGCAGGGAAGTCGTCCATCATGGTGAGCAGGACACTCTGGGCTCCTCTGGTCCACCTGGGCTCCTTGGTTGCACCTGAACGCCACCCTCATCACTTGTAGCTACCAAAGAGCTGAAACGGTTTCCCTCTGCTGCTCCCCGACAGAATAATTCATGTTATAAATATCTGCGACTTCTTGCGATCTTCTGGCCTGCGTTTCCTCTCCCACAATAATTGTGTTTCCCAGACTGTGAAAATGCGCAGGGAGGTTTCCCACGAAGCCAAAATTCAGCCTCTTGTTGGCGCTCATTGTGCGTTTTGTTCAGCCGCCCGTGTGCCCTCGTGCCCGAGTCCCAGCAAAGGCCCCCGCCCATTTGCTTGAGAACGCAGGCGTCCTCCAGCTCCGTATCAACCAAATGAAATACTTGCTGTCCTGGAACTCGATGCATTTTCCTGCATTGTTTGCGCGCTCTCAGCAATGAAAAAGATTCTTTTGCACGCCTTGTCTTCCTGTTGCCGTGAAGTAGCCCTCGCTCCAGGCTGAAAAAATGCGGTAAAGACCCGACAAGCGCAGTGTGGTGGGCAAACGTGGTGTAGCTCAGTTCTGTGGGCCTTACTGCACACAGGGGAGTGAGGGCTTCTTCACAACTACACATCACTGAGCTCAGATTCCGCTCGCCACAAACTCGTTTCAAAGAGACTTTTGAAGGCGATACGGACCGTGAGAGATACTGGAAAAATGAGAGGAAACGTAACTTTTCCATTCTCTATTGTGGAACCGTTATGAGAGCGAAGCAGATCAGTTACAGTTGCAATGAATTTCCAAGCCTTTCAGATGTACACTTTCAGCTGCTGACCACCGTCCTCATAACCATTGTGTGTGCATGCGTGCGTGTGTGGTTTCTGTGGTTATCATCAGCCCTGATCCAGCTTTCGTGTTGCACTCTTCCTGAAGGAGTGACAAAGTCACCAAGCCAGGGCTGTTCACTCATTTTCATTCTTTTTCTCTCTTTTTCTCTCTCTCTGTCTCTCCCCTCCCGCAGATCATCGCCGAGGAGCTGTCCGGCAATGGCGATTATGTCGAGCTGTCCTTCAGCGCGAGGAAGCTGGATGACAAGGTACGACTTCACGCCACTGGTTGTGAAGAAAGGGTGCGGAAAATCTGTCCGTGTCCCCAACTTGCCACAGGGGCATCACCGGCCACACGAGCCTGTTCCCTGTAGACTGAAACACGGCGGGGGACGCAAGAGTCTCAAGTGTTTCTGGGCCGTAGTTTCTGACAAGTTCACAGGAGGGGCAGGGCTGCTGGGGGGTATGGCTTTTTAAAAATAAAAGTAGAAATAATAGAAATTACATGTACCCCACTGTATGTCCCAAACTGGCTGTTGCACTGATTCCCAAAGCCTCACCCAACACAATTTGTTGCTCATGAATGAGAGTCGAATCTAACAAATCATTTGAAGTTTGGAGTTTTGATGAATTTTGAGCCTTAACCCATGTAGACAAATGACCTTTGACCCCAGAGGGGCCGCTTGAAAGCACCTCAAAACCACAGTCTGTTTTGCTATAATGCGATAGTTGTGTTCCTGGGATGCATTATGGAGAAATAATGGGCAAAATGACAGTAAACATGACCCAGAAAATGTTGTGGAAAAAGAGGAAGTGCAGGAAAATGGATGCCCATCAAGGAACCCTGTTTAAGGGCAACACAGAAAACCAGCATTAAACCTGAAATAGACCTGAAAGCAAGGGGGAGAGAGCTGAATTTTCGCAGGATTGTTACTCGGTCACAAACCTCACATGCTGGCACTGTGTTATATGCAAATCAGGCAGCTGAAAGGTGCCCGTGTGGGGTCCCCAGGTAAAGCGAGGAGAGAGAGGGAGAGAGAGAGAGGGAGAGAGAGCGCTGCTGGGGTCACACGAGTGTTTCGACAAAGTTTACGGTCACATTCGCAGCGCAAACTGGGAAGTATCGACTTGTGGGTTAGACTTTGAAAGCCATTAATTTTGCTGTCAGAAGTTTTTGCTGAAGAGCACAGAGGTTCATTATAAAAATTCTCCCCACTGAAGGAAACGTACGGTAGTAACCGAAATGGGAAAATTTTTGGACCGGACGTATTTAATAAAATGCTCAACAGATTTAACTAGATCACTGGGCTGATCGATGGAGCTGATCCCCGAGGAAGGACAGCATCGTCCATCATGGCAACATGTGCAGCGGAGGATGAAGCAGATCAGTCACTGATCAGCCTGAGGGATCAGGTTCGAATCCAATTAAACAGGAACTGTTAGACAGCAAGAACCTGGAGGATGGCGCAGCCACTGTAACTGCTGGGAAAAGTTGAAGGAAGAAGAACAAGAAAAAGAAGAGGAGGGCAAGCAGCAACCAGGTAGACACAATCACAGAGACAACAGACAGCAAGGACATGAGCAGAGCACAGAACTTTCCAGAGGAACTGTGGATATATGGATAGAACTGAAATGGACTCGATCGGAGGTAACAAGAGCAAGAGCTCCAGTAGACAGCGGTCACCAACCCTGGTGCCAGGAGCATTGCTGCAGCTGTTTCAGAGAAGCCAGAATTACAACCTTTTCCAGAGAAGTGGAGAAGGTAAAGGAGGTGATAGTGAGTCAAGGTCCACATCCCTTATCTTCTTGTTGTCTACCTATCCATCCATCCATACATCCATCCATCCATAATACACTTAGAGGTCTGTCTGATGAAGAGGTTCACAGTTTGGTTGTCAAGCATCAGCCAAACGCCATCTGCTTGTAGATCTGCTGCAGATGATCAGGCCAGCGGCCACAAGTTGGATCGAAAGGTCACGAATGCAAATCCAAACATCAGAACATCGATTGCAGGAGAACTTGTTGGAAGCAAAAAAGATGTTTGAAGTTGAGTTGTGCGTCTTGGCGAGAATCATTTTGAGCGTTAAGCCTCCCCTGGGTTTCATTTCACAGCAGCACCATGAATAATTGAACAGAAGGAAGACTGACATCCACTTGTCATGGTGGGACTCAGAGGCAGGCAGAGGAAAGAAGTCAAGTGCATCAATGAGGAGCTATTTTTAAATATTCGATATCGTAAAGGCAGATGGTAATACAATATCAGCTTTTCTGTACCTTGGCGACAGGAGAAGCAGTCGATTGACTGATGAGCAGCAGAGGTGGGGTCCTGCTCACGAACAAAGGGAAGCAGCGTCAAAGTCACGCGAAGGTCCCTGAGCGGCAAGCGCCACTACGCAGAAACTGGTCACACGTCGGTGGCAGTGGTGACAGTGTGTGAATCACAGGATGTCCTGGGTTCAGCAGCCAGTGGACGCGAGCCCCTTCTCCTGAACTTTTGAGATGAACGTCCACACATTGGAGTCACTGTCTTGAACATTTACTGCCACAAGGTGCTGAATGGCTCCTCTTTGTGTGTGTGTGTGTGTGTGTGTGTTTGCAGGACTTCTTCAGTAAGTCGGACCCGTTTTTGGAAATCTTCAGAGTGAACGATGACGCCACTCAGCAGCTGGTCCACAGAACGGAGGTGAGGCCCAGCTGACCATCTGTGGTCCCAGTAGACACAACGATGACCAGACCTCGGGGTACCAGATACAGCAATGACCAGGCAGATCAGTGCATTATTTTTTTTAACTTATTTTCCAGAATTCCAAAAAACAAATTAGAAAAAAGTTTTTGGAAGAATCAGAGAAATTAAATCAAAATTGATCATTTAATGTCAGTTTAGTAACAGGGTCCCAAGCAAAAAGAAATTTATTTGTTTATTTCAGTCCTTCAAGAGATTTAAGTTCATACAACCTTAAGTAAAAAGCATAACAATATTTTATTCATTCATAAACATTTGTTGAAATGTTTCAATTATGTATAATGATTACCATGGTATGAAAATCATTTCAAGATGAAAAATCTATTAATTCTCACGTTGGAATGAATAGGCCGTCGCCGGCTGAACTCTGCACGCAACCGTAAAAGTCACCATCATGAGTGCCACAATTGTACGGTTGTGTCAGTGATGCTGCCACCGCTGCTCAAACCCTCTTTTCTGTCCACCTGCCCCTCTACAGACCATCATGAACAACCTGAACCCCGTGTGGAAGACCTTTAAGGTTTCAGTGAATTCGCTCTGCAGCAGCGACCACGACCGCAAGCTGAAGGTATGAGCAGTAGGTGTGTTTGTGGGACACTCTGACAGGCGGTCACCTGGGGGTTACGGGTGCCTGGGCACTGGGTCTATCTAGTGCTCATGGTCGGGAATGATGATGGGTTTGTGTGATGACCATAGGTGACCACAGATGACCACAGATGTCTAGGACTTGGTTGCTGAGGGAAGGGGGGTCAGCATTATGTTCCTACTCCTGTTGCTCTGTAAGATATGATCATCTGCTCTGTGGAGCCGCCACCGGGGGGCACAGCGGTTAAGAAAACAGTATTTTGTCAACTTGTGACCGGAAGGTTTTTCCCTGGCTTTGATGGTGGAGGAATGTGATGGGAGAAATGGCCCTGGGGGGTGGAGGGACAAGTGGCCCTGGGGGTCTTCAGCACACTGGCTGAAAAAAGCTTTTGTCCTTTGGATGAGTATTTTCCCCACCTCTCTGTGCACCTGCATCTCTCGCCACCCTTACCTTCTGATGACTTCTCGCACCCTCTCTCTCCCCTGCCCGACCTGTCCTTTGAAGCAGTTTGTTTATTGCGCATTTAAAAAAGCCGGCCTGTCTGCTGCGGACGCCGTCGCTCTCGCCTCTTACTGACAGATGACGCCTTTTCTTCTGCTTGTGTGAAGCAGCGCAGATTTCACACAAAGCTGCGTGATGCGGCTCAGCTGGGATGTCGGTGCAGCACGGGATGCTGTGAATAATTAATGCCACAGTCGCGTGTTGCCGTAATGCTGGAACTATGAATATTTAAGGACATGCGAGGCCGCAGCGGTTCGTGGTTTCAGTGTCGTACAGCAGTGATGTAAGATTTATTGTGCAATGCTGTAATGGCGTAGTGATGATGTAATGGTGTGATGCTGCTGTAATCATGTCGTGTTGTCATGGTAATATGCCAGTGATGTCACAGTGTTCAGAACCGACTGCGCACACTGTTGTGTCGCAGAAATGTCAGTCTGCTCACAAGGCCTGACCTGTTCGGCCGTAGTCAATAGCTCCCCCTGGACAGATGGTTTTCTCTATAATGGACGGAAGGGAGGCACCAGCCAGACTGAGGAACTTGGGGGATTCAGGCTGGACCCCAGCTGTTACTGTTGTGAGATATGGAAGCATCTTAACTGACCATAAATTAAATGTTAAAATGACATTTGGTGCTGAGATCTTCCCTTTGCTGTGCTTGACACCCCCCCGTCCTGCCCATGGCCCCTCAGGTTTCACCCCCACCATGTGATCAGTCAAGTAGATCTTCCTCCGAAGATCTCAGATGCCTTTTGGTCATGTTGGCATTGATAAGATAAGATAAAAGATAAAAGAGTTTATTTGTCACTTACATGGTTACTGAGTATACCATGTAGTGAAATGTGCTCTGATTCAACAAGAGACTGTGCGTGGTTACATACCAAAAAATTTAACACGAGTAAGACAAACAAACAACCAAACCCAAGAAGACAAGAACACACAGCAAATAGATAAGTAAGTAAATAAATAGATAGATAAATAAAACAGTAAAATAAAACCTCAAGGTGCACTGTGGGGACAGTAACAGTGACAGTGACGGGGAGCGGTTAGAGGGTATTGTAGACCCTGGTTTGTGAGGATTGTGATGGGTTCAAAAGTCTTATGGCCAAGGCTGCATTGAGGCCGGATCCTTTTCCTCTGTTTGCCTACAAAGGTGTTTCTTTGGAAATTTTATGAATATCAATTTGACCTTCATTCTGTTTGTGGGGGGTTTGGGCAGTAAGTCTGAACAGGGTGGACAGGAGGTCAAAGGATACCGTAGTAGTAAAGCGATAAATGTTTTTACTCTCAGCTGCCAGTAGGGTGTGCAGTGACCAAGGAGCACCATAAGTATGGGGCTGAATCCAGGAGTTGAGCTGCTATTGCACCCTTGTTTTCTAACACATTTAGGCCATATCCTGTCCCTGCAGAAGGATAGACGTCAAGGAAGCAAAGAGGTCAGAGCTAAGAGGCAATGGCTGGATGCTCATCTTCACACTGCGTGATGGAGCCACGGGCAGTTTCCTTGCTTGTTTTACTTCCTGGTGGAAAAATAAATGCATTAGCAATGATTTCTGGTAGGCACAATGGTACTGGCCAGACTCCTGTGGATTTTCACGGCGGGGTGGCGAGAAGCCCGGCTGAGAAGCGCCCCGAGCCCCATTGGCAGCCGCGGGACAACCGATCGGCGTCTCTCCAAACGCACACTGTGTACAGAGCGGCTGGTGCAAGGCTCACCTCCCCCTCATTTGTTGCCTTGTTAGTCAAGATTTACACCAAGTCCAACAAGATGAAGCTTAGAATAACAAGGCAGTCACAGGAGTTGGTTCAGCACAGAGGCCTGGAGAAGCGACCGTGAAGAAGACAGCTCTGATTTTCTGCTGTGCTCTCACCTTGGCTCAGAGTTTGGAGAAAGTATGAATGCTGGTCTTATAAATGCAACGTTAAAGGTCTATAATGGTAAATTATAAATAACCAGTGGAACCGTGAAATGTTCATCACGCCGCTGACAGTAATGTGACGTTAAAAATATCGAGCAGACCCAAAAAAGCCATGACACAGTGGTTTGTCTTCAACAATTTGTCTTCCTGATGAGTCAGCTCATGGTGCGAAATGCCAGAAGTCTCTTGGCTCAGATGTTTCTGGTGTCTGACAAGGCCGTCCTCTCTGTTGCTGAGCCGTTTTTGAACTCGGTCTTCCCTCCTGCAGGAAGTGGAACAGGGAAAAGTAAATCATGGTGCCATGGTGGTAACACTGCGCTTTGTATGGTGCCAGAAGGCCACCAGGCAGTCGGACAGGGATTCAAGCGCAGCCTCCTCCGTAAGGTGAGGTTCACTCTAGGCTGAGAGGTGCTTCAAGCATCCCAAATATCCCATAATGCATTTAGCCGAGTACCACGGATGCAGCTGTGTGTGGACGTGACAGTTGGTTCTGCTCTCCACGCCGCACAGAGACGACTTCACCTTAGTTTCCCAGTTACATCCTCCGCCTGATGTGGTGCGAGAGAGAGCGCATGTGTGTCGGGGAGTTTGTCAAACAGCTCCGGTGGACCCCTGCTGACCGTTGTTGAAAACCCTTCTCAGACCCCCCCCCCACCTCCCGTTTCTGTGATGTTCCTCTGAAACTGGACTCTGAGGCTGGACTGACAGGTTGTTGTGTGATTGTGATGCATAGCCTTCTGGGTGTGCAGGGAGTCCTTTACAGCCAGATGCAACCTGTGACCCCCTGCACTCATGCTCAAATGGTCCAGCTGTGTAAACAGATGCAAAAGCTGCCACCAGAACATGTTCAGAATCAGGACCCAGTGGATAGTGACGTTAGAGCCCAGCTCTGCATTTCACAGCCACGTGTAAGATAAGTGGGGAGGCCATGTCTGTCAGTGGGGTCACTGCCTAGTGGTCTTCCTGTCCCACAGACAGTGGGGTTCAGTTTTATCCCTGGAGGTGACTGTGGACTGCTGGACCCTCAGGGCTCATCCACTTCCTGGAGGCTGAGGATTTTTCTGCTCTGCCTGTGTTTCAGTGTACGGTGTGGGACTGGGACTCCAATGGGAAGCACGACTTCATCGGGGAATTCCAGACAACATTCAAAGAGATGCGAGGAGCCATGGATGGGAAGCAGGTAAAGCTCACCTGTATGTGGCTGTGTGGGAAAACGCGAAACCCATAGATGTGCTTAGCATCTCCTGTGGCTTTTAATCAAGAAAAAATTCACTGTTTTGTGAAAATGTGCTGTAGCTTCTGTTTTTCTGCGCAGGGCAATGCAGTTGAATCCCCACAATGGGGAACAATGATACAAAGGTCACATCTTCTAACCTGTTGGAAACTTTACCCCCAAAATTCAAAGTGGGAAGGCGCTGGCAGCTAGCAGAGAAGGATGCAGCTGTAGCTCAGGTCATGGAGGAGAACAGTCTCTTTGCCCGACCAGGGATCCTAACCTCAGTTTGGTTCAGGATGAAACAAAGCAGAGATCTGGGTTGCTCATGGAGAAGTTTATCTGGGTCACTGGAGCTGGGGTTTTATTTCATTTTGTACACAGTCCTAAACCGCAGGGAGGGCGCTAGTGAACTTCTCAGCAGGGTTTTGCTGACTTTATTTGAGGCAAAGGAGTGATCATGTCCTGCCTTCGCTTTGGAGACAGAAGGTGAGATTTCATGTTGCATGGCAGAAAGAGAGAAATTCACTTTTTGCCCAAAAGGTCCCTCACAGCAACTTTGTTGTAGGATGATGTGAAAACAAGATATGTTAGTGAGTTAAACCAATTTGGAATGATGGAGGGGAAGCACACAGAGTATTAAAACACAAGGACTTTCTTTCTAGCTTTTTGTGTAGAGACATCCAGCTTTGGTCAGAGTCAGGATCACAGGAACAGGATGGACCACAAAGTTACTATGGACTCTGAAGGAAAGATGTCTGTTTGGGGGTGGGCTTCAGTAATGGCCACTGACTCTTTTACTTTCTCCAAGAATCCTTGAGTCTCTTTATTAGCCCATATATGTGCAGGAGCAGCTGGGATTTTACTCTGCTTGTCGTTCCCTTGGTCATCCGATGAGGAAAGGTCACTCGGTTTGTCCACATCATTTAGGCAACAGGAAAGACCTGGGTGCGAATCTCACCTCCTGCTGCAGTTCTGCTCTGTGTCATGCTGTACGTGGCCTAAAGCCCTCCAGCAGAAATGAACCAAGGTTCAGGTTGCCTTAAGGAAAAACTACTGCAGATGTATAACCCATAATAACCGAGTCATGGTGGTGCCATAGCCCAGATCAGCATTGCTGTTGGTCCATGTTGGATCAGTTTGGAAGAGAGGGCACATTTACAGTGCAAAATATCTATCTATCTATCTATCTATCTATCTATCTATCTATCTATCTATCTAAAACATAAATTAACCCTGACATGGGTTGTGTTGCTGTGTTGCGCTATCATGGCTGACTCCAGGTAGGGAACCCACAACACTGATGGGTTTAAGGACCACAAGATGGACAGCAGAACTGTAGCAAA
Organism: Heterotis niloticus; assembly: GCA_018136845.1. Taxonomy (NCBI): domain Eukaryota; kingdom Metazoa; phylum Chordata; class Actinopteri; order Osteoglossiformes; family Osteoglossidae; genus Heterotis; species Heterotis niloticus. Next base: position 23,654,947 of record CM030905.1, on the reverse strand, counting down.
GCTGGAAGCTTGACTACAGTTTGACCTTCACCACCTTCACCAGATCAGGGCCTCTCAGCGAAGCTGCTAGATTCAGTGCAGGACGACTGAACATTTTCCATAGACCGACAACAGAGCTGACAGCCGGGATGGGACGACGCTCTGCACCTTTAATGGTTTTGGTAACCCTAACCCACCGCAGCTCTGCAGATCAAAAGATCTTTTCTGCTGAGAAGCATTGTTGTGTTTTTTGTTCAGGGCTTCACAGGACGCTTTGGCCTGGATTTACTCCTCTGGGAGGGCGATGCACCTCTCTCCATGCATTTTAATCAGACTGCGCGTTGCTCTAAATGCAAGGCGTGTGTTTTGAACTGAGAAGTCCTTTCTCAGTGCCTGCCTCAGTGCCTTGCAGATGCTGTGATGTTCACCTGCTTTGTCAACCTGTTTTGCTGTTGTAGATGCAATGGGAATGTATAAACCCCAAGTACAAAATCAAGAAGAAAAACTACAAGAATTCCGGCATTGTCATCCTGAACCAGTGCAAGGTATATTTTTTACCACAAGCATACCTTGGGGTGGTTGTTGGTTCACCTGCACATTGGGTTGGCTTTTGACCGTCCCTGACACGGACAGACAGCAGTGCAGAAGCTAACTGTTCAGGTATGGGGGCCTCTAGAAGCTCTACTGACTGTGTTGGTTTCAGCCATGGATCAGGTCTGCTGCTGCAGTTCAGGATGAGATGTCTGACTTCAAGGTGGTGTTTTCATACACAGATCATCAAGATGCACTCCTTCCTCGACTACATCATGGGTGGCTGCCAGATACAGTTTACAGTGAGTACCTCTGTGCCCTTGAGAAACATTTCAGTGAAATAATAAAACCTCACATGTGTAGTTTTGTCTTTAAATTCTGTACCTTTGTTTAGGAAGTTTCAGTTTTCTGTGTTTCCACCTTCAAGTGCTGTGATGTGGAGAGGAGATCAGTTGCACAAGGCTCTGCATTTTGAACCCATTTTTTACATAATGGAAACCACATAAAAATGAATATTGTATTGAGAAAGAAAACTCAGAAAAAGCTGCAAGTGTAGCGGAGCTGTGCCGCTGTGCTGAAAAAGCGGAATGCAGTTTAACCCGCTTCCTGGTGGCTGTTGGGAAAGCAGTGCTGGCTTGTGTCTCGCACCCGCTGTCCTCCCAGGTAGCGATCGATTTCACTGCCTCCAATGGGGATCCGCGGAACAGCTGCTCGCTGCACTACATCCACCCGTACCAACCCAACGAGTACCTGAAGGCCCTGGTCGCGGTCGGAGAGATCTGCCAGGACTATGACAGGTGAGCAGGTGGCCCGTGGTTCGCATTTATACCGACACTCACGGCCACCGTGGCGCACAGGCGTCCAGGGTTCGGGGAGTGACCGGGTCTGAAGCAACCACATTAGAACCTTAACCAGATGTGCTGGGCGGTACCTGAATCCTCCCAAGTCTCCACTGCACAGGGTGAGGTCTCCTGTCCTCCCACAGTCAAGCGGAATATTAATAAAGATGCCTAATACTTATTAATGCAATAACTTGGAGGGTGGGGCTCTGCTTCTGCGTGCTGCTCACACGCCGCTCCTTTTATGCACCACAAGATCCTTTTCAGAGCCGTTCTCTTGAACAGGATGTGTCTGAGCTGTCGCTGCAACTTGCTGAATCAGGACTTTTGACTCTTAGTGTCACATTTCCATCCACTTCTCACCGAGGGGGTGCTGGTAATGACCTTCTTCGGGACGAAAGATGAGACTATTTTAGGTCTGCCATCGATCTGTGACTTTATATGCGATGGGCTTGTTAAGCTGCCTCGCTCGCATAAATGAACCACAAACTGTCAGCGGTGAACTGTTTATTCCAGAGGGTTACTAGGATGCTGTTCCTCCTGTTATTCCAGCATATTTGTTGGCAAGCACTGAAGGGGCTTCGTAAGCTCAGCGTCAGCTTTGTCCCAGGATTCAGGTGAGGACAGGGAAGTGAGGCCCAAGGTGTCCAAGGTCGGTCCTTAAAGAGCCAGCAAATGCCCCAAGCTGAGAACTTTTTAATACAAAGAACCAGGAGATGTTGTGGAGCGACTCAGATGACTGCTGATCCCATCTGAAGGTGGCAGTGCTGTCACTTGAACCGCCGACCGCTTTTCTTCTCCATCCTCGTAATAGCGCTGTTATTCTCTTTCTATCCAGTGACAAAATGTTCCCGGCGTTCGGCTTTGGAGCCCGGATTCCACCCGACTTCAAGGTAACGCGGCTGTCGGCTCTCGGCTCTCGGCTCTCGCAGTGTTGGGTTTGAGGGATTTGCCAGCATTTCTGCTGATGTTTGGCCCAGTTATGCCATCAGTAATTGGCGCTGATACGTATAGAAAGCAGAGAGCAGAGCGCTGTCCAGATCCTCCGTGCTGTCAGCCATCACGCCTGATGGCTCTTTTCCATGACGGAAAGCTGCCCTGCACTGTAGACCTCAGTTCATACGGGGACCTGAAGGCCTCTCCTACCAGCTGCCTAACACTGGCCTAGCCCAGTTAGGAAATGGTCCCCAGCAGGGAGTTTGGCCCCCTCCGGATGGGGTTTGGACACTAAACCACACCCACCGAAGGCCCCCCGAGTGGCATGTGGGTTGTTGATGAAGAAAAATCAGTGACAAGCACAAAATAGAACAGAAGCAATGGTTTTTAAGGAATTTGGATTTCAAGGTCTATTGAAAGGAACACAAATGAAAATGTCTTTTTAACAAAGGCACTCCCCAGTTTTTTGTGTGCGTGCGTGCGTGTGTGAGCGCGCAATAAACTATCTACCTCTGTTGTGCAGGTCTCCCACGATTTTGCTGTGAACTTCAATGAGGACAACCCGGAGTGTGCAGGTTAGTGCCTCTGTGTGTATTTAGCTCAGCGGAGCTGGGATCGGACTGGAATTGTGCCCCAGTCGTACCGGTGTGTCGGAAGGTGTTTATTCAGACGACAGTGAAGGCCATGATCCATGCTGCGTTCCGGCTGTTTCCGAGGACCGAAGCTCTCCCCGCAGTTGCAGACGTACCGTGTTTTTCCGCTCTTCTACAGATGGGTTAAATTAAAGTGGAATTACTCACCAGTAATAACCGAGCAGATTCTTTCTCCTAAAACGATGCACTGAGGAAGTTTGAGCTGAGAAATCCGATTATACCTTGAAAAGTTAGCTGCTTCTGTCTTAGAGCTAAGCCTCTGAAGCACCTGGAAATGCTGATTCGTCAAATTTGGTTCTTAAAAATGCATTGCATTTCTACACGTCTAAATATAAGCTCTTGAAACAGCATCTCTAGTGCTCCCTTCACAACAGAGGAGGGAGACTCCAGGGGGGCGCTCTCACCTCTCTGTGCAGTCAGCGCTGCACCTCAGGGTTGCCGGTTCGAGGTGGTGGTGTCTTCCCGCTTTCCTGCTTTCCAGTGCTTATCTGGCCGTTTAATCGCATTGTATGCCGCAGTTTTCGCCACTCTGGTGAGTTCAGGGCTGCTTTGAAACACTGATTCCCTGCTGCTGGAGGCAAAGATGTGCTGTTATTAGGGAGGCCAGCAGGTTTCTGTCTTCAGTGCAGCTCTAGCAGAAGAAAAACAGAGCTCAAGAGAAGAACAATGATCTATTCAGTCCCTTTGCTTTCATTCCTGTGGTCATTTACCCACTGGCCTTGTGGTTAGAGCTGGTGTTCTGCAGTCTGAGGCTCCCAGGTTTGAACCCCATCCCCTGCTGTAGTACCGTGACCCCTGATATAATACAGTAAAAATTGCCTTGCTGTATAGAGGGTAAATTAGAGTAAATACTGTAGCTAAGTCAACATGGAGAAGTTGACAGATGAATGACTGTGAGACAACTGAAGGACTTCTGCTGTATCCAGAGCACAGAGATTATGAATCACCACTAAATAAAAACCTGTGTTTGCTGCTCTGAAGTGATGTAATCTGTAATTTTACCACTTCATTTTCCTCTCCGTGGGCAAGGGGGGAGTAGGAAGGGAGTCCTGGTGTCTGTGACCCCACCCAGTCTGAGTGGTGACGTTCCTGCTGGGTGCCCCCCAGGTGAAGGTTCAGGTTTTGTTATGTTCTATTACTATTGAAGCCCCGGATTCTTTGGTGAATGAATGGATCTCTTAACAGCGACAGCTTTTAGCTCAGCAGAAATACTAAGCTTTAAAAAACAGATTTTTAATAAAAAGGTCTCACAGGGACTGCAGAGCATCCGAGAGGGAAGTAAACCTCAGATGTTTACCGTTATTATGGATATGAGTGATACTATGAAGGTTGCTTTTGTGTTTGCTGTGACAAAAGCTCTGTGGTTCCTAGTGGTACAAGTAAGTTACCCCACAGCAACACACAGTCCATCAGCTGCCTGTCTGCCGCCAGGAGTTAGCAGGTGCTCTGTGTCCGGCTTCACCTGTGCAGGTATCCAGGGCGTGGTGGAGGCGTATCAGAACTGCCTTCCCAAGATCCAGTTGTACGGGCCCACCAACATTGCCCCCATCATCCAGAAGGTGGCCAGCTCTGCCTCCAGGGAGATGCACACTAAGGAGGCCATGGTGAGACAGCTGGCAGTCACCTGTTGCCACACCACCGCTGGCCATTAAGAGTCATAAGGTGTTCAGTGAAGAGATTAAGGGCTCTGTCTCCATCCTTGTGCCCCAAGCAATACTTCATCCTGCTCATCCTGACGGACGGCGTCATCACGGACATGGCGGACACCCGCGAGGCCATTGTTCACGCTTCCCACCTGCCCATGTCCGTCATCATTGTAGGCGTGGGCAGTGCCGACTTCAGTGACATGCAGATGCTGGATGGCGACGACGGGATCCTCCGCTCGCCAAAGGGGGAGCCTGTGCTCAGGGACATCGTCCAGTTCGTTCCCTTCCGCAACTTCAAGCATGTGGGTTCCCACTTGGCCACTGTCCGACACCATAAGCTTCCCCAGGACCCCTGGGCTGCAGCTAACTGTAGTGTGTGTACAGTGTGTTACAGTTCTTTGTTATAGTTGTAGAGCAGTCAGGTAAAAGACATGTTTTCTATCAAAAAAGAAAGCAGTAAATTTGACTGGAACACACTCTGAGGGTCAGTGGCACCAGAGACCGTGTATGGTCTGTCTGCGGTCCAAAGCAGGTGTGGTCCAGGCTGCAGAAAATGGAGATGGGACTCACTTCTGCTCCGCAGAGGGTGCCCCTGGACCGGGATGCTGTTGGTGTCCACCTCTGTGTGTAACATTGCCCTCATCCCAGTGCCCCCTGTGGATGGCTCCCAGTGACCGTGTTTGAGCAGGAGGCCGTGGTCACAGACAGCTTGGGTGCTCCCCAGCCCCCCCACCTTCACGTTTATTTATATTTCGGACACTTTGGGCCTAGGCTACTTTGACTGCTGTACTCATTCATACAATAGTACATGCATTTACTGCATCAGTTTGTTAATATTTACATTTAAATTGTCATTTCACAAGTGCACAGCAGAAGGCCAATAACGTCTGTAGAAATCATAAATCATAATTCGGCACAGTGCCACAGCACACATCAATGCGCTTCACCTACAAGCACAAAGATAATAATAAGCAACAATAACACAAAACCAGCCAATGGCCGCAAAAAAAATTGACGTGGGGGGTAATATGTGGTAATGTTGGAGTAATTACCTTATATAATATAAAAAATATAATTTTTCCTGCAGGACCTGGCCACCCCCAGCTGCATCATCACCAGTTTCATCTTTTATTTTGACATTATTAGTTATTTCTCTATATATTTATCTATATATCATCCTATTCATTTTATTTATTTACCAGTTTATCCCCTCATCAAGCTGCCTGTTCCGTGCACTGTGGTTCGGCACCAGGAAGTGTAGGGCAACATCGATGACAAACTCTCTCTCTCTGGCGGGTCTGCTATGCTCCAGCGCTCTCCCTCTGCCGGGGAGGTCGAGGTGCTCCTGGGTAAAGAGCGGTGGATCGCTCAGCTGCACCCCTGGTCCCAGGGCCACTGGTCCTGTTCTGCCCGTCGGGCCATCCGACTGTCCCTGCTTTAATTACGCAGAGTGCTGGAGCGTAGCTGCTGTTCAGCAGGACCCCACAGTGGCAGCCTCAGGTGGACATGCGCTGTGAGCTGTGTCCTCCGTCCACTGTCCCCTGCTGGGCAGGTCTAACCCTAAGCCCTTCTGCTCTTTCCTGCCCCCCATGCACATGTAAAACTGGCCCCAACACCTGACTCCCCTCCCCCAAAGCAACCATGGGTGGTGCTCCCGCTGCTCTGAATGAGGGAAGGAAAATGGCATCCAGGGGGAGCGGCAGCTTATTGGATTTGTGTCACTTGGCCATGGAAACGTGGGGGGTGGGGTTGTGGGGGACTGCTGGACTGCAGTTTAAACTGCGGAGGAGAAATTAGAGGCGCAGCGAGAAGCAGACTGGGAGTCAGCATGTGGAGGTGGAGGATTGTGGCGTTCCCCTGGAAACCACCATCCTCCATTCCCCATCACCACTAGGAAACGGAGTTGTGCGGGATTCTCCAGAGATGGAGGAGGGGAAGAGAGATGGAGGAGAGCGATGGAGTAAAGATAAAAAAGAAAGATGGAAGAGAGAAGAGGAGCAGCAGAGGTGATGAAATAGAGAAATAAAGAAACAGGTTGCATCATTCAGCATAAGTGGGTGAACAGGTTCTGCCGGTGTCCAGGTGCCAAGTGTTTACCCGTCCTGTAGGCCATAACCTGGACCACAAGCAGCTACATGGACAGTCAAATGCAACTTGGACCACAGTGTGGAGGTTCACACATCTAAAGCTACACAAAGTACTGACCTGTAACAAGTGTCAGTGTGTCACTGTCAATGTGTCAGTGTTGTTAGTGGGAGTCACTGGTGATGAGAAGCTCGGTTTCAACTCTGTTCACGCATCCCATGCTTCAAAATCTATTTCATTCTGGACAAATACCGTGTGTGTGTGTGTGTGTGTGTGTGTGTGTGTGTGTGTGAGAGAGAGAGAGCGAGAGAGAGAATTCCCACTGCTTGTCTGGGCACCTTAACTGCTTGTGTTAAACGGCCGCCTCCGTGTAGCGCAGTGGGAAACCTGGTGCTCTCGGGACTGTGGATGCTCACACGTTTTAGCACTAGAGTAACAGCAGTGTAGCAGTGACGTAAGAGCAGTGTAATGCTGATGTAACAGCAGTGTAACAGTGATGTAAGAGCTGCGCTGTGTTCTGCCCACAGGCGTCGCCTGCAGCGCTGGCAAAGAGCGTCTTGGCCGAGGTGCCGAACCAGGTGGTCGACTACTACAACAGCAAGGGGATCAAGCCCAAGTGTGCCTCTGAGTTCGAGTCTTCCAGGACCTTCTGCCCCTAGAGGCCTCGCTCCTCGGCTCGGCCCGTAAACACACAGCACGTTTAGGTACTTTTTGCATGTGTGGTCACCGCAGCTCGTATCCGTGACCCAGTCGTATTAATAAGCGGCGTCTGTATGAAGAAAACGGAATGAGAGGTTAGACCCGCCAACTCCTTTTTGTCCGGTAAAAGCATGTCGACCCGGAGTTTGTCGAACATACGAGATGTGTGTGCGTGTGCGTGCGTTGGTTTTTATACAGGTTTGTTGAGGTTTCTTACATTTCGTATTATTCTTACATTGTAAAGCATTTTGGATCTCTGGGGAACGATTAGCTCTCTGTATTTAGCGCCGTTTGCATCTCCCAGGTAGGTCAGGCAGGTGCATGGACTGTGTTTTGCATGTCAACAATAAAGGAGCTTCTGTTTTTTCCGTTGGTTCTTGCTTCATTTCGGGACGCCGTGATGCCGATGCCACTTCGTGCCCGCGATTTTCCAGCGGCGGTAGCCGGGTGGGCGCTCGCTGCGTGTGGAGAACCCCTTGAGGCGCGCACACACTTTAAAACGGCCTCCAAATTCAAATGAGGGCGCATTAACTGCATCATTTAGCAAATGAATTCCCTGCTGATCTGTTTGACTCCACGCAGCCAGGCTGTCTCAGTTAACAGCATCGTACCTCATTTCTCCAAGGGTGACAGTTAATCATTGTTAACCAGCATTCACCTGACACCTTTCTCACTGAGCGGAGAGCGCGCTGTTTTGCCCATTGGTACAGCAAGGTAATGCTTACTGCATCGGCTCAAGGTAGGTACCGTGGAGGAGCACAGTGAACTTGAAGTGCGGATGCTGGTGTGCAACACTGCAGGAATAGAAGGGGGCAAACGGGTCAGCTGTGACAGTGGAGGAGGCGCCATCTGAAACTTCACTATGGATGCAAATCGCACTTCAGACCCCACGACATTAGGATGGGTCAGTGAAGGTGCGACCAGGCGGGCACTGACCGAAGGCCGCTTCACAACCAGGAGTACAGCTCCAGGTTCTCCAAGGACTGCTGGGAGATGTTCAAACACAAGGGGGACGTTACACTTTCACTGAACTTTTCCTGCACACTTGGTAAAACCTAAGTTCGTGAGAGTAATTGGCAAAGGTTTGTTTGCAAGAGAATTAAGTGCACTTCCATTTTTTAAAAACAAGGATTTCTTGAGATATATTTTCCAGATAGTTTGGGGTTTTTGCTCTCACGCTATTTCATTTTCAGCCATATGGGTTTAAAATATAAAAATGCATTGACCGGCCTTTACAACCTCGGTGTCTGCAACAATTTCTCATAGATTTTTTTTTTATTTTTATAGACAGGTTTTGTTAAAAATGGCAGAGAATGTGGTGAAGTTCAGGCAGAAAACAAAGCTGGCCCCATGGAGACACCAGACGGCAGCTGAAGGTTGTCGGGTGCAGCAGGACCGACGCTGGGCCGATAGAGACAGGGACGAGTCTCCACACGACTACGCAAGTGTGCCTGGCTCATAATTGCTGTCACCCATCAGTGGGACAACAGGCCAACACCTAAAACACCTGTCACCTTCAGCAGAACGCAGGCAAAATCCAGCGGGAAGGTCATGGCTCATTGAGGGCAAACCCCAGCCGTGGTCAAGCACTCATACACAATGGCTGGGGCTGCACTATTGCACGCATGTATCAAAAAATGATGAAAATGTAGAGCTTGAAAGTTGCCAGGCTGCAGGTACCTGTGGCTCGAACCCCCTGGGGCCGTTTGCCGAGCCTGGACCGCGTTGACGGCGGTGAGATGGGCAGAGACAAACGCAGCCAATGGCGCAGCTCGAGCGCAGCTCGTCCTCGCCGATGACGGCAATGGTGCCTGGCAGCTGCCTGCCTCAGCTTCTTATCTTCAATGCAGAGAGAAGCTGCCTGCATGGCAGCTCGAGGCACCGGGTTCGAGTACATCTGAGAGGTGGATGGAAATAAAAGTGCTGTAACATCCACATGGGTTTCTCCGAGTCTGTGCATCGGTCTCGATGACCCCAATAAATTAAGCAGTTTTTCTCTCTGTGTTTTCTACCAGCAGCCTCTTTGCCACATGAACAGCCCCCTAGTAGCCGGGGTACCTGCTGTTGAACCATCACTCGCCATTTATTTGCTTAGTGGACATCTTCACGCTGAGACTTAGAGCACGACGTTTGTGTGCTGAACCACTTACACCGTTTCACCCAACGATTTACAGCATCTTATTGTGTAAAACCAAGGTGAGCCATCTTCACCCGCCTTACGAAAGTAAAGTGTGCTGGAAAGCCCTACATAAGGTGGATTCTCCTAAATGAAACACTTCATTACCATCAGTCTCAATGGGGAAAAGGTGCACACATTTCTGAGCCCCAAAACTGATTTCACAAAGTAATTCATGCTAAAATATGCCAAAATCTGAGTAAAATGGAGACAAAGTCAGTGGATAAAAGTAGTGATTGCAATGGGCCTGCACGACACCATGATCTTCCACATTCAGTGGCTCTGCCTGGACGGATGTGGTGTAAGAAGAACGATCTATAAAAATGAATGGAATTGCTCTGAGTTACAGCACAGTTTTGGATCATTAATCACTCCGAAGCGCAGTGTAGTTTACGGCTGTGTGCTGTCTGGCTTTTGTGTCTGTGCGGCGACCCGAGTGTTTCTGTTGAAGCAACAGAACAGGTTTGAGTTTTGGGCTCACCTTTGTTCCTTATTGTTAAATGCCTGATACTTTTTCTGGAAAAGCCATTTCACTTCCGTTCTGCTTGATTTGCTGAGAGTTTCCTGCTTGGGGATTACAAATGAGGAGGTTATTGATAATATTTATGGGGCGTCCAGCTACTATCTCCCCGCACCCGGTCAGTCCTCAAGCCTGAAACCCCCGGCGCGTCATGGTCTGATAAGCAATTCTCCAATATTCCCGTCTGCACTGATGCAATAATGTCAAATGTGCTGAGCTCTGTCAGAGGCGTCGCCGCTCCCTTGCAGCCTTCATTTGAGATGTTTCCTGCTTTGCTTCATGCAGTTCTGGTGCCCTCACTTCAATTGATCTCGTGCTGCTTTGGTTGGAGCCGTTTTGTTTGTGGGACACCCATTTGTGTTTGCTGGCACTCCCTCTCAAAGCAGCCCCACCAACCGTCGGCAGACTAGCGGCACGGTGACGGAGCGACTCCTCGGTGTCTGTTTGTGCTCCCGCAGTCCCCTCTGGGCCTCCCTGTTCACACCGAGTCCTTTGGAGATGCCGATGGAGGCCTGGCAAAAAAACGCAACGTTCACAGTCAAACGAACTGGCCTCGGACGTGGAAGACGCGTGCGACAAGCGCTCTGCCGGGGGCGCTCGGGCACCCCTGTTGATGGTGGGTAAAGATGGCCTCTGCCGGGTGTCACTGCTGACAGGTGGGTTTGTTCATCACCTCCTCTGAGCGCTGAGATGACTGGGAGCATCCAGGGTCTCAAAGCCCTCATTAAAATGAAGACTCACCCGCAGCTTCCAATCATTCATTCCTTTTTAGCATGCATTCTTAAAATTGTTCCGCTCTTTTAAACCTTTTTTTCTTGGAATATTAAAAAATCCATGGAGTATTCAAATAAATTTGCATTGGCTATCCTGGAGAGACCGAAATTCCCATAAATGAAGCCTTTGTGTTCATTAGCAGCGGCTGTCGGCCCGGAGGCAGTTCGGTGGCTCATTAAGAATCGCTAAGTGAGCGTCTTCTGCTGGACCTTTGAAGTTCTCTATTTACTGTGGTTTCGAGACACTCAGGAACTGGCGGTGGGTTCAAAGAAATGCAGTTTACATGGGATGAAAGATAAACATCACAGCGGGACACGGCATGTCAGCAGGCATTAAATAAAACAATTTAATGAATTGGATATAGAAAATATTCTTACATGTTCTTGACACAGCGTGGCTTCTCTGGTCCTTCGTCCCTCACAAAATCACTGGATGGAGTCACCGGAGGCTTCGCATAGCTCCGAATTCCATCTTAGGGTTACCACTGCACTGCTTATCTGCCTCTCCCGATCCCTTTGACATCAGAGTAATTCAGGATAAGTGCCTTCACCAACGTTCTCATGGTGATTTAGGTTCCCATTCTGTGTCCTTAACCATGACGCCACCTGTTGCCGCACAGTGCAAATACACAGGTCAAAGGTCCGATAGCAGCAAACCTCACCAAGATAAAAGCCCATTTCAGATGGCAGGAGGCTTTATTCAAGTAGGTGAGACAAGGGTCATTTTCCCAGCAGCCTGGTACACCTTTCCACTCACCTTTTCTCTTGGCCTCGGCTCGGACGTGAAGCGTAACGGTGCATTTTGCTGTGCTTTCAGGAGGCAGCCCTGCATGGGTTTATGGTAGATAACTGAGACATGATAAACTGATGGTAATGGAGGAGCAAGGTTGAAACTATGGATCGACAGAGCAAGGAGAAGCTCTCAGCACCACCGTCTTCTGATTGTTCACCACCCACCTGCTGCCCCATCGTACATACATGTGTGGGTTTACGCTTGCATGGTTCTCCTTGCTTGGACATTGCTGCTGATGACATCTGAGATTTGAATCTCAAGCCTTTTGGCTGAGCAGTTTCTTCACCACCACAACATCTGCTGCAGACAGCAAAGTCCAAAAGAACATTGGTGTTGTACTCACCCCCCCCCAAACACCCAACAGACATGAGTGACCAAGTGTTTCTGGGCTTGACAGAATGTTCAGACCCAGGAGGTCATGAAGGGCTTTACTGGACAACCTGAAGCCTGTGGGTTTGAGTCCCCCTGGAGACAATGCTTTAAATGACTATCTTGTTGTTTGGTGTGACAGATTATTATTATTATTATTATTATTATTATTATTATTATTATTATTATTATTATTATTATTATTATTATTATTATTCATCTTTCGGCCGCTCCCGTTGAGGGTTGCCACAGCGAATCAAAAGCTTCCACTTCCTCCTGTCCTCTACATCTTTCTCCGTCGCACCCACCACCTGCATGTCCTCCTTCACCACATCCATAAATCTCCTCTTAGGCCTTCCTCTTGCCTGGCAGCTCCATCCCTAGCATCCTTCTCCCGATATATCCAGCATCCCTCCTCTGCACATGTCCAAACCAACGCAATCTTGCCTCTCTGACTTTGTCTCCAAACCATCTAACCTGGGCTGACCTTCTAATGTACTCATTTCTAATCCTGTCCAATGCAGACCTTAACATCTTTAACTCTGCCACCTCCAGCTCTGCCTCCTGTCTTTTGCTCAGTGCTACCGTCTCCAACCCATAAAGCATAGCTGGTCTCACTACCATCTTATAGACCTTCCCTTTCACTCTTGCTGGTACCCTTCTGTCACAAATCACTCCTGACACTCTTCTCCACATATCCTGTACCACGCTTACATACTTCTCTGGCACACCCGACTTCCTCATACAATACCACAGCTCCTCTCTAGGTACCCTGCCATATGCTTTCTCCAAGTCCACGAAGACACAATGCAACTCCTTCTTACCTTCTCGGTACTTCTCCATCAACACCCTCAGAGCAAACAACGCATCTGTAGTACTCCTTCTCGGCATGAAGCCATACTGCTGCTCACTAATCGTCGCCTCCCTTCTTAACCTAGCTTCCACTACTCTTTCCCATAACTTCATGCTGTGGCTGATCAGTTTTATCCCTCTGTAGTTACTACAGCTCTGCACATCACCTTTATTCTTAAAAATAGGTACCAGTACACTTCTTCTCCACTCCTCAGGCATCGTCTCACTTTCCAAGATTACATTAAACAATCTGGTTAAAAACTCCACCGCCATCTCTCTTAAACACTTCCATGCTTCCACAGGTATGTAATCTGGGCCAACAGCCTTTCCATGCTTCATCCTCTTCATAGCTGTCCTAACTTCCTCCTTGCACTCCCCTGTTCATAATCCCTACATCATCCAACCTTCCCTTTCTCTCTCTCATCAGCCCCTCAAAGTATTCTTTCCATCTGTTCAACACACTCTCCTCGCTTGTGAGTACGTTTCCATCACTATTCTTTAACACCCTAACCTGCTGCACATCTTTCCCAGCTCAGTCCCTCTGCCTAGCCAATCGGTACAGGTCCTTTTCTCCCTCCTTAGTGTCCAATCTCTTATACAATTCACCATACGCCTTTTCTTTAGCCTTCGCCACCTCTCTCTTCGCCTCATCTCCTTGTACTCCTGTCTACATTCTTCATCTCTCTGTCTATCCCACTTCTTCTTCGCCAGCCTCTTCCTCTGTATACTCTCCTGTACTTCTTCATTCCACCACCAGGTTTCCTTATCCTCCTTCCTCTGTCCAGATGTCACACCAAGCACCTTTCTAGCTGTCTCCCTTACCACTTCTGCTGTAGATGCCCAGCTCACTGGTAACTTTTCACTGCCACCCAATGCCTGTCTTAATTCTTCCCTGAACTCCACCTTATAGTTTTCCAACTTCCACCATTTGATCCTTGGTTCTGCCCTCACTCTCTTTCTCTTTTTGATCTCCAATGTCATCCTACAAACCACCATCCTATGCTGCCTAACTACGCTTTCCCCTGCCACCACTTTGCAGTCTACAATCTTCTTCAGTCTGGCCCCTCCCACATAAGATATAATCTACCTGTATGCATCTTCCTCCACTCTTGTATGTCACCCTGTGTTCCTCCCTCTTCTTAAAATATGTGTTTACCACAGCCATGTCAATCCTTTTTGCAAAATCCACTATCATCTGACCTTCTGCGTTCCTCTCCTTGACACCATATCTACCCATCACCTCCTCATCTCCTCTGTTCCCTTCACCAACATGTCCATTGATATCCGCTCCAATCACCACTCTCTCTCCCTCAGGTACACTCCTCGCCACTTCATCCATATCACTCCAGAATTCTTCTTTCTCATCCATCTCACACCCAACTTGCGGGGCATATGCACTAACAACATTCATCATCACACCATCAATTTCCAGTTTCATAACCATCACTCTGTCAGACACTCGCTTCACCTTCAAAACACTCTTGACATATTTTTACTTCAGGATAACCCCTACCCTGTTTTTCTTCCCATCCACACCATGGTAAAACAGTTTAAACCCCCCTCCGATGCACCTAGCCTTACTCCCCTTCCATTTGGTCTCTTGCACACACAATATATCAACCTTCCTTCTCTCCATCATATCAGCAAGCTCTCTCCCTTTACCAGTCATACTACCAACATTCAAAGTTCCTACCCTCACGTCCACTCTCTTAACCTTCCCCCTCTCCTCCTTCCTCCGGACATGCCTTCCTCCTCTTCTCCTTCGGCCTCTTCTCTTTCTTCGGCCAACAGTAGCCCAATTTCCGCCAGCACCCTGTCAGCTAGCAGTACTGGTGGCGGTCATTGTTAACCCGGGGCTCGACCGATCCGGTATGGAAATTTGTATTTTTGTCTGCATATTAGGTTTGGCAAATTTTTACGCTGGATTCCCTTCCTGACGCAACCCTCTCCATTTATCCGGGCTTGGGACCAGCACGAAGAAATACACTGGTTTGTTCATCCCCTTGTGGCTGGATTATTATTATTATTATTAAGGATTTAAAGAGCACCATGGCTGCTTATAACAGAATTGATGTGGCTTTAAAATGCTGTGACTCTGAGAGACTGTGGCTCTTCAACCTGAGAGCAACAGGGGCATCCCTCAGTGAAGCCTGAATCTCCCCCACGCCTCCTCCCGGGGCCGCTGATGCAGAGATTTGATGCATTTTTCTGCCAACGTTGAGTGGGTGAAGGCTCATGATTTTCAGATGAAAGCAACACCCTCACACTTATCCCCCCGGTCCTCCAGTCTCTGGTTACAGTCTCTAATAATCTCACAGTAAATCTGAAGTTTTTAAATTCTACAACTGATAATGATATTTGTTTGACCTGTGAAAGCGCTCCCACATATCTCCCCTCCACATCTCTCCATACTGGCTTTCTGCATCAAAGGCAGCATCCTGGTTACGGTCTACCGTCATTATCATTGGATCTATACGCCAGCACCTACAGTGTCTGGTCCCTGCTTACATCTCAGTAAGAGCTCTACATCCAGCTGCTTGGTAGTTGTGCTCACAAGGGTCCCAAAATTTGGTGTGTAGGTTCTCAGTTTTGTCCCTGCTGTGTTGTAATGAGCTCCCTGTGTCCCTCAGAACTGCTGTTTCCCTCTCAAACCCACTTCTCTGAGAGCCATTTCCCTCCTGACCCCCACATAAAGGAGTCCAACACTGTTTGCTGTGATTGTGTGTTTGCTGTCTGACTGTTGCTCCATAGGCAGCTGTTGGAGGGATGTGAGCCAGCAATATGGACCTTGGAGAAAAGGGTCACACAAATGAATAAACATAACTGTCATTACACTTAGATCACTGTGCCAATAACTGAGCCTCAAACCCCTGCACAGCGGGGTGGACATGATAGAGGACTTGTCCAGCAAGGATGTCCTGTGTTCCGAAGAAGCTGTTAGGGTCAAGTTCAATTCCCAAAAAGCAAAAGCAGTGGCGGTAGCAGCGGCAGCAGCAGTTTCAGGCCTTGGGGAGGTTTGGCAGAGACAAAAGAGAGTCTGTCTTTGTTTTGTTGTCGATTCCACCTCTGTTGTGTCTTCCCGAAAGCCGCTCTGCTATTTGTGGCTTTGTTTTGCATTAAAAACCCTCCATGACTCAGGAGACCAAGCAGTACATTTCGCAGAGTCTGAGGCTTTTCATCTGCACAAGAAGGAAACAAACAAGCAACAGCAGAAGCAATGACTCATTTTCTTCTTCTCTGAGCTTGTGTGTTCAGGTTTGTACTTCCCACCCCAAACAAGTCAGCACGGCAGTCTCCACACCCCTGGTCCCCCTGGACTGCAGCGGGCTAAATGGCTATGAAAGGCATCCAGATGTTTGTCTTCCCTTGATGTGTATGAAGTACAATGACCTCAGTCCCATCTATTGTGCTTCCAGTGACAGTTCTGGTTTGGTCTGACCCAACATCCATCCCAATCCTTTGAAATAAGCAGTGGAGTTCAACAAGGATGCCCCATCTCTCCCTTCTTGTTCAACTTCCTCATATATGAGATAATGGAAACCGCTTTGGGAGGACTTAAAAACACAGGAGTTGAGTTGGTATCAGGGGAAAGACTGCGATTTGGAATACGCCGATGAAGTTGTCTGCTTGTTCGAATCAACTGAAATGGCCAAGACAGCTTTGAAGAATCTTGAGGAATCTCTTCATCCTTATGGAATGTGCTTCGCGTCATCGAAATGTAAGGTGATGCTGCAAGACTGGACCTCACCCATGCCCGCCCTCTCGATCAATTGAGAACTACTGGAAGCGGTCAACAGCTTCACCTACCTCGGTAGTTGTATCGCCAACGACGATTCAATCGCCAAGGAAATCAACTTGCACACCGCCAAGGCCAGAACAGCCTATATTGGACTAAGACACTTGTGGCGCAGAAAGGATGTTTTGCTGCGACTGAAAGGTCGAATCTACAATACTACCTTCCGTGCCATCTTACTCTATGACCAGCACTTACCAGAGCTTTGCCAGAAGACCTGGGAAGGTTTCTCAGATGTGCTGATGATCCATGGACAACAACATTCGCTTTGATCAGAGGTTCTCACTCAGTGGTCATAACGCTGTGCGGAGGTGAAAAGTGGACACAGAAGAAGCAGGACGTGAAAACATGGACTCAGAACTATGGTGTTGGAGGAGATAGTGCATCTCTTCTCACTGTTTGTTTGTCATTGATTCCAAGAGATGAGTGTAGGTGTCAGCTTCTACACCTCTACCATCAGCAAAGTGGCTTAATAGCTCAGAAACTGTCATCAGTATCCAGATGGGTGTGAGCTCAAATGGGAAGTAAAGTTCTGCTGTATCTGAATACTAAGAAGGATTAAAACCCAGACAATTCCATTGGATTCCTTTAAACATGTGCAGCTCAGAAATAAAGCGCAACATAATAATTAGAAAAGGAGTGCACTATTTGCTGGTCCAACAGAGGAGCTCAGGCCCCAGGAGGTTTCCGTCTTTAGATCATTTCTGCTTTGAAACCCCCACATCTATTTCCTCTGCTTCTGTGAAGGTGTCCACGTACCTCAATGTCTTATTCTTTCATCACAGGTAGGGAAAGTAGTCATGACCAACTGCTTTTCCCAGAGAATGAGCCACCACCAATAGCTTGCGGAGTGGCACCACCCAGCCAGGATTGTTCTGCTGTGGTGGAGAACATCGCACAAATGGGGTGTTTCACCATGTTGAAAACACACGATTGTGGTCACCAGGAAGTGGCAGCACTTTGGGGAGAAGCTGCAGTCCAATTTGCAGTATTACAGAAAGATGCTGGTGGGCTTCACCATGTCTGGAAGCTTCTGGATGACTCAGAGGAGCACTCCGGTTTGGTTGTTTTTCCCAGAAAAGTGCCAGCCACCTTCACAACCAGGTTCATTGCTAATGGCTTTTCTTCCCAATTAATATGGTGTAATAAGTGTCTACTGTACTGCACGACACTCATTGCATGCGCTTGCTAAGCCGCTCAGCACACTGTCTGGTTCGAAGTTCTTGTCGCAGGTTTTTATTCTTGCACATTAATTCATTTGCAGCTGGGTGACTGCATGGCTGTGACCTCTTGCTGTGGCTTTCAGTTTCTTAGCCACTATTCCACCTGCTGGCCATTTGGAAGACATGGGGCCCGGAATTATATGAACCCAGCATCTTCCAGTCTCAGGTCCCCAGCCATTACTGGCTGTGGTCATTAAGTGCCATCAAATTGATGTTGATACTGGATGACCACATGTATGGGGTCCTTCTAGGAAGTTCTGTCCTCCACTTGTGTCCTTAGTGTTTAAATGTGTGCCACCATTGTTACTCTGGTTGAGTTCATTCATGTGGTTCCTGCTCATACTCTTCTTCTTTTCATATAATTTCTTTCATCATCACTGACTTTTTGACAAAATCAATCCTTCTCATGATACACTGCCTGGCCAAAAAAAAGTGACACACTCTAATACTTCATTGGACCGCCTTTAGCTTTGATCACGGGATGCATTGGCCATGCCATCGTTTCGATAAGCTTATGCAATGTGACAACACTTATTTTTGTCCAGAGTTGAGTTCATTTTTCACCAAGATCTTGTATTGATGATGGGAGAGTCGGACCCCTGCGTAAAGTCTTCTCCAGCACATCCCAAAGAGGTCTGTACTCTCATCTTTTGTCCTTTGCTGAGTCACAGGTGGAATATTAGCATTTGAATAAAATAAAAATAGTTCCACAGTTAGTGTTTTCTCTGTGCTGGAGTATGGGAAGAATGCCCGTGTCTCACTGTCCCTCCGTCCCCCGGAGCGGTGCAGAAAAGTGGTTTTGTTGGTGACCCGGGTCTCAGCTCCTTTGGACATCCCCGCGCCTGAAGGTGGCCCCGCTGTGCTCCTCAGTGCTCTCAGGTCAGACAATTAGCGCCACTTGGGCAACTCAAGAAGAAGCCGAGCAGGTCAGCTCTCCGGGAGATCAGGGGGCATCTTTGCCTTGGCATTTGAAAGAGTCTGAGGAGAAAGAAGCACTTTGTGCTCAGATGATGATTATTTTATAAGTGCTGAGGATCGGCACTTGGCCAGCGCTGCCTGGCTGTTTTCAGAGGGCTCCGGGGGACCTCTCATGAAGCCAGTGGGAGTGAGGCATGATGGGAAAGGATTAGTTTAGTGGGAGCCTACCTCTGTGTACCTGGCAGGGTCATGCAGGGATGTGTGTTCCCTCCATCAAAGTGTGAGTGTGGGCAGTATAGCAGAGCTTGGCACTCCCTGCCCTGCAGGAGGCATCTACAGGCAGTTATATACATTGGATCCTTGTGTTACAAATGGCCAAGTTACGTATCTTTAAACTGCCAGATATTTTCTAGTTCATTACTTTCAACTGAATTTTCTAAATGTTATGGGTTAAAATGACCTGTGTTTACCATCTGAGCCAGAAGATGGCAGTAAAGAGCATGCAAACAGAATAGAAGATTTCAGGTTAATTCAACTCTCTTCTGCAGTGTTTACAGTTCAAGTCTTGTGATCCGGGGTGTTGGTGGTCAGTGGCCAGAAGAGAAACGACACATTTTTATGTTGAATTAGTTTCAGTTTTAGTTTTACGTGCAGGTCGTGCATTGATTAGGGCTGCCATCTTACCCCGAATTATGAAAAAATTGTGTCACTGGGAGTCCCTTTGGAGACACCCATGAGGTAAATAGATAAATGTAAATATAACAAACATTTTTAAAATAAAAGAACTTTGTGACCTACTTTTATTTTAACACCTAACTATAGCTACCTGATGTTTTTACCCAACCTAGCAAGTGAATAAATAATTGATATTATTAACCTGGTACCAGGTGTAACTTTGAATCTAGAAACAAATCGAGTTACGGGCAGACTTGCATCCCCATTTGTCTATTCATCCTCAAAGACAAAATGGTGGTGCTGATCGCGGCCAGAGCTCTTCTTGTGTCTCCATTGCTGTTCCAGCCACTGTGTGTGTGTGTGTCTTCAGTTCCACCATCAGCACTGATGACCAGCTGACCAGCTGACCATCCATGAGGGACCTTTTGGCAGGTTTGGAAGTCACTGATTTCACACATTTTGGGGTTGCGTCCTCTGGGCAACTCCAAGTGGACAGAACTGAGCTGCATGAAACACGTGAAGATGTGGACATCCACACTCTTCTCCAGGCTCCAACTCTCTCTCACAGCTGAAAAAAGAAACTTCTTAAATTCCTCATTTTCAGATGTTAACTTAAATTTATCTCATTGGTTCTTCCCAGTATCTGTCCACAGTTCTGCCTCAGGATTCCAGCCCAGCTGCCCTGTCTGGGAAAGCAGCGTGTGTGTTTGTGTGAGATGTTCTGGAGCCAAAGGTTTTACGCCCGTCTCCATAAAGATCAGATTATCCTTAAACATGAAACTAGGGACCTGGTGGGGGAGGACCTGCCAGATTCCATCCCAGACAAGAGGGCTTGTTCCCATGACAACAGTTCCTCGCTCACCTTCTGCTTGGCTTTTCCAACTCAGAAACTTAGCTTTAATCATCCATGTTGTGCAGGTGACACAAGCTGTTAACCGTTGCTATTTTAAAAAGCTTATTGTAATGAATAAAAAACTTGGATTAAGATGAAGAGCAGGACATTCATGCAGGTCAGCAGGCATGGTTACAGTTGTGTGCACTTCACTCAGCAGTTTTTCCTGGACCTTGAACCCTGTCATCCCATGTGGGTGATACAGTGCTTTACTGAGAAGCGACTGGTCACTTTGGTCTGGCTGAGGGAGTGACCTGTGATGGGAAAGGTGCCTTTGTATTGCACCTGGGAAAGTGATTCATTTCAGCAGATGCAAAATCAACAATTCATGAAGAACAATTGGTTAAAGTAGTGTGTGTGTGTGCGTGTGTGTGTGTGTGTGTGTGTGTGTGTGTGTGTGTGTGTGTGTGTGTACTGGGGTACTCACACACACAATCATGCTCATCGGTTCTCTTTGAACATCATTGTTGGACTAGTTCCCCACTGAGCCTGCAGGTCATGGTGGGTACAAGGACCAGATCAAAGTCTCCCCTCACCACAGTGCAAGGTAGGGGGTCTCCAGCTGATCAGTACAAAGGCTTAAAGTTCAGGGTGTGTGGAACAGGATCTGCTGACACCATGATACACAGAGCACTGTCACCCCCACAGGTCCTGGCCCACTGAGGTGCAAGATTTGCAGGGACACCGATTCCTCAGCATGCTCGGGATCCTGGGAGTGCACATCACCAAGGATCTCTCCTGGACCCACAATGCATCTCACCGGATGAAAAAGGCACAAAAGGGTCTCTGTTTTCTGAGGAGGCCGTAAAGAGCTGGGCTTCCACTCCCATACCGACGAGCTTCTACAGATGAGTCACTGGGAGCGTTCTGACCTGCATCTTGGTCTGATATGGGAATTGCAGTACCTCTGACCTACGAGCTCTGCAGGGGGTAAGGAACACTGCACAGTCCAGCACCAGGACATCACTGTCCACCATCCAGACCACTTACAACAAGCAGTGAGTCAGGAGAGCTCACAGCATCACCTCAGAACCCCTCGCACCCTCTCCTCCATCATCACTGCCACCTGGAAGATGGCATTCCAGGAACTGCACCTGCTATAGGAAAAGGTTCATTTAGCCGCCTACATGCTCATAAATCCCTTTTACAACATTTCAATGAATTGATATTCACAGCAATTTTACCTTCATTTAGCTAAATTAACTAACACCACCATTAGTGTTTCATTTTCCCATTTTTTCAGATTTATTTTTCTTGGAAAACATTTTGTACACTGCACTGTATGGTTATTCCAACATCTGGTGACCTGAACTCCCATCATGCGAGATAAAGTAACACTGCAGCCGTACAAATGATGCCCCCCCCCCCCCCCCATGGAACACAGTCTATAAACCAGAAGGGACATGAAAATGACATTTACTTAACAGCGCAGTTCATACACTTACAGCTAAATCGTGTTTGCTGCGGCTGCCGAGAGGAGAGCTCGCAGGAAAGAGGAAACGGAGTGAAAGATCAAACATTTTTTACCTGTGACACGAGCCCGTAGTCCCCCCACCCACACTGTGGATGTGCTGGAGCTCAGGGGGTTGGGAAGCGGTGTTTCCGCAGTGCTCGACTTGACCGGTTTGCATTTTGTCTTTCCTGCAGAGAAGAGCTCATTAAAGCCTTTCATTTCAATGGTGCTGTTGGACTTGACACATCTCTCGGTGAAGGAAACCCCGTGCACGTCTGTTAGCGGTTCTCTCTTTCCCGTCAGCATGACTCTACCTCACTGGGGGCCCTTAGTGTCATCGCACCCACCGTTGGGTTCTTCAGGTCAGGTAGAGTCTCATGACCCCCAATATGCCCAGAGCAGGAACAGATGTGACAGCAGGAGACATGAAAAAGCCCTTATACATTAAAGTGAGTCTTGTCCTCTCTGCTGAGGCAGCCAATAAGAAGCCAGCTTACTGCAAATTAACCAGGAATTAGGAGACCTTTCCATTGAGCTCATTTTGAAAGATGGTGGAATTCACGTGGAACACAGCGGTTTAACAAGGCAGCCGGTGCCCTTCATGTTCACCATCATCTCTTCTCAAAGACATGCAGCTGTGTTATCACGATGCACACCGTGGTGACGCCTGACATGCCTGTCCCATGGGGCTGGGAAGCGCCGCCCCTGTTGCAGATGGGGAAAGACGGGAAGACACTGATGTGTTCACTCACCTGCTCCCAAGTTCAATGCGTCCCTTCTAAATGGAACGTAGGAAGGTAGTTTTCTCGTGCGTGTTGAGCGTATACATCCAGGAGATGGTGGAATGGCCGTATCGCTGTCAAACTTCTCGTCTCTAGCTGCTGTCTACAGGCCACGATGGGGAAAGGTGACAAGGAGGCGTCTCCAAAATGCTGCTAGTGTGCTGGAGCTAAGAGAGCAGGTGAACTGCAGAGGGGTGACCAGACCAGGTGGCCCCTTCACGCTCCGAGTGTTTCTTCTGGTGAAAGTATGATGAACGAGTAAGATTACTGCTGAACAAGACAGAAAAGGTGACAGAAGTTCAAAAAGCTAAAGATGGTGGTTATTTGGAGGAGCATTTAACACAGATGAGGTTTTTTCATACAAAAAAGCAGAAGTTTGGCAAGAAAATAAGGAACCGCAGTGTATCTGCTGGAGCTCCTGCGGGTAAAGGCAGTGATTTCAGGCTGATTTCATGAAGTTCTGCAACACAAAAGATCCTGCATTTCATGTGACTTTTAATTCTCCTTGCATTAATATATACGGTGTGTAAAGTGATAAAAGCATGAATATGATGTGCTGGGGTTTGGTGGTGTTTTGCTCTAGACATGACGTGTGTGTGTGTGTCTCCTTCATTGCCATCTTTGGTGCGGAAAGTAACTGCAACTTCTATCTGTTCTGAAAGCGAATATCTGAGGCCGCAGCGATACTCAATTTCCAGTTCTCAGTCGTACTTGCCCATTACTCGTCTTTGTCTGCTGCAGGGATTTCAATAAAGTTCTTTGCAGCGATAAGAGTGTATTTAATTTGTTTTGCATTGGATTCATTTTTTTCTTTAACTTTTTCCATTCATCCACCTCTTTGCTACGAACTCTGCTGAATAATTTACTGGCATTTCATGCAGACTTGACACTGCTCTGTAATTTATTCTGGAGTGAAGTTCACTGTTAATAAAGAACTCTTTAAGAGCCACGTCCTGGCTGACCTGCAGACTGGCTTTGAATTGTTGTTTGAGCTCCACCTTGAACCCCAGGTGAGCTCAGCTGATGGTTCAGTGAGGATGTTGTGGAAAAATACCAGAGAGCTCCTGGGCTCTGCTGGGTTCTGCTGGGTTCTGCTGTGCGATCAGGCCAGGCGAAGGAGCTCTTGCTGAATCTTGTTGGTTAGGTGGAGCTCCTGAAGTTCAGGAGACCTGTGCTAAGTGTTGATCCGCAAGCCTGTTCGTAGGTCGTGCTGGTCTGAAGACGGCACCTTTAACTCACCTGTTTGTGTCATAATTGTAAAAGGCAGCAGGGTTCGGCCATTTGGTAACCAAAACGAAAGCTGCCCATCTCTCATCTTCTGTTTCCTTTTTTACAAGAAATGGTGCTCGATCCCATCATGACCGCTTCCAACAAGATTTCCCAGCATTCCATGAGCTGTTAACTTATATTCCCATTTTGTGATATAATGTGTTAAACTGAAAACCTATTTTGGCAGTGTGGCATTTGAATCCTACCTCTTCCTGTAGTACCTTTAAACAAGGTATTTGCCCTGAACTGGTGTAGTAAAAGTTACCCTATGTGGCTTCATGCGCAAAGCTGCAGTAAATGGGCTGGATAAGCAAGCAGTAAAATTTGGTTGACCAGGCCACATGACCACCACAAAAGGAGCGAGTGCGCTGCGGTGCCCCTACAATAGCATTGCCTTTCCTGAAGGACTGTTGGTTTCTCTCACAGCTGAGCCGCTCTCAGTTTTGGATCGCAGTTAATTTAACCTGTGCTGCATTATCAGTCTGAGATGCAAAGGAGTCCATGGCTCAGTTTTCTGCTCGCGGTGGGATCAGGTTTCTTCCATAAAGGTTTTTCCGATGCAGGGACTCAGTATTCAGCCTGCAGGGTTTCCTGTTTACAGAGACATGCTCTTGGAAAGGGGGGCATAATGAAGATCAAGCAGGGTTCAGGCTGAAAACAGCAGAGGGATCCAAACAGAAACCTGACCCACATGGGACAAATAGTTCTGCGCTGCTTTCATTCCCAGGAAGCAGATCCTCTGCTGTCGGGTTTCCTGATATCCAGTTTTTCCGCTTATCCGGTCAGTCAGTTCATCAATACCAGGTGCTGGAGCAGGAAACTGGGGCCACACCTGAAAACTGTGCCAAGCAACTGCATGAGAGGCTGTGAGGTGCAGTGCATTGTGAGATGTGTGTGCCGTCGCGCTGGGTGGCAGTCGGATGCTGTTTGTCGGAGTTTGGGTTTGCAACCCTCTGTTTCGCACCGCCGTGCTTTCATTTTCTAGTTATTCGTGTATTTAAACTTGGCAAGTAGCCTTCATTTTCCTCAAGTCCATCTGCGCTGACCATGGCAGGGAGTTTGCTTTCTCAAATCATTATTTTTTGAAGCACTAGATCCTTGTGGAAATTCCCACAAACAGCCCTGTAACTTTTAAGGACTTCACTGTCTAGCGGCAGCCCTACTTTTCCCTCGAGATATAACGTGTAATTTGCAGTGATTCAGAGGAGAATTTAGGGTGGCTGTGAATGGACTGGGATCCTTTCGCACAATAATGGAACAAATCATTTTATTGTGCGGTTTTTTTCATACCCGGTCCATTTTCAGGAACAAATGAGGACCAGAGGGAGGGGGATAGTGGCCCAGACCCCACCAGCTCTTGCAGACTGACAGGTACATCTGACAAGGACTCCTTAGGAAACAACCAAGTGCGGCCCATGAAGCCATTCAGGCTCTATGGCAAAAGAAATTCATTATAAATGTTAATGTTCGTTTTGTTAGTTTTGTGTTCATTTTGGATATTTTTGTTGCATATCTGTTTTCAATTGTTGTTAAGGTTAGGGATCCACAGCAGGTGAGGTCCCCGGGTCCAAGTTCAAGCAGCTGCAAACCAGCTCTTTGTCACTTGCTGCGGTCCTACAGTTACACACTTCACCTTAGGGTCGATACCTTACTCAGTGGTACAGTGGAAGGTTCCTCTCCAGCACCTTCAACACAGTCCTCTTTGGATCTTGGAGGGATGTTCACCCCATCCTGCTACCTGGCCATGTGGGTTAAAAGGTTAGAGGTGTAGGTCAGGATGGGTCAGAAATGACCATGAATCTTAGGTGTGGCGCCCTGAGACAGGTGTGTTGCCTGTGGGAAAATAAACATTCATTCACACCAGCGTCCTGTCAAAAATGTGCACAAAAAACCTCTGGATGAGACTGAAATCCCATCGGCCAACATCTCTACATCCTCAAGCAAGCTGTTAAAACTGTCTTGCAAATTGCTGCTCGGGGCAGAATGTTGCATTTCTACCCTTAATCTTCTTCTCTATTAAATTCCCAGAGATTTTCCTGCGTCTAAGATCCGGGTTTATTTTTGTTCATTCAATACCTGGCAGCAGTGCTGCTAGAAAGGCACCCTAACAAATGGAGTGCGATTGAACGAGAAGGACACCTTTTCCTGGACTGACTTATACAGGCAGGTGAGAACATCTGGTAGTTCCGTGGTAGACAGGATGATTAAAATGCCCCCCCCCCCCAGGTGTGTCAGAACTGCTTCCTTATTGCTCACCTTTGAGCTCAACTGTTGAACTGTCAAGGTGTTGTTATCCAGACTGAGAAACCAGGGTTGTATCCTTGGAAAATGTTGAGCGTGAAGGGATCACCCGAGGCAATGAATAAATCAGACGGTCCTGTTATGTTCACAGTTTGAATCAAAGGCTCAGTAGGAGGCGCTCTTCAGGCCGTCCCAGTGTGCGTGCTGTTCCCATTACCGATTCCCAGATTTCCAGCAACAAGAGCGTGGCGGACCTCAGCTCAGACCAACTTGATGGTGTCAAGCGCCAGGCAGCTGCAGTCCATGACTTCTGAAGAGGCCACCGATCTTCTCGTATCCTCACCTGAGATGGGAGAGGAGGAATTCAAGGTTGTCAGGCTGCAAAGTCTGTTTGGTCACAAGTTTACTCACCCCGATTATGAGTAAATCTCAGTTATTGTTGGTGTTTTTGGTGTTGTTGTCTGAAAGAACATGGTTGTGGCCGTCGGTTCTGATCCATCATCAGGTCTGCGGCTGCTGTCGCCTGGAGACAGGTTTGTGGGACGCTGTGCTGAGCCATCAAGTATTGATGAGAGTTCAGTTTTTGCCATATTTCATAGCAACTGGTGGAATCTGTGGCAAATGGTGTCAAGCGAACCAGCCGACACCCTGCATTCTACCTGCAGGGACTGAGCGTGGCGCCTCGATAGAGGAGAGCATCTCCTGGCAGCCTTGAAGGTGGTTATCAAAGATGGAATCAACTGTAGTAAAAAATAAGCACTTGACACGATGAACCATTTCCTGGTCTTGCCTTTCAGTTCAATGTCGATTCAAAATCTGCTGAATGAATACTGTGTTGATGGCCTGAAAGTTCATTATCGAAGGCTTTGCCAAGCAGGACCACGGCTCATGGTTCAGCGGGAGCTTCCGCCTGCCAGCTGAGGCATTAGCATGCAAACCGGCCAAGGTTTTTGCAGACGCTGCCGGCTGAAGGAAGCCCGAGCGCGACTGCTCTTTAACTCAGTTAAACGGTTGCTCGTGTTAGCGCCTACAAATTTCCTTTGTCTTTGCTGAGAGAACAAGACCGATCGTGTGCTCCCTCTTAATGTCATTGTGATGCTAATTTAAGCTCTTTCTAATATGTTTGCTTTGAGCAGCGGAGATGCATTACAAAGTTTGCAGGGTTACGAGCTAGTAAAGATGTTAGGGAAATATTGCCGTGTTCGTGCTGGTGTGTTTGTTTGCTTCCTTTGTCAAGAGGTGCGCGTTCGTTGTGCTGGAGCTCAACTGTTATTGTAGTTTTATTGAAATATTGTTCCTGTGATCCTTCATTCCCAGGTTTCTAATCTCATTATGCTGTTATTGTATTGTGCTGTACTTGGCCGTTTCCTTGGCTCCTAGGTGAGTGTGGAGCAGGGTCTTCCCAAGAGGCCATGGGAATGAAGACGCGCTCCTAGTTGCTACGGTCACGTGGACCACCTGCTTCAAGGTTTCCGGAAGGGTCAACTTCAGGACTCGGCCTTTGTTTCTTTTGCCATTACCGTGGCAACCCTGGGTTTGTCTGTGTCGATCTGAGGGAAGAACACCTCTCTTGACACCAGGTTTCACATCACATGCGAGAAGGAGGGTGGAACAACCAAGCCATGAGGCACTGCTCTATTTTAACAGCATGGGTTATGCTGTAAAATACAGTCTGATGGACCACGGAGCTCAAGTTTGCCAGAAGGTTCTGCTACAGACCCTGATGGGCTGTCAGTTGCTCCCTGCAGCTGACATCCTTTTCCTCCCCTAGAAAGCAGGTGAGGGCTGCAGGTAGTTGGCTGGGGAATGAGGGTTGAAGGGTTCATCCCTATTAGTGATGGTGCTGGGGATGATGCTGGTTTTTGGGTCTCGGGTGCTCTTTGTTACCAACGCATTACAGATAATAAGCCTAATAGTTGTGGGTTTTCTAGTCACCTCACCTCAGCCCTGGGCCCTAAGGTGTGTTTAGTCACCCACCAACCTTTGATGCTTCACCTTGGCTCAGATACAAAACCGGAGACGTTTGTTTAGCATCTTGACCTTTGCTGCCCCATTTATCTCGCTGTATAAATACAGGCAGGCTGTCATGTGGCCTGATCGCAGTCATTCGCACCTGAGCATCTGTTGAAGTGTTGAAGTGGAGAATTGTGACTGCTGTGACAGTGATTCGCAGAGCTGCGAACAACTGCCTGAAGGACTGCGGCCTCAAAGGAGTCTTTCACACACACGGGGTCTGCAGGAGGGTCACTTGAGCATCACACGGTCCCTCGGGCAAGGTTCACCTCAGTAAAGTGGGGTATGGTGTGGTGGGCCCGCAGAGTGGACACATAATAGACCTGAGTGTCTCCTTCACATTTTGGGCTCCTAAAATGGAGTATTTTCCTGTGTCTACACCACACGTTTGTAATTTATTTGTCTCTGTTTTTTGCCCTTGGGCTCATTTTCATTTTTTTCTGCTTAAGGCTACACATGGGTCTGCGCTGTGCAGATGCTCCTTCTCTTCTGCTCCAGATATCATACATGCAGCACATTTATAAATAAAAACCTTTTCATTTCTCATCATAAGGAAATGAATAATAAATGAAATTACAGAGAGATGAAATCAAGAGTAAAAAATAAAACCTGCTACGGTTAGATGATGCGGTTCTAAAATACAGTAATAAGTTCACCAAATCCACTAAACTGTGACTCAATTTTAGTCACTAATTTTTGCAAACAAAATGAATGCGAATGGATTCACTGCTCGACTTTCTCAGTTTTTTCTTGGCCCAGCAAGGCTGCACTTGGACACAGAAGCTATGGGGGGGGGGGGTGCTGAAATTGAGAGTGAGCACAAGCTGTGAATCTCCCTTCACTACAGTTTACCTTCAGCTGCCGCTTGACCTCCCACTGATCCCTTCACATACCGCGGTACAGCAGATAGCGGACGCAGTGCAGCCCTGCGGTCACTCCCACGGCTGTGTTCTACGGTCCCAACTTCTCTGTTCCTAAGGCTGCTGACCCTCCCTGAACCCTGGGCAACATGGACACAAACTTCTCACCACTACATGCAGACCGCTGCCAAAAAGAGGTTGGTTCCTTCCAGTTTCGGCAGGCTCGAGCCCCTCATCCTCCAGTCAGCACAGTTTCTATTGTCCCTGGCAGAAATATCCACACTTTGGTCTGCTGACGGGCAAAAAGGACAAAGAAGAGAAATTCTGCAGTTCTTGGTTCACCTGCCATTACTTTGGCCAGCAGGTAACATAGTGATGAAATAACCAAAACTGTGGGCAGAAGGGTCACCTTGTTGCCTCTATGAGCCAGCAGGTAGCAGAGTGGTTGGACCTGCTGCTTCGCAGTCAGAGAATCCAGGTTGAATCCACCTTGAGGAAGGTACTGACCCTGGACTGAGACTGAGTAAAAATTACCCTGCTGCCTAAACATGTAAATGAGTGTAAGCAGCTTAGCGTACAACTGTCACACAGCAACCTTCCTTAAAAGAGGAGAAAAGAATGAGACGAGGAGCCGTGAGAAACTGAGAATAAGGCAGTTAAAGGAGAGCCTCGCCCCGCTTAACCTCGAGGCGAGTCGGCCCTCGGACTTCGGCGCCGAAGTTTGCAAGGTCCTTTTGGTGGCGGAACAAAGAAAGCCGTGGAAATGGGAAATGTAATGAGTGAAATTGTGTAATTGTCTTTATGACAGAGGCCATTACTGTCCACCCACCAATTTGAACAGCAGCAATTTAATGAAGGCGTTTGCTCAGCGGAGCGGAGCCTCACAAAGGCCCCCTTTATTGGATGTGACGTAAGGGGGGCAGCGCGTTCGCTGCGGCAGTTTCCGTATTCGCACGCTTTCCTCACACACCTTTGCGCTGCGAGCTGCTATGGACAGAAGTGTTAGATGAATATGAATGTAAAGTGTTTGATTTTGCCAGTTGCCATCAGATTAATGGTGTGCTTCTTTTTCTTGAGGCATATTTCAGCCCATTATTTAGTTTATTCCTTGGACAGCACCTTTGGAATCCGCAGGATTAAGTCCCAGGCCAACTGGCACAAGGGGGCCTTTGCTCATTCCCCCAAGCCTGGCTCAGAGCAAATAAATGAGCATAAAACAACGGACGCTGGATGGAAAGCACCAGAAGTCAGCAGAAGGACACCAGCACTATGGAACCGGACCCTCCTGGTGCCACAGCACTGAAGTGCACTGTCCACTCCGAGCCACTTTTTTGCACCGCTTTAATCCATTCTCCTGGTTTTCACTCTGTTTGTACACTTCATTACGCTCAAGCATCTGCCTGCCTGTCTGTCAGAAATCTCTGGTGAGGATGGGGTTTCTCTACTTCAAATGAACCACAGAGGTGTAAAATGCCAATTCAGCCAGTTGTACTACTGAGGTAGCAATGCAGTAAAAAGTACCCTGCTCTTTAAATGGGTAAATGGCTATGTATGTATAAGTATGTGGTAAACTGCTGCAAAGACACAAACCTCAGGGTTTAAAGCAGCTTGCAGTGAGGTGTCAGGCAGATGTGGGTGTGCACTGGAGGGTGTATTTATGGGGCCAAGCAGGCCAACGCGGTGCGCAGGGCTTTCCCTCCTCAGTTCGCCGAACTGAAGGGGCCGAGGGACCGTCCTGCACGCCTCGCTGCGCTACCTGTCTAACGCTCGATCAGCCCAGCGACGGACAGGAGACGTCCAGGGTCACGGCTTTGGCTCCTGCACTGTGCGAGCAGGATGAGCTCTGGCCCCTCTGGCGATGAGCAGCTGGCATCTGCACCCATCACACAGAAACATCCACCTGAACTGGGGAGCCGCACCCAAGCTGTTGGCTTTAGCGGTGGCGTATGTTTGGGCAGCGAGCTTAGCAGCCAGCAGATGGTTGTGTGTTTAATGGGATCTGTAAACAGGGGGACGTGCGTGCTTGAGTTCCTCACGTTGCAGGATTGTGTTTCTCAGCCACCCACGTCGTCAGCTAGCCACCCGGCATGGCCCCCCCAGGCCACCAATGCTGGAGAGAGGGACAGAGACGCCATCTGCACCTTTGGAGATCCCGCCAAGTGCGGGAGTGCGGTCGACCCCTGGCAGAACCAGGAGCAGGGCCGTCTGCACAGAACCGGCACATTTGCACTGTGCTCCAAAGCAGCTTACACCGATTTACCCCGTGACACAGCACCATCATTTTTCAGTTCAAGGGACAAACCTGTATGAAGGGCACTATAGCAGGAGGTTGGATTCCAGTCTGCATCCTTCAAAGGGAACAGAGCAATTTTAACCACTGCGCCATCTGCTGGACCCTCTTTACTTCCATCCAAGCTGTAAATGCTTAGTTCCGCTTTAGTGTCGTGTGTTCCCTTTTCACCAATGTGTCCCAATAAATTCACAGGTGCAAGTTCTTAAATTGGAGATTTATTACAGAACTTGTGGTACAGTAAAGCACGAAACCCTCCACAATGCCTGTGGTGCTATTTTCTTTATACCCGGACAAAATCATAGCCATGCGGAGCTGTGGGCTGGGTAATAAATCCGCTTCAGAAGCTCAGGTTTATTATTATCGTGTCTTTATTTATGCAGCATCTGCTGTGGAGCTGAAGACAAGACTGTTTGTCCAGAGGGCCTAGTGGCTCAGCTTGATGTGCAACAGGTGCCTTTACAGCTACTTAAATGCATTCATCCACACCTGAGATTTATTCACGTACTTTCATGTGTTTTTCTATTTTCTCCTAACATAAAATAATCATCGAGTGACCTGTGGTGTCACCGGCAGGTTAAAGGGCTCGGCGGAGGCCGTTCCATTGTTGTGCAAAGTGATCTTTGAGTGAGATTAGCGAGAACACAGAGTCCACGACCACCTGGCTCTTCTTCTCAGCCTCATCTGTATTAAGCCTTTGTGCATTTGGGCAATGAGAAGATGCAGCTCAGCCTGCGATGCGGCGTCTCCTGTCAGTACCGTGGCTCATTTTCCCAGAAATCAGTGGGGCTCCATGTTTACTCTGTGCCACTGCTGTCATCCATGATGCATCAGAAGGGCAAAAACTGCGCTTATTTCTAAAACCCATTTTGCCAGGCACCTTCGGAGAATAACACCCAATGTTATTTACCCGCAGCCAGGGGGTCTGACGTCACGACTCGGAGAGAACATTCTGAGACATTGGCGGTGCGGATGATCTTCTCGGTGACTAATCGGAAGGAAGCCCACTCAGATGCATCTCCTCGGTACGGTCACACCTGTCCGTATTCATTGTGGAAGCGCATTAAGAACTCGGCTGACTTCATTCCGCGGAGGCGGGTTTCTGCCTTCCTGCACCTTGGAGATGTTTATTAATCCAGCTCCTGCCTGATCGGACACCAGGGTCTCCAAGGGGGCCATCTGTTGCTCCTTGTGTTACTGCGCTATCAACATGGCACACCTGCAGGGGGTCAGGAGTCACATTTTTTTTAGCAGGAGATCCACGTGAAGCTCAAGAACCAGTAGTAGGAGGGTGTTTGTATGTTGCACATCCTGTGTCCTTGGCAGCCTGGCAGGCCTGGTGTCCAGCGGGTTTTTCATTGTCCCCTGCGGGTTGGAAAATGCCTTCTAAAGCCTCTTTCTTTCTTTCTTTCTTTCTTTCTTTCTTTCTTTCTTTCTTTCTTTCTTCACCTGAACATGAGCAGGAGACATTCACATGGTGCTGAACAGGAAAAAACTGAAGCCCAGCATTCCTAGGGCTCCCTAAGGAGATGTAAGGAGTAGAAAAGATTTAATGCTGTCTCTCCTCTTTGTGGTCATGCAAACAGGACAACTACAGTGAAGATCAGACGACGGAAGTCAAATGGATGCCCTGTCCATTTTGCCAGCTGTGAGGATTCTCCTAGGAGGCCCCTGGAAAAGCCCTGAGAAAATGGTAATGTGCCAAATACAATCTGGAGGAAATGAATGAGAGAATCGTCTCGTCTCGCAGCGGATTTCCGAGGGACGTCTCCCCAGTTATTTCGGCTTTTCCCGGGACTCCCATCTATTCCGGACAATTATGGAGCGTAATTGAGCACAGATAGTGACGGAAATTGTCTGCCACTGACACGGTCCTCTTAGCCCCAGCAACGGAGAACGTGGAGCGACTTCAGGCGGCCCTTATGTAACAGCAGTTAAATATGCATTAGCATGTTTGAATTTGACTAAACATCCATTGATGGTCACCTGCTTTGTTCTGGTCTCAGCACTTTCGCGGGAAACTGATGGAACGCAAAACAAAAAAGCACCCAGACTGTCTGCTGGCTAAATCGGAAACAAAGGCAGCCACGCAAATGACTCACGTTAAGCTGAAATAATGTGAATTTGCGAGATTGCTTTCACACATTTTTCTAAGTGTGGATGGGTGTATATTTGGGAAGAGGCACCTGGCTGTGAAACGTGGTGGAGGATCTGCGAAAGTGTGGAGGTCCACCATGTGGGAGATGTTGGGTTCTGCCTAAATGCTGCTCCTTCACAGTTTTCCCTGTTGCAGCAGCTATAAATGTGGACGCAGCTAAAAGGATTCCAGACTGTTTTCACAAACACCGAGATGAAGTCAAAAGGCTTCCTCAGCTTCTTCAGTTATCTCATCTAAACTGTCCTTCAGCACTGGGGGGCTTCCTTATAGAGGAACAGTCCGGTTTTGTTCAGCCCCGCATAGTTCACATTTACAGGAGGTTGCACTCTGTTAAAGTGGGATTTATGAAATGGCGTTTGCTAACATGGCAGCTTCAGGTGTCCTGTGGCAAACACCATCCGAGTTCTCAGTCGCTGCCTGCATGTGTACCGCGGTAAGTGCCACCAGGAGGTGCTCTCTGGGGTCGGCGCTCTTTAATATGTTTGTCACAGTGTGTTTGTCTCTATGCTTGGGTTTCATCTGCATGTAAGAAGCATCTTGGTTTTGCTCTGAGCTGCATCACATCAGCAGCAAACCAGTGAAGCGAAAAGTGGGCCAACCGGGCAGGGACTTCACCCCACTGCCTACTGTAATGTCAATGAGCCCCGGGGCAAGGGGGCTGTCGGGGTGTTGGCGGCTTTCCTGGTGCCAAGTCCCAACAGCACAGAGGCTCAGCTCAGGACCACCGGTTGCTGGGATCAAGGGCCCACTCCTGTGACCAAACCATAGTTTATTTCAGCTGTGTGACACCATCATCTTCCAGAAGGAATCAACTTTTATCACGTCGGCTGTGCAGTGAAGAGGGAGGACAGAGATGTTTGCTCTTTGATCCAATGGAGATGCACATGGTCTGCAGAAGGAGAACCTGGCCTCAGTCTTGTTTCTTTCATCATCTTGGACAAATATTTTTAGCTCTGTCTTCATGTGGAAAAGACACCAAACTATGAAATGATTTCAGACACACAGACGTACAAGAAATGGAGAGAAATCGCAAAACCGCTGACGCTTCTTGTGTAGTTTAGCTCTTCTGCTCTTCCAGAAAGAGAACAGAGGGCAAAACCATGTCTCCAGCTGCAGTAAAATCGCCTTCCTACCAGGACTGTGTTAGCATTCAGAGACTCGCATGGGTTCCCTGGTTCCCTTTTTTGCTAATTTAGCAAACTTGCTCATTTGTTTGTTTCAGAGCAGATCGGTTGTTTTGTAGATCGCATGCAAGTTTTTCTGACTTACTTGCAAGTTTGTAAGGGAAACTCAAAATTCATCACATATCAAAGTTCACATTAAGTGCTAAAATAAACATCTTCAATATTACTGATTTTGTAAAAAGTTCCAGCCATTGCTTTTTCTGCAAAATATTTGCTTTTTATTGTTCTTACTATTTTACCAGATGTAGTTCCAGTTTAGAATATTGTGTTTTCCTGCATTATAAACTCCTGTTGTAGCTGTAAGTACAGCAGCTGAAACAAAGGTTTGAATAAAAGACATAAAATTCCATATGACATGTGACTGCCAGCAGGACGTCCCCTGAGAAGCAAAAGGCAAGCATAGAGGTGCCAAACAGCATGAAGGTGGAGGTGGATGCTGTTCTTCTGCAGGATTTCCTGAGCTGGGGAGTGACCTCCTGCAGAGACAAACTGGCTCAGCACCATGCAGTGGGATGGTAAAGCAGGGTACATCATGGTACAATGTGGTACAGCCTGGTATAAATGGTACAGCACAGTACAGCACGGTACAACACGATACACCATGGCATAGCATGGTACGCTGTGGTAGAGCGTGGTACGACCATGGTACCCTTTCACAACCAGTGATTACCTGCCAGGCTGAAAGAATGAAGTCTGTATTATTGATCTGCTGTAGACCATAAGACAGTGACAAAAGTGACCTGGAACTACGAACCAAACAGCTGACAAACAAACTGATCAATACACCGAAGCGGCGCAGCACTGTCTCTTTAAGAGCCCTGAATACTGGAAGTTCTGCATCTCGAAGTGCTTCTGTCCTCTCATACAATGAATCCCACAATATTTCACAGAGGGGTGTGCGTGATGATCAATAACCAACAATGATCTCCTGCTCTAAGACCAGCAGTGCACTATGTGTTGGATCAGCTGTTGCTCAGGACCGGCCTCCTGTCTTGCACTGACCCCTGTGTGAGTCTTTGTTCCAGACCGGGCCTGGTGGGGGGCATTGTTGCAAACCCCATTGTTTTCACACACAGAGGTGCGGCACAAAGTGCCAAAGACGGTAGTTACTGGAGTCTGTAATCATGCTGCAGGCATTCGGGGGGCGACGCCATGTCATCTTACCTCGAGCCGGTGCCGACCGCAGTGATTACAGTGATCTGGCCGGGCAACGGCAGGATGTCGCACCCGCGCCGGCGCTGCTATTATCCCACACAACTGTGGGCTGATGTTCCGCAGTCACCCACAAATGCCCCTGTTTCTGGGGCTTTTGATGGCAGTGGGACTTGCAGAAGGTTGCTGGTGCTGAACTCTGGGGAGTACCAGAAGGAGCTGAGTCAGACCACAAAACGGCACCGGTGCACAGAATTATGACAGAGATAAACTGCTGAAAACTGGCTTTGCTCACATTTTACTGAGCTTCTCCTGATGGGATGCTGGGAAGTTAAACCTGAATCCACCTGCATTTCCCCTTTCGCAGCCCCACGGTGCAGACTGAGTATCAGAATGAACCGAGCGGAAAATCTGCCGCACACATCTGCCGCCTTCGGGAAAGTGCAGACCTCTCCTCTGTTGTTGGTTCTTGAAAAGTGCAAAGCCCCGTTCCTTTGTGAGTAACTCCGTTTCCATTTTATTGCACAGGCATTGTGTGTTTCCAGCTTCTTTATTATTGTTAAGCGCGGAAAATAATCTTTTAATATGTGGCCAATATAGACTTTAATTAAAGTTACGATGCGGCATCAATATTTCATGGCAATGCGCTTGGCATTTAGCCACACAATACGGCTGCGGGTCTCCTGCAGATTTAATCCAGCCTCAGGTTGAGCTCCAATTTCATTAGTTCACTTTAGCAGAAAAAACTTCTTTGGGTTCTCAGCTTTAAAGGTGTTTCTTTCTAATCCCCTTAAAAGCACCGGTGGTCAGCTGAGTAGTGACGGGCTGGTGTGGGTATCTTACTTTCATTAATATTGTCAGGGTTGTCAGGACTTTTGGCCACCCTGCTGGCCATGTTGGGCTCCTGTATTCTTCTGTGCGCTCCTTCCCCCGCCTCCCCCACCTGATGCACATCATTCCCTCATTATTGCCTTTTGTGCTTCCCCAATACACTGTCCTGTTGGTTTATTGCTTTGAGTATTTAATACCTGTGTCCATACCTGTTCTCTGTTAGGTTCTGCCCTTTCTTTTCTGTTTCCTTCTCTGGTTTTGCCTGTTGACTTATTTGATTGTGTCTCTGGATTTTTGACCCTATTTTTGGCCAGTGTTTTGGATTGTTTTCCTCTAGACCTGTTTTGACCCCCTGCTAATTTGGCATCCCTATAATAAATTTCCTGCCCTTTAAGTCTGGGATTGCATCCTGACTGGTGACCCTTGACAAGGCTTTTCATAAACAGCACTGTTTAAGGATTGACTTTCATTATAGAACCCCCATCCTCCCTGGACTTGGCTTCTTGGGGTGAACTCGTAAGTTATTCTGCTGGTTGCTAAATATTTTACATTTCTAATGAATTCAAAACTGGTTTATAGAAATGCTTTCTCA
The DNA here is from genome assembly GCA_018136845.1 of Heterotis niloticus. Taxonomy (NCBI): domain Eukaryota; kingdom Metazoa; phylum Chordata; class Actinopteri; order Osteoglossiformes; family Osteoglossidae; genus Heterotis; species Heterotis niloticus. The sequence continues at coordinate 23,617,770 of CM030905.1, read as the reverse complement.
TTGACATTAATGTTTATAATTCCTATTATGGTTTTTATTTTACAATTTTTCTCTTGATCACTGCCCAAAAACCAACTTAATTCTTTGCAGTTTCATCGCTGTGCAATAAAATCTGAGTGGGTGAGTGTGTTTTGTAGGCCGGTTTCACATCTTCATTGTGTTCTCACTGGTCATTCAGGCTGAGATGGACATATTTTCCCAACAAGCTAGCGCTCTATAACGTTTGATTTCCCCCTAGAGCTCAACAGAAGGCCCGTGCAGCACCTGTTGTTCGGCAGTCTGGGTCCCAGCCCTGCTGCCCTACACGCGTGCACGCTTGCTGCTGGTGGGAGCCTCCGGTCTGGCTGCCCCAAATGCGTGGATTCGCTCTTCTGCCAACATAATGACTTCCATTGGGCCCAGGGAGTGCGGAAAAGCTGAGCGAGACAAATGATGGTTGTGAGTGTGATGCAGCGTTTGATCGCAGTGGAGCCCAGACGCTCAGAGGGAGACTCGGTCTCCAGCCGCACAAGTGCTGTCCAATGACCTCGCTTTCTGGCCTCCTCATTTTGTGTGATGTGAGCTGATCGTCGCTGTTATGGCCATAAAGAAAGCGGTTTTGGAACAGCTGCCTCTCTGCTACCCCGCCGTTGGTCCGAGGGCCCGTGGTGGTCAGAAGAGAACATGGGGAACTCTGAAGGCGTGAGATTTCTCTCCCAGCACCAGGTCTGAACTTGTTCCCTCAATGGTCTTCTCGGTTTTCACTGGGAGATCATGCATTGTCAGTAAGAATCATCCAATCCATTGGCTCTCCAGCTCCTCCAGCTGCAGTTATTGATAAAGGGTGGATGTTGGATGTCAGGCTGTACAAACCAAGGTGTCACTTGGGTTTATCATGAGAATGGAAACAGATGGTTTGCCAGCCTTCTTATAACCCCTCAGTGGAGCCCATGCTCACCCAGCCAACAGGTACAGCCTTTGTCCCTCAAGTCACAGAGAGACTCAGCACACACTTCCTGCACTTTGTGTGTGTGCCCCTCAGCCCTCGAGCGGTGGCATTTCTCACATCCCAGGGCCATTTCTGTGACTTGGTCAGAAATTGACTCACACAGGAAACAAATTCATGTGGCTTAAAAAAACAAGAAAACACAACAACAGCATAAATCAAATATTGGGTTGTAGATCTGTGGAGGAATAAATCACAGCGGCCATTTGGAGCCCTGTGGGGGGAGGCTCATTCTCCACACTGGGAACTGCAGATGAAAGGTGGAGTCATGCAGGGTGTGAGATGAAGAAGTGGAGTGAGACATAAACTATTTCTTATTTAACTTCTGTAACACTTTTTATTCTCTTGTCTGACACTTTTCACCAAGGTGACAATGTTGAGCAACACACATTGATTTACCCATTTGTCCAGCAGTGTAATTATTTTCAAATCATGGTAAGCACCTACTGTATATATCGATCGTACCTACGGCAGGAGGTGGAATGTGAGTCCAGGAGCTCCAGGAGGAATGTAGCAGCTCTAACCACTGTGCAACCAGATGCCCACTTGTGCCCCTCTCCCAGGTTTGTCATGGTGTCCTTTGGCCCTGCAGAGTGGACACTGAGGGCAGTGGGTGTGTGGGCCACCAGGATGGGGGTCTGCAGGAAGTCCTGCAGACACTCACTGAATTCAAGGTCCCTGATAAAACTGCGTGTGCCTCTAGGTTGATCCTTCAGCAGCCGTAAGATGCCAAATCAGTACAGTTTATTAAATCAACCAAGACCTGACTTCCCTCAGTGCATTTCAGTGCTATTAGCCACCCACTTCTGTTTGCTGTGTAACACTGGCTACGGAAGTTGTATTCGCTTGCATCTCCCAATAGACACACACACTAACTAACCCCGCTGCCCGGTTCGACAGACCTGTGGTTAAGGGGGCGGTGCCGGCGTGACACTTTGCCATCAGTGCCGCCGCCTCTGCTCGCCAGTTACGTGTGTGTTATTATGGAGTTCCACGCCTGCGTGGCGAACACCAGTTCCCCCAAACACGCTGCTGTACGGTTTTGATGGCTCAGCTGCAATCGTCTCTCATCTCCGCACCTCAGCTCCGCTGCTTTTCATTCACGCTGGAAGCTCTCGGGCTAACCCTAACTCCCCAGTGCACAATCTCCATTGCACAAAAAATTTTTCACCAGCAACATGCAATAAAACTACAAGAGTGGCAACTGTAGACTGGAATTATGTGTATAAACTGGATGTTGACTGAGCGGTCTCAGGTGTGTAAATTGGCGTCCCACACCTGCAGCAATGATGCATCCTGAAGTTCGGACAGCACAGGTAAAATATGCAGAGTATCATCACTGTAGACAGCATGACTTAATGCAGCACATTTGAAATCCATCTTGTGTAACTGATGAGCAGAGCCCAGCAAACAAGCAGCACACGAGGGGTAAACCTGCACTGAGGCCACAGGGAAGTTCAGATGCTACTTTCAGTGGGAATGGCAGGGCATTTTACTGCAACCTCCATAAAGAAAATGAAGGGGGGGTACGGAGAGCCAGTATGTGTATAGGATCATATGGCTCGGGTGTCCCCGAGTCTCCCCGTCTCACCCACATGGTCATTTTATACCCACACCCATACTTTACAGCAAATACAGTACATGCATTGAGCAGCGCTGAATTCAGATTAAATTGAACTATCACTGTAAATCCATGAAAAAGCAGAGCTGTGTTTATTATTGTTGATGATCAGGTACTAAAAGTGGGGGGTTCTCCCATGTGAGGAAAGTGTTGAGCTGGGAAGTTGGTGTAATTTCATTGGCTGACATCCATCTTTTCCTTCCTGTGTGCAGGAGCATGTGCGGGCATGCGTGCGTGTGTGTGTGAGAGACCATCGACACAGGCACAGCAGTATATACGTGTGTACATACTCGGCGCTTCTGTGTTACGTTTGCGCCCCTCGCGCCCCCAGCAGTTGCTCCTCGTAGTACAGCAGCTGGTCAATGTCGAAGCAGTCGCCAGGCCTCTCCACCAGGCCACCTAGGAAGCTCCACACCTGGGCCTCGCTCTCTCGCCGCCGCCTCGCCTCCTTCAGGTACTCGTAAGCCCTCTGGAACAGGTCGGCTCCCAGCTTCTCCCGCACGGCACTTGGAGGCAGACAGGGAGTGCAAATCTAGCTTAGCCACAGTCTGGGCCCCTGTCACCTGGAGGCCAAACTTCATTTCTTAGCAGACAGGCTGGACACAGAATGCAATCGCGTGAGATGCTGTCATGGCACATCAATAAATATGAATTAATGCACATGTTAAGTGGGTTCAGTCACAGGGGGAGCTGCTCAAGCCAAACCCCGATGACACCACACAGGGACTTCAGCGGGTTCAACAAATATAGTTGTCTCTTAAAATGCTGTGAATTAATCCCCATGTTTAATTCTGAGATAAAAGAGGATGGGAGCCCATTGGGGTATTTATGGACAGCGTGTGCCACAGTGCCGTATCAGCAATGCACGTACCCGTGTCTGGCGAGTGGTTGTGTGCGATCAGTGAAGGAAGCAGGGCATCCCCGCTGGACCACTGTGACAGGTGTCAGATTTGTGTCCTCCCCCATGAAAATTGCTGTGCTACACGGTCACCGTGGCACCTTGTCAAGCTTTAGCCGTAACCAGGACCGCTGGCAAGCGCCGGGAGGGGTAGCCGATTGCGGGATCCTGCTCTATTTGGGCAAATTTTGCTCAGCTGCCTACCCCCAGGTACTGTGGGCCTCATCCACATGCCATCGTCTGAACTTCGGAGAGTCGGCCTGCAGGTGGCGCAGTGGTTACAACTGCCACTTTTCCCATTAAGGACCCTCATTTGAATCCCACCTCCTACTGTTGTGGCCTTGATTGAGATATTTACCCTGAACCGATAGAGTAAAAATTACCCTGCTGTATAAGTAGGAAAATCGGTGTAAGCAAATAAACATTGCAAATCACTTTGGGGAAAATCATCAAATAAATAAATAAGACACGTAAATGTAATGTAAGTGCATACGAATCCGGAACCCCCCCCCCCCCCCTTGTGCCTGATGAACACCAGGATGTGACCAGGCAACTGACTGACTGACTGACACCTAAAGAGCAAGATGCCTGCTCTCTGAGGAGCTATAAAATGCAGCAGATGAAGGGACAGTAAAACTTTGAAAGATTATCAGCAGTTCAGTGAAAAACTCACATATTTTCTAGTTTTTCCAAAACCTGTACAGGATTCTGCAATCTAGAGGCAAAAACCCCTTGCAGTGTGTGTGTGTGGGTGCCAGGAAAGGAGACCTCAGTTCATATATCACATCCAACCTAAATGAAAACACTGTATGTACATGTAGTTGTGTTTATTATTCTCCATGTTGCCATCTTTATTTCTTATTGCACAGATAAGTTTAATAATTGTTTACTTCTGATTGTTTTTTTTTGTTTTACAGAAACTTTTCTTTGTCTTTTTGGGAAGGGGATCGTATCACATAGCTGCAGGGATCGCCTTGGCTTGAAGAGTAATTACTGCAAAATACCATAAAGATTCATGGCTATAATCCTATAAGCCAGCTGAAAGGAGCATTTTGGATATAACAGGGATGCTTCTCCACAAAATGAATCATTACAGAAGGCGAGATTGGTTTCCACGAAAGAGCTGTGATACTTATGAAAGAGATAGAATAACTCCAGAGCTGATTATTTCTGGGCGGACGTATTAGAAAATGGGTTCTTGGTTGCCTTATTATGGTGGCCACCTGGGGCCTGGATGCATCACGACGAAGCGATGGCCTTTTAAGAGCTTACAAGCACGTGAGGGAGCAACCATTCACCAACACATTGTCTCTGGCCGCTCACCTTCCTATCTTCAGAACCTGGCTTGTGGTCTCTACACCTTCCTGAGCTTAGGAGCCAGCACCTGAGCTTCAACCTCTGACCTTCCTCACTAAGGCTCCCAGCAACTCCACTGCTGCTGTACATGCAGATACCTTCTGCCCTGATCCCAATAAACACTTCCCAGCACCCTAACAAGCCAAGTGTGAGGAGAACTGCTTGGATGTGCAAACTGAGCTCAGCTGCAGCAGTTCTTCTTTGTCCCACCACAACATTCATTTGCTTTTGTGGCTCAAATACTCCACTCGCTTCCAGAAGCCGCACTTGTTCTCTGGCTCCGCCCACAGTTGCTCTTTCCACAACATGAAGAATCACCGGTGGGTCATCTGGGAGAAGATGATCTCACTTTAGAGGAGGTCTTGTGCAGCACGCGCGCACACACACACACACACACACACACACACACAGCTTCAGTGCAAAGGCCATGTTAGACCTGCTGTGTGTGTTCAGGAGCCGAGCTCTTGTTTGTGAGGTTACAGATAGCAAACATCATGTAAACAGGGCGTAAACTGTTATAATGCTAATGCTAATTCTTCTGCATGTATTACGTGTCACCGGTTTCCATCTTGGCTTTGTGAGGCAGCGTGAGCAGAGCAGGCTGGCAACCAGGGACGCAACTGCGGCAGCTGACTGACCAGCACACACCAAATGAAAGGGTTTGAGAGCAACAATGCAGGACATTGGAAGGTGAGCTGAAGTGCAGCAAGACGCCCGAGTCTGTGTTTGCAGGGAGCCAAAGCTGATGACGACACCAAAGGCCCAGGACGGCAGAGATGCAGAGCTTGAGAGTGACAGCTGGATCTTCTGGTGACGCAGGAAGCGACGGTGGTTCAGAACTCCAGCCATGGGCTTTCCTCTTGCCGGCTGAGCAGTGTTTGGGACACAGCCCCTCATAGCCATGCATAGCAGAACTGATCCCCCGGTGGATGCGCCAGGTGTGTGGGAAAAAGCCGATGGAGAGCGACGCACAATTGTGTTACGGGTTATTGTGTCATTTGTCAAAGCAGACACACATAAAGTTTGTTGCGCTAAAAAGTTGGCGCAGAGGCATTAACGTGCGCAAATGAACCGCATCGGTCCCGCTTTACGCGAAGCTCTTTTCTGTTTAATTTATTGCCGAATGAGGTTCTTCCCGGCCCGGTGCTTCATCTTCTAGGAAGAAGCATCACTAACAGAGAAACAACAGGAGCGCACCAGAACTAAAGTGCAGCCCAGAAATATTCGTCCTTATCACATAATTTACCACCGCTTCCGTCTTGTCTTTTCATTTTAACTCAAGTCGTGGGTAATCTGACGGCTTCACCGAAAATCCTCGCTGCTGGCCAATAACCAGTGGGCGCATCAGCGCTGTTACGGATTACTGCTTACTACATCCCTGCTCAGTGGCATCACTATTACCGTGTCCCTGTTTAACTATATTACCGGTTGCCACCTCTTTTTTCACTTTGACTGCCGCAATCGCTCAGACACATTTACTGGATACCACATTCCTGTTCACTTTTATTATTGGTTCCCCTTTACACCACAGTTGCACAGCTATTGCAGCACTGCCCTCCTGGGGGGAGGGTGCATCCATCACCCACGGCGACGGTCTGCTGGCCCGAGTAATGGTGATGAATTGGACCCAATTACTGAAGCGGTGCAGAGGGAAGCGGGTGAGAACCCCCGGCAGCAGCCGCCTCAACCTGTCGTGTTCCCGGCTGCCGTAGCGGTCGGATAAATGGACGTGCAGTTAGCAGCGTGGCAGATGGGGCTGCTGCTGCAGCTATAAAATACGCCATCTGTACACTGCTATACTCCGTCCTGGGTGTATTTACTGCCTACAGCAGGAAGTGACCACACTGTGTTATTTATAAGCACAGTCATCCAAATTGACATTTCTTAAAATTGCTGCTTTACAGTCCAACCACAGGAGCTGCACCTGGTGCTCGACACTGGAGCCTCTCAGCGGCCGGCGGCACGGAGGAGGCTCACGGCCATCCTGGGTTCTTGCATATTGTGCGACCCCCCACCCCCTCCCGGCATGTACAACAGCCTCAGCTCAGCACTGCAGTGGGAATAAGAACCTGACCTGAGGGCAGCAATTACACTGAGGGCCGCGGCGCCGCAACGGAACCCACCTTGGAGCAGCTAATCGGGTCCGAGCGATCGGTGGGCTTTATTTATATCTGCTCTGCGCTCAACCCCCCCATCAGCACACACCTCTCATTGGCTCTCAGGGCCTCTCACCCCCCCATGGGATGCACAGCAATAAGCGGGAAGCTGTCCCCCCCAGGCGGTCAATCGCTTCTTGCTGCTCTCATTACAGCCGCTAATGATACAACAGGCATGAGCCTCTTTCGTGGACAGCGGGTTCGAACCCCGAGTCGGGCTCCGATTTACGTCTGTTACACCTGGCCAGGTCAGAGCTAGCACTGCCCACACTTGGCTAACAGGAGCCACAAGGGAACGGGTAGGCGCAGAACAGGGGGCAAAATAAATTGACCGAGGGTGGGGTCAGCAGGCGGTCCAGTGGTCAGAGGCGCCACCCGCCCTGCTGTAGTGCTCCTAGTTGAGGTATTTAATCTAAATGGATACAAAAAAATGACTCCACTACACAAGTGGGTAACTCACTGCTAATCGGGTAGCTTGCATAAGCAAACTGACATAAGTCTGTATGTGAACTGCTGTTGTACCGCAAAGGGAGATACTTGACAGATGCTAAAGCCAGAGTGCAGCGTCACCCTACTCTTCCACCACTGAAGGAGCTGCTGAAAGCCAGAGGTCTCACCTTTACTCTGAGTGCTAAACTTCAGTAATTTTAGGAAGCGGGAGGAGCGAGGAGGCAGGGTTCCCGACACCATGCTGCAGGTCCTGCTGTGTTCTGGTTTGGCATCATTTGCATATGCATGATCTGGGCGGAGCTCTTCAGCCTGCTGTGCCACACATGAGCTCCTCTGTGCGTTCACAGCATGTTCAGTCAACACTACAGCAGCACTAACACCGCAAACAGTCTTTGGGACCCCAGCATTCTGGTGACGCTGTTGTGCAGCGGTTCTGTGCAGCATCCTGTACACAGCAGTTTCACTGCCAGCTCACTGTACTACGGTAAAAGGTCAGAAAACAGACCTAAATGGAGACCAGAACCAACGCAGGGGGAGGAGCCAAAAGCTCAGCTGCATGGATGCATTAAACAGCCTGTTAGGTAAAACATCTGAAATTTGGGGGCACAGGCTTTGAATGTGGGACTGCAAACGGTAAATCATACACAGTCCACCATAATGCGACCAAATGATCTCATTTCTCTGAGTGAAACCGAGAGCGAGAGGCAGGGAGGTTGGGGCAGCAGTCGAGACCTCGTGGTCTTGGCTCTCACTCCCCCATGCCTCCTCCCACGCTCACAGACTGCTGTGCATTTACTGGGGGGGAGGGCCTCGCAGACACAGCCAGGCAGTTGGTGTGGCTCTGACTACTGCCACACAGACTCTAACCTGTGCATCAGCTGGGTCAGGGGCTGGGGTGGGAAAACCATGAGCACAACAGAGCACAACTGAGCTCTGCTTGGCCCCTGACACGGGTGCTAGGGCTCAGAGGTCAACAGTTAATGTGGAGGAGCCGTACTCACTGCCTCATGCGCTCCAGCCTGGTCTCTGCCATGGTGTAATTCAGCGTTGGGGGTCCAAGTGGCCCTTGCAAGTTGGGTTCCGGTTCCATCCTGTATCCTGAAACAAACATGTCATAGCCATTCAGAAGGAGGGAGTGCAGTGGGTACAAAAGGGCAACTGTCACTGTCACAGGGTTGTCAGGATATAACCCACCAAGCAAACAGGTGGCAGTAAAGAGCACCAAAACAGGGCTATCGGACCACCTCATTCAGCTCCCTTCCACAGTGTTTACAGCTCATGTTTAATTTTGGCCACTCACAACAAGATGAGGAAATGTACATTGATCCCCACTTACGGGATGAACTGATCAACAGTCAACAATGGATAGGAGTTTGTAGAAACATTATTACTCCTTATTTTAAATATGATTTTAAAATAAAAATATACCCTGCAGTTAGTAAAATATAAATATTGTAAGTATTTAAGATTTTACAAAACCACTAAATACAGAGCAACATTTATGATTTTGAGCTTTTGCTGACTGTAACTTGGCAGTAAAAGTAACAATGGAGCTACGAATAAAAGACTTCAAATCCCAGGTGTGTCTACAAGTTGAGGAGATGCCATATTCTGTGTAAAACGCTCTGCTCTTCTGCAGGACTCCAAGGGATTTTTGGAGAGAAGCCACATTTCCTGATATTTCATGCATGGCTGCTGTTGTTTTTGTCTGAATGTCTCTGAGGAAAAAACCCCCGGAAGAGACAATGTGGACAGAGACGTGAACGTGATGTGTCTCCTCACACACCTTCCTCTTCCTCCGTCCTCACACTTCAGAGCAGCTGAGCGGCACATGGAAACACTTCTGTGAGCTGTCAGTTACCCTGGTGTGTGTGTCTGTGTGTGTGTGTCTGTGTGTCTGTGTGTGTGTGTGCGTGCGTGTGACTGTGTGTGTTTTCATGTTTCCCTGTGTGTTCCAGCTGTGATTGTGATTCTCATGGGCTTCCACCTCGATCAGAGTCCTCTCTGCTGTACCAGTCAACATGCAATGAAAAAATGATGTAACTCACGACTGCTGGTGTTCTCCAGAACATTCTCCATGTACTTGATCATGGCCTCCACATCGCTGTCCTGAAAGAGACATGGGTATGGGGGACAACACTGTACCGCTTATGTGGAGCACAGAATTTCATTCTGGCAAAAGGGATCCTGAGCAATGCATTCTGGGAGCAGCATTGGCCTTTGGCATATTTTCACTTTGCACATGAAAATGGAACACCTGGAAGTTCTTAGTCAAGCGAGTCCATTTACAGTAACCTGCAGTGGACAGTTCACACAGAGTGGTCTACAGAGCAGGAAAGAGGAGACGAGAGGAGACATCAAAAGGACCCGTCAAGGCATCATGCGGAGACGCACTCGACTGGGCCAACATTCATCTTGAAGGTGCCTGCCATCCCTCTTCCCTAAGTTGCTGTAGGGGGTCAGTCAGTCCATCATGAATTGCCATAGATGGGGCAGAGCATAACACCAGAAAAAGGGTGGGGGGGGGGGTTGTCAAAATGAGAACTCCTGTGTGAGACAGGGAATAACCTCAGCAACCAGAAGAACTAGAAGTCCAGCCCAGACGGGTTCCTTAGTAACACCCAAGCAGGTTAACAAGTGGAATGGAAACCAACCTAGGCCAAAACGTGTTGAATTCCAGCCCTCGTTCTGAAACTGAGCACCTTCTGCTAACAGCACCGTGAAATATCTCCTGTCCAAGGTAACTAAAATTAACTGTGCACCTGTGATCTAAGTCAACAGTCTCGGATAGACACGTTTGCGAAGCTACTCAATAATCTAAATGAAAATAGCATTTTCAATAAACTTCAAAGGGAACCGATGCTTCCTTTTCACCCCCCGTCCCCCTCCAGGTACACACACATCACACACAAACACCTCAACAGATTAACAGGATGGGAAGAAATTAATTTAAAGTGCTAGGCTCTGAAAGCCAGTTATCTCCTCAGGTCCAAATGGGAAGGAGCCCCACTGCCAAAGCCCTCCAGGCAGGTCGCTCCCTTCGCCGTATCTTTGGCTCGCACGCAATTTCTTTTTGTTCATTTTTTGACATTTTAATATGTTCTGCTTGCATGACTCGAGTGCCATTCTGGAGAAATAGTGGGAAGGAAGTGGAGCTGGCAATAAAATTTCCATAGAAATGATTATTCACAATGCGGCGGACAAACAGCCATGCGAGGAAACGTCACACCTGGGCAGGTGATGTGTGATCCAGTCAAGCCAACAAACCTGACAGTCACATCTCTAACAAAGTCTGCTTTGCTTTTTTCTTTCTGTCACATTTTGTTAAGCTCTGGCATCTGCAAATGTTATCTGCTGGTTTTTGCAAATTAGCCCCTTGGCCTTTTTACAGCAGTGAACAGATTCTCTACTTTGACTATTGGCTTTGGATGACTTGGCAATGGGAACGGCTGCTCCTCTGCCCATGAAACAAGGAGCTCTGAGAACTGCCTGTATTGCAAAATGTTTGAACTTCAAATGTTCCTCAAGTAGCTCACCTTCATTGCACCGATCCAATGTTCCAAACCCTTAACGCAACCCGCTCTTCTCTGGGGCCATCAAACCTTTTAATCTTTCCTGGTTCCACCCAAATTGTTCATCTTCACTAATCATAACCCACTGTGCTCATCTTACCCGAGGCCATCAAATCCTTTAATCTTTAGAAACTTTCATCAAACTTGTTCATCTTGTCATGCAGCTCATCACCTTTGAACCCATCCAACCCATCGATCTTCTCCGAGCCCATCTATCCTGTTCACCTTCTCTCAGCCAACTCAAGCGGCTGAAAAGTTTACCTTTGCTGTACCTTGTGAAAACTCCTCTACTTCCCCTTAGTCTGAGCCACCAAAATGTCATACAGATTAGATGAAGACGCTTTGACAGGCATGTCTGGCCTTCTGACACTGCACCAATAGTTATCAATGATGCATCTACGCACAGATTTGCCTGTGAGTCAAATGTGAGATGTCCTGCGGCTCCACTGACCCCTGCATGTGTTGGATCTGTAAAGGTTTTAGGCCCTGGCGGTGGATAGAACCTCGAAGTTGCAGCGCATGAAAAACTCAGGCACCCTGGGGCTATTAAAGGAGATTTGGCCGTTTAGCTGACAGTTCTATCCACAAAATCTTACATTAGTTAATGGCTTAACAGAAGTTTTTAAGCAGAGGCTGTCGCTACATTTTCAGATCAATTCATGTCACCCTGCTGAAGGCTCTGGCACTAAGGCTTGTCCTTATCCCCACCTGTTCACCGGTCCCACAGAAGGTGTCTGAGGGTTCCTCTTCTTCCTCCTCGGTTTCTTCCTCATCAGAACAAGACTCAAACCCGTCATCATCATAAAAGGCCTCGGCTGTCTGGGGGTCCTCGGGAATCGCTGTTTAAAGCAGATGAATGACAATGAGGTCTTTTCAAAGGTCTGAGTGGCACAAGGAACCACCCAGCGTGGGAACAAGGAACTATCCTGACAGAGAGACATGGTTCTTAACTGGCCAGCCACCTTCTGCAGAAAAAATTTTATAATAAAGCAATTAATGCAACTAAAATAATGTTGACAAAAACAGACAGTTAAATAAGCAGTTAAAAACTTCAGTAAAGACAAGAAACAATAAAAGTGCACCTTATGATGGTAAAGTGCTCAGCTGCTTAGTGCACATTCTGATTTCAAAGCAGAGATATATAGATACTCCTTACAGCAATAATTCTGGCTAAATGAAACTCCCAAAAGCCTTGAAGCCCAACTTGTGTATTTCGGCCCTCAGCTCTGCTTCTCCTCTGACTGTTGATCCCCCACAGCAGCCTCACAAGAACAGTTCGCAATGTTTCCCCAGTCTGATTCCGCCAGCAGCTCCCCTAAACATTTCAAACCAAGTGGAAGTGTCTGAGACCACTTCATAAAAAATGATCTGAACAAATTGCATTACAAAAAATTGCATAATTAAAGTTCTGCATGAAGGAAAGGGCTAATCTGAGTACTGAGAAGCTTTCCCTAGAGATCTGTGCCAAGCTGAGTAAAACAGAGCAGAAACAGAATAAATTTCCTTCAGTGTTTTCCCCGTTTCCTCCTGCAACGACCTCTCCCTGCAGTGACTGCTACGCAACGCTCTGAGCTTTGACCCCGCAGTCCGACCGTGATGCCTGGCACCCCCCCGCCTGCCAATAAGTGATGCCTGCTGCTCCGTTTCCCTCGGTCTCATCGTCCACAGCAGGGTGTCCACTGTGGCCCGTAAGAACATTTGTACGGTTATTAATGAATGCAGCAGCTGCCATAAATATCACAACTTCCATGGAGTCCCATGACTACCCATAATGGCAACTTTTAAACAAACGCAGCTCAGTGTGAATAAAGGGCTGCGACCCATGCTGCCCAAAATCGTCTCCATCCATCCAGAACAAGTGGTCTCTCTCACCGGGTATCAACCTCCGACCTGGCGACCATCATCCCCCTCACGTCTTCAGCCAGGATGTCTGCAGAGAAACAATGAGGGACTTTGGAGGTCTCCCCCCCCCCTTTGCGATGAAGAATTCAGATCGACATGACAGACATAAATAATTCAGCGATTTCCTTCCAGCTTGGGAGCAGAGAGGATCCCCGTGGTGCCGAGTGGCTTTGCCATGGAGGCACCAAAAATGACAGCACAGAGGTAGAGGCTGCTGCTTGTGCCTCATCTAAAAGCCCGCTCACCCCCGTTACTTTAGTTAAACCACAGCTCAAATTCTACACTCAGCAAGGAATGGGTTTCACTGCCATGGTTCATATCTGGAGCTCCCTCTGCGGTTATAGTATGTTTGACTCATGTGTGCTTCTTCCTCTAGAAAAGACATCTAACCTGCATGATCCTATTAGTGATTTCTGGAATATCTACGTACCTTCTTCAAACATCTTTCTTGGTGCTACATAACCACTCCAGCAAAACACTGTACCCTTTCACTCCTTGCCTTGTATTATGTATTCTGTATCAAATTGCCTTTCCTTAGCCCATGCTCCTGTGGCCCAGTTCTGTTCTATTGTTAATTTAAAGAAATGAAAAGGATCTATTACTTAAAATAGCCAACAAAATAATGAGCGACAATGACAGTGGGAAATATAAACTCTGAACTGAGGGATAAATAATACAACACCATTTAAAGGCATCAGATGTTTCTTCCCTACTGTGTTATACAGAGGGAAGAAAGCGGCGTTCAGAGTACAGTAAGCACACGTGCACACACACACACGGGACAAAATCATTGCTACAACTTCTTCTTCTTCTTCTTCTTCTTCTTCTTCTTCTTCTTCTTCTTCTTCTTCTTCTTCTGGCTGCTCCCGTTAGGGGTCGCCACAACGGATCAATTGCTTCCACTTCTTCCTGTCCTCTGCATCTTTCTCCGTCGCACCCACCACCTGCATATCCTCCTTCACCACATCCATAAATCTCCTCTTAGGCCTTCCTCTCTTCCTCTTGCCTGGCAGCTCCATCCCTAGCATCCTTCTCCCGATATATCCAGAATCTCTCCTCTGCACATGTCCAAACCAACGCAATCTTGCCTCTCTGACTTTGTCTCCAAACCATCTAACCTGGGCTGACCTTCTAATGTACTCATTTCTAATCCTGTCCAATGCAGACCTTAACATCTTTAACTCTGCCACCTCTAGCTCTGCCTCCTGTCTTTTGCTCAGTGCCACCGTCTCCAACCCATAAAGCATAGCTGGTCTCACTACCATCTTATAGACCTTCCCTTTCACTCTTGCTGGTACCCTTCTGTCACAAATCACTCCTGACACTCTTCTCCACCCTGCCTGCCTCTCTTCCACACTCCCTGTTACTCTGGACTGTTGATCCCAAGTATTTAAATTCATCCACCTTTGCCAACTCTACTCCCTGCATCCTCACCATTCCTCTGCCCTCCCTCTCATTTATGCACATGTATTCTGTCTTAGTCCTACTGACCTTCATTCCTCTTCTCTCTAGAAGAATCATTGCTACAACTGATTATGTGTAAATAAGTTTGCAATAATAAGTCACGTGTACGTGGTGAGTAAACATACATTTTTAATAATATTATCAACATATGTACAGCTGCAGAGAGTTACAGACTAACTTGGAGAATGAGCAAAAACAAAAGTGTAATCGCAAATAGGAAGGGTAAGGAAGCATGCAGGTGAACATTTGGTGCCGACCAGTGCTCATCACACACTGGCCAGGCAGGCTGATGCTCTTATTGATCTGTGAGGGAATCTGTCACCATGGAGGCGAGCCTTTTTTTCACCAGGAGGGGCTTTTCCCGGGCTACCCCCCCAGCCAAGAGAAACCATGAGCCAGTCAATGGAATAAAGGCAAACGCTGCCAGTGACTATGGTGAAATTCTGTCCGATTTCTCCTTCAGCAGTCAACTTTCAGTCAGGCAACCCATGCAAAATGCATGATCTTCGTGCATGATTTATTGTCATAACACAGACAATAAAATATGCATTTCCAAATAATCTGAGAGCCCGAGACAGAGAAATTGATTTCCAGCAAGGAAATGGAGGATTATAATATTGTGAATATGAGTTTATCTTGACATAGTGGGGGATTATTTATATGTTAATTTAGCATTATCATGTAAGCCTTTGATATAAGACACTTTCTCTTCTTCCTCTGCTGTAAATGACTTACTGAGGGATTTCATTACGATGTGTAATTCCCAGAGAAATGTGAAGTTTGCCTGTTTTGGCAGCGAAGTCCCTGAAACTGCATCATCTCCTGTGACCTAATGGTATTTTCTAGAAGAGTCTATGTCAGCCCCATAAGGAAGAGCAGGAAGAGGAAGATGAGCACCAAGCAGATGGATGGACTCGATCCTAGAGACGGTGGACACGCCCCTTTCATCACTAAGAACACAGACAGAAGACAGAACTTTCTGGGGCAAATCTATCTATGTGGTCAACCGTGTCAACATCAACTGGCTGGCATTTATTAACATCAAGGTGGAAACAATGCTGTGGATCCCTTCAAACCATTAGAAAGAAGGTGCTGGTTCATTTTCCACTACTGGCTGGGTCAAAACTTGAACAGAGTTTAACTTGAATTAAGCACTACTGTCATGCAGTCAGACTGGTTGTGCCGTCTTTGCCTGAACCAAAATGCAAATGAAACCTCAGCCCTTTGGAGTTTTCTGGTTATCAGGATACCGATTTTTATTTGCAAAAAATGTCCCACCCTTAGGGTCACCTTGTGTCACGTGGGCCTACTCAATGAAGCCCATCCGCACAGTGCACTTTTGCCCATTTCAGCCCACTTTGGCCCCCTTTGGCCTTCTTCTGACCATTCCGATCCTGTTCCTGCACCTGAGTAGCAAGACTCACCTCTGTTTGCGAGCTGCATCTCTTCCTGACCTCCCTGAGACCACCTGTTCTCCATTGTGATCGGCTGAGTCTGGGGATCCGTCACCTCCTTGCTGTCCTGCGAGAAAGCGTGCAAACAGGCGAGTTGGATGCGACCCCAAAGTTTACTGTTCACTAACTAGCACTGTTTATCATTGTTACCCATTTCACTCACAATTTATCCATCAACAAATTTTGATTCTTTAACTTTTTATTCATTGGCTACAAATCATTATCTGTATAGCAGAAGCAGGAGAGGGCCCGGCTACAGCAGGTCACCGTTGTTAAATATACTAAGTAGCAGGATATAATAAAAGCCGCATGACAAACAGAATGCTGCGCCTCACACTGAGCAAATCCAGGCTGTCCCTCTGGAAGTGCTGCCACCTGAGCACCCGCATTCGCCTCCGGTTCTCCTGGTACTTCTCTTCAGCTAGAAGCCTGCTGGGTTATGGAAAGAAGTATAAATACTGCATTTTCTGGGGCCGCAAACCTATTACGCTGCTGGTGTGGTTGATGCTTCCTATTTGTGCAGATAAACACATCGAATCCAGTTACAGCCGTTCCCACAATGCAATGGAGTGAAATTGAAGTGCAGTATTTAGCCGGCCACGTGCTAACAGCCTTTGCATGCTGGAAACTGACCGTCTGCGTAGCCTTTACTGATGTCAGAGGTCAGCAGGGCTCAGAATCTTTGATTTGTTTGTGTTTCTGTGTTGATTCTTGAATGAAGAAGATCAGAGAAAGTCTTCTGTAAGACATGGGATCATCTGCTGTGCTGCCTTTGTGAGCTCAGCCCACTGAAATATGACTTTAAAGCAGTGTGGGCCCAGCGTATGGTTGTCCCAAATGTTGCCTCGTAACAAACTGATTGCATAACCCCCCCCAACCCCACCCCCAGGGCCGTACCTGAGCTTCTGGGCGTTTTCATCAGCAACCTGTAGCTTCCTCAGCCTCATGCGCTCCCTGGGACTCATCTGATGGACCTCAGATCTCTGGCGAAGGGTCTCCAGGTGGATCTTCTTCTGCCTGGAGGGTTTGGGGTGCAACAGTTGCAGGTATCAGGGAGAAGTGGTGGGAAACATTGTGACCTAAACCAAACAGGTCAATTTTATTCCATATCCTTAACCTTACTACTAACTCCTAACTCTTCCTGCTAACTTAAACCATCACTCGGCAGCTCTGCACAAGCAGACGTCCCCAGTAGCGCAGCAGTCAGATGTTTCTGCGGTGGTGGGGGTGCGATGGTGGTGGAGTGACAGCGAGCACGCAATACATTAGCAGCCGGCATCGGATTAACACATTTCTGCAAGCATATGGGCCCGGCATCGCATCGCGCACCACATGACAGTTGAACCCGCGTATGCACGTGTGTGTGTGTGTGTGTGGGGAGCGTGTACGTGGGGGGGCCTACACTGCGCTCACGATCTGGGCCGCGCCCCCTTCGCTCTCTGCTGCCTCCTCTGCTGCTGCGCCGCCGGACAGCTTGAGCCTCATATTCTGCAGGAACAAACAGAAGGAGAACAAAACAGAAAGCAACAAAAGGAAAAGCAAAATTTCACAGCAGAGGAACAGGTGGAAGCGGCATACAGGTCACTGGAGGGCAGCACTCATCTTAAAGGGAGACAAAGCGTGTCCCGCGGGGCAGGAAGCACGGAGATAATCACTTTGCCGCGTTCTGAAAACATGACTGCTTTTGTAGGGGCGACACTCATTACGGAGAAGCCTGCTGGTGGAGGCGGAAACAGCAGCGCCGACATTAGCATACGGCACGCCGAAGGGCGCTGCTTATTACATCCCCGGCTAAAGAGCCACCGGGAGCCCCAAAACAGCCAAGAAAGCTGGGAAACGGCACGTCTCCACAGCTGCGATAGGCATGGGACCTGCTGAGGCCAAATGCTGGACAGCAGGGGGCGTACCAATTAAGGACCGGGGTCACGAATGCATTCTAATACTGAACGCAATTGAACTGCGCTGCATATGCATCTAAGACACTTTTAATGGCTCTTTCATTTTCTAACAGCCCTTAAACTGCATAATTTAGAGTTACAGGAAAACAAACTAAAGCCGAAGGCTGTGAAGCAAAGCAGGGACGCACCTGCATGTTCTCCTCGATGAAGCGTACCTTGAGCAGCTCCTCGGCGGACGGTCGGCTCGCTGGCTCCTTGCTCAGCATCCTGGCCGAAAACAGAGGGGGGCGCTGTTAATCACCCCCCCCATGCCCCCATCCTATACAACTCTCTGGCTCTGCTCTTAATCTCCAGGAGCGTCTCACACTTTCATCCAAAGTACAAGTCACACTTTCATATGTATGTCAGTCTGTCAGCTGACATTTACGCACCCCCCCCATTGCGCATCATGTGTTCTGCTGAAATCCTCTCTAATCTCTTTGCATTTGTTGCACTTTTAAAACTGTAATGCCTTGTAAACCTGTTGTTGACTTATTGTACCTTATATATATCATCCTTTTGTACTGTATTGCCTGTTTACAGGTATATTTTTTGCCGAACCTCCTGGTGAGAGTCATACAAGAGGCACTATTGAGGACGGATCTGTGTTATCATTATCACATCCCTCATTCTAGTCAATAGATCACTTTAATATTCATGCAAAAACAAACAAGGCTGTCGCTCGGGCCGTCCGATGAGAGAACAGCCCGCTGACGGGGGTCACGGGGCCAAGGCCTTACTGGTGCACGGCACAGTTGAGCTCCTGCGCGACGGCCTGAGGGAGCGATGGGGTCGGACCTTCTACGATGCTCGTCACCACGGATAGGAAGCTACGTCCGCCGAAGGGGCGCTCCAAGCAGCACATCTCATACAGGACGCAGCCCAGGGACCTGCGGGGGAAATGGCACTCGCGGTGATACCAAATTGCGCCTCCATGCACGAGATGCAGCACTGCAGAGCACCACAGAGATGAGCACACCCTATTTTTCCATCACACCAACATCTACAGCCTTACTGCACTTTGGGCCGACAGGTGGCAGAGTGCTTAAAGCTGCTGACTTGCAACCAGTGGATGTGAGTTTGAATCACTGTTCCTACTGTTGTCCCCTGACTGAGGTACTTTGGGTTAGGGTGAAATGATATGAATTAATGGCAAAAACAACCATGCTGTATACATGCATGCAAACAGTAAGTTGTTGTGGACAAAGAAATAACCTAAATAGTTAATAATAATTTTATTATTATTGAATTAATAATTTGGGCTCATATCAGAGGTGGAAAACTGTGACCCCTCCAGTGAGTGAGTTTAATGTGCAGCTGTAATGATGGATAAACTGACACGCCGCTCTGTATTTGCAGCTTTGCATGAAAAACTGCTGCTAACTGTATTAATGAATTAAACGAAAGCGCTCTGACTAATGGAAAAATCCTTTGGCTAAAGCTGCAAGGGCAGATCGTGGAGGATGCGCTGGGGGGCCAGATGATGGACGTGACAGAGCTGCGGGGATTCTGCTTTCGTCCCTGCACTGCATCACTGAATATAATAACCATACATTAAAACTGTAAACGGAAGAGAGGCACTTTGGACAAACGTGTGTCAACGCTGTGGTCTCTGGGCAGGAACACAAGCAAAGCCGATCCTGAGAGCATCACAGCGCGCCGAACCCAAGTTCACCTTGAGTTTGTTGGGTCGCTGTGGTGACAGTGAGAGCAGTCATTCATTTCTCACACTGCCTCTCCAGCTGGACTCATACCAGAGACAATTCAGGTCAGAGTGAAGATCTGCTGCAGGAACAGCTTCTTCATTTTGGCCCGGTAACATTACTGTACTGCCCCCCCATCAGTACAAGTTCAGCCACTTCCTATACACATCTGGCCACACCCCCTCACACTCTGCCCCTCCCCCATGCATTGAGCCACTCCCTCTACGCTCCTCCCACCGTCTTGGCCACACATCCTGCACCATCTAACTACCCTCCTGCTGTTTGGTCCGCCACTGGAGAGCTGTTTTTTTTTGGAGAAAACTAATGAAAACAAAGCTAACAGTACTATTCATAAACTCAGAGAAAACACAAACACAAAACTGTTATATAGCAGTAATGTTTGAAAAAGTCTGTAACCACATCCAGCTTGGAGACCAACAGCTAGGATTCATGCATCATTATGTTGCAGTAAAACTCACTGCATTGTACAGTTACTTGGCAGATGGTTTTATTCAAAATTACTTATATAATTTAGTGTTTTAACTGGTTTAGAGTGATGTTTCTAAACAGCTGAATTATTTTGCACACGAGTGCAACATCCAGATGCCCATTGTGGAATCAACATGGAGGTTTTTTGTCATCAATGCCTTAACCAGCAGCTCACTAGGCACCAGATTATTAACCCTACTTAGTTGGTTAATCTCTAGCTCACACTTTCGCTCACCAGATGTCAGATTTAGCGTCATAGCCCTGGTGTGTGAGAGCCTCTGGACTCATGTAGTGCGGTGTGCCGATGAAGGTGGTGGCCAGGTCACATGATCCCATGAGGAGGCGGGACACCCCAAAATCCCCTGTCCGGCACACAGTTGGTTGAGAAATACTGTCAGCATCTGTTTGAGTAAACAAGCAAATAAAACAGCCCTTCGCAGTCCTTGCTAGGTATTAAAATAGGAAGTCACAGAGTCTGAATGTGGGCATTAATCACACGTCAGAACATGATGAACACCATATCCATGGGGGGGTACAATGCCCATTCTGAGAGACGTAGCAGCTACATCACAAACCCCTCACCTATTTTAACAATGTTCTTCTTCAGAAAGATGTTTTTGGCTTTCAGGTCCCTGTGGAGGATTCTCCTGGAGGAGGACAGAAGACAAGAGGTGGGTGGGTGGCCCATGACCCCATGAGGAGGCACACATCAGCGCCACCATTTTTTAAAATTAAATTCTACTCCCAAGCTCTTTAACATTCTACAGATGAAAAAATCTGAGCTTAAAAATAACCCCCCACTCCCCCCTGAAAAGCCTGCTGCATTTCTCATGCAAGGGCCTGGTTGTTATTCATTTTTAAAAACCATGGTTTACAAAATGGGTCATTTGTTTAAAGCTGTAGTTCTTTCATGAGGGCCCAGCAGACCCTGGGGGGGGGGGCACTTTCAGTCTTTGTCGGAGCCTAAGGTTTGGTTACGGGGTTGGCGGTGTTTAATGTGGTAATGAAATCACACATCACGCTCGCCCATCAGTGGGGCCAAGGACCACCTGCCCAACTGGTTTCCTTTAACAAAACTGCCGGTGCAGCCTGACTGTAATCTGGTTTATTCTGCAGTCAGAGCTTCCTGGGGTTCCTCACTGAGGTGTCACAAAGTAAGTCAGAGTAGTACTTTGCAGGTACCACCGGGACAACATGTAATGAAGTGTAGCACCAGCACTGCCAGACATTGTGTCTTTCTCCACCATAAGCCAGGTTAGCATCTGCCTGTGGGAGGTGGTGATGGGCGGAGTCCCAGGTATCGATCCTGCCCACCTCTCATGCATGTAGTGCACCCCCAGCAGCAGCTGGATGAACCACTCAATGACCTGGTGCTCGGGTAGGCTTCTTCCTGCTTGGCGCATCTCCTCCATCTTACAGTCTAGGTCCCCGTCCTGCAACACACACACACGCACACACGCACGCACATTTACCTCTCATGGCTGCTGTAACAGCATCCCCGACTTCACAAACTCAGTTTAAATGTATTAAAGGGATCATTCAAATACCAGATAAAACACACGGTGCTCCTCACCTGCAGCAGAAAAGCAATTCAAAAAGGAGAAAACTGAACACACACCAGTGAAACACTTCTTGAGTAAAACTCCTGTGAATATTATTTAATACATTGGAATTGTCACTGTTGGATGCAACACGCCTGGTCAGCGCACCTTGTCAAAACACCTGAGCAACACACATGGACAATATGCTGCCAACTGGCCACGTGGAGGCCCCATGTCGATCCGAGCGAAAGGTATTTAGTGTGCAGTGTTGGGCGGTCAGTGGTGGTGGTAGTGACCACGTCCTATGTTCTCTGGAACTCAGCATCCTGGCAGCTTGTGGGAAGAAGCTGTTCCTGATGCTGTTGGCCTGCAAGCTGTGGCAGTGGCTTCCACTGGCCTGTAGGGGGTCCTACCGAGCTCTGTAAGGCCTAGTACAGACGAAAAACACCTTTGACTGAGCACGTTGATCCAGTTTCTCTCATTGCTGAGCTGCAGTTTTTACAACCTGACAGCCAGAATCAGTATTTTTCACTTAGCTTCACGCTGATTTGAAATACTGGCTTGACTAAATCTGTATTTATTTAGCTAGCAATTTTATAAAAGTTACAATAATTCACACATTTGTACTGCCGGGTAAGTTTGTTTAACTGTACCACTTTAGAGTCAGTACCTTGACTGAGGGCACAACAGCGAGACAGGGGGTTGAAACCCCGCGCTTGGAGTAAATGGAAGGTGGTCACACCAACCACTATGAGACCTGCAGCTCAGTAAGGAGCAGCATTCAAACCTCGGTGGGGTTAGACAAATAAAACTAGGCAAAAATTCTTTTGAAGACAAATTCTTTTTGAAGAAAAGTCACGGGAATCCAAAATAAATACAGTAAATATTTCATGAAAGCAAGTATTACGCTGATGCATAAATGAGGTTGTAGCACAATAAACTTTAATCGCTTTAAAGAAACCCCATTGTGATTCTCATACAGCGGTTCGGGCCAACCCAAACATGGGAACTGATCATTGCAACGTTAATAAATCATGGGCAGCTCAAAGTTTCATAAATCATGAAATAAATCATGGGCAGTAATGGGTGTTAATGAGAAGAAATATTGAAAGGCAGGTTTTTGACTGCAGCCAGACACAGACTACCTGTAGCTTTAATATTACTGGATGACTGCACTGGGAAATAAAGGACAAAAAAGGGGAGATCAGGTAAAGTGAACAGCAAGGCTGAGAATGAGAAAAGGCAAATGTGGCAGAAATCTTTCCAGACAGCAGTAACTCGGACAGGGACAGGAGAAAGCTTCGGTCGAAGCGGGAGTCCCACATTCAGCAGTGTGAGAAGACGGCAACCTCCCCAGGGGGAGCAAACACACAGTTCTTGTAGTTTTCTTCAAAATACACACAGCGTGTGACCAGTTCATGACTAACACACCATCAGTTAAATACTTGCTAGCTTCATTCTTTTTGGTCCAATTGCATCACTTCTCCAATTGCATCAATAAGTGCAAGCAGTTATTGTTCTGGAAGACTAAGTTCTTGTTTCTCATGAGAAAAAGGTTGCTCCCTCGCCCTCACACAGCAGTTATCTTCATAGCTTCTACCCGGGATTTCATGTACCTTCACCCCCCATAGGTGCTGCACATGGTTTCACACCCAGTACTTTGCCAGTACTGCAGACGGCACACAGCTTATTTCTCACTCAGGGACATTTCAAATGCATGGATGTTAATTCAAAAGCAAACTTTGCTTCCACACAAAAAAAGGGTTCGAGTGATGTGGGACAGAAGCACTGGGGGATCTGCAGCTGGGGAGGGATTTTGCAGGTGCATTAAGGGTCTTGGGCCCTGCAGCCTTGAGAGCTAAGAGGAAGCCACCCTATGATGCACGGCCTCCTACTTTATCGAGCTTCTTTCATCCGTCAGCACCGGGTGAGCTCTCCTGGCCAAACCAGGACTTCTAGTGGGCAATTAGGAGCAAAGGAGAAAGAAGAAAAACATGTGGATGGTTGAGCCCCTGGAGGATGTGCAGCTCCCGCTCCCTGAGCTCTAGGTCAGTAACAGCATCAGCCATGCAGTCAATAAACTGATCAAACTCATTTAGTGTGGAGCCACAGTGGAAGAAGCCGTCTTTGAGCTAAGGGTGCAGTAGAGCTTCCTGGTCAGTTGCCAAAGTGCAGAAACTTGGATTTTCACTGTATCAGTTGAAGGTTAAGTACCCTGCTCAATGGTACTGCAGCAGGAATTTGAGCCCAAGTTATTCAAGTGCAAAGCAAATGCTTTAAGCACTAAGCCACCTGCTAGCCCACCTTCCTACCAAGGAGGATCTCCAAAAGGTGAAACCAAACCTGGGAGGGTCAATTCAGCTGTGTTCCCAGAGACCTTCTTAGGCTCCAGACACTGCAACCTCTGCTTCTTGCTGTTTCCACCATCGTGGTGACACCAGCGACACGGCAGCATTAACTGAGGACAGAGCCCCATGTCAGTGGCTCTGTTTCTAAACTGTGTCTTACCCCTTCCCTCCATTTCCACCAGCTGTACTGTAGTGCCACATGGTGCTGGACTGACCCCTCTGACCGTTGCCAGGGGCTGAACAGTGATACCATGGTGGCCACGGTTAATAGACTGACATGTCTGTTTTGAGGGTCTGTAAAGAAGCTGGATGCATTTCAACTTGTCGCCATAGCAGCCAACTGGGGGGATGCTCTCCAAGAGTGCCTACAGGGGTTAGCAGAGATGCAAGTTCTGGAAGGTTCTGGAAGGCCTGCAATGGCATAGGGCTCAGGCAGCATCCTCCATAGCTGGTGGCACTGCAACCTGGCATCTCCTCTGTTGTCCAGAAGGTCCCTAGGATGGATGCTCCACCTGAGTTGCACACCCCACCTAGGAGTTGTTAGCCATAAAAATTAGCTTTTTGGATACCAGAGGCTACAAGTATTTCTACGATTGAAACAAAAATGGAATGTAACACCATGGGGTGTTAGAGCCATCGGTGTAACGCTCACAGGCTCCAGGTTCAAATCCCATCTGCTGCGGTAGAAGCCTTGATTCAGGTAGTTACCCTGAACCGATGCACTTCGGACAAAAGCACCAACTCAGTGAATAAAAAAATATGTGCAAATCATAACTGTACTATAAGCTGTATGTCTCCATGTAGCTTTCAGGGCACCAGCAGCTCCTCACACAGGAGTTCTTGCAACTTGCAGGAGATGCCGCCAGTTTTGATCCTGATCTTTGGAGAAGGCCTTTTGTTTGAGCAGCCGGCTCCACCCTGGGCGAAACGGGCCGCAGTTTGGGAGAAGGAAGGAGTCATGCGGAGGTGACTCTGCGTCACCATCCCTTAGCGGAGGGCCACTTAGCAGCAGAGTGCACAGAGAGTGTCGGCATGGAGCACCCAGGTGGCTCCCTATTGAGGGTCTGTGTACAGTGACCCCGTGAGCGCTGATGGATGGATGACCTCACCGTTGCGGATCCCATTCGTATCGCTGAGCGGGCCGAGTGCCAGTAGGAACCTGGAGCGCTCGCCAGTCGTCACTGTGCTCAGCACTCAATGGCACAGCACAACGTGCACAGCACAGAGAGGAGCAGCTGGAGGCATCACACACACACACACACGGCACTCAAGACTACAGCCAGAATCCACCAGCTGCATGTCTTACTGATGGTAAAGTTACAGATTTTTTAAGCCATTATCAGCTTCGTGTGCATTTATTCATTTTGTCTCATTTGCGTGGAACAGCAGTTTGAGGAAACAACACGTTTGGATTTTCATTTACTTTTTATATTACTTTTATCTATAATGCAACTTGATATTAATAAAAATAAAAAAGTTTATTTATTAGCTATGTTGTGTATTCAACTCTCATTTGAACAAATCCACAAAATAAAAAAAAAAAAAAGATTATGAACACACTTCTGATCCCAGGTAGGCCTATAACTGGGAGGAGCCACTGCCCTGTGCAGGTGGTGGACGGCGGGACCACCAGCTCGACACCCACTTTCTCGTCTAACATAGTGAACACAGAGGTAACCAGTCAAACCCATCTTAATAACTTAGAGCTCCACTGTGTCATTTTCCAGTTACGATAAACATCTCAAAGTGGTGGCGCTGAGGGGAAGCGGAGCAGTGCGGAAAGTTGGGGTGTCACAGCCTGGGGCGCAGCGTCTGTTTATCATGATTTAACAGTTATAGAAAGTGCTGGAAATAGCACCTGTGGTACAGCAACAGAAGGGCTTCCAAAGTATTTATATGTCCAAAGGAAAGCAGTCGTGTTTGTCCTCAAAGTAAGACAGCGTAGCGTAGGTGGGCAATGTAATTGGATGGCCATAAAATAAGACATTAATCCAAGGACATCCAAATTCCTGCATAAAGCCTGAGGAATAAAATATTAGAGCATCTGCTGTGACCACTTGTGTTTCACAGTTATTTTAGGACCGTTTCTAATATTGCCCATTTCGGCTTGGTTTCAGTGCTGCTTCTCTTAGGAATGTCTCAAATGACCTAACAAGGAGCTTACAGTCGTGTAAATCTGGTTGGTATCTAACAAGATAAGAGCCACAGCAGATACCACTAGGTTGCTGGCTCATATCCCTCAAGCAGCTGCCTATGAAAGTGACCTTCAAACAGCAAACACACAGACAATCACAGCAGGTTATGCTGGACTCATTTATGTGGTTCGAAGGAACTCAAGTGGGAAATGGCTGCCAGAGTGATGGGATTGTGAGGGACTCAGCAGCTCTGAGGGACACAGGGAATTTGTTCCACCACACATAGGTCAAAGATGTGGTGAGAGAGGAGCACATTGATATTATATAATCCATTATGAATAACCACTTGCCAAGTTTAGGGTCATGGAGGAACAGGGTCCAGGGTGTGAGGCATGGGACACCCTGTATGTGGCACCACTACGTTTCAGGCACCACACCAATAAATAAGCAAATTGCTTTGTAGCTCAAAGACCACACTGGTATCAGAAAAAGAGAAACCTGCAAGAACTCCTGGCAAGAGGACCAAGTTCTGTACTGAGCTCAGGCACCTGGTGACTGTCAGTCGGCTGTGCGAGGAACCCAACCGTGATCCTGTACTGCAGCCACTGCCCCAGTTGGAGGAACAAGACTGTTTGGGTGATTCCAGAGGGTGGGACTTGTGTCATCTTCACTGTCCCCTCATGGGTTTAGAAATGATCCCATTTATAGAGCAGGAGATTGTATTGAAGTCCCCCTGGTTATGTGTCACCCTACAGGAGACCATGTCTCACCTCGCAGTACTCAGTGATGATGCAGAAGATGTCCCTCTCCAGGAAGCTGGCATGGAACCTGAGGATTGCAGGGTGCTGGAGCTGCGCTAACAGCTGGGCCTCCACAGTGGCCTGCACCGTCTCATCAGGCTTCAGGTTGCCCAACGGGATCTCCTTCAGCACCTTCCTGCAGGGGACAGTGGTGAGCACAGGCCAGAGGTTACGAGCAGAGCACTGGACCACGGTAAAAACTGACAGGTCCTGAGCACCTTCGGGTGGGTAGGAGCAGTTCAAGCCATTAAATAATCTGTCCTGATTTATTCAAATATGTAATTGTTGTTCTAAAGTTTTTTTTTATTATTATTATCATTATTGTTATACTGATTTATGCAGCAGAGTCATTTTTATTGTAAGTATGACCTTGATCAAGGGAGCTATAACAGGATGGGGGACTCAAAGCTCAGTCCTTCAGATGCAGGGAGATGCCTTTAACCACAGGACCACTTGTTGCCCCCTGGGTCATTTCCATTTCTGTCCATTTTACTCATTTAGGTAACAGGCCATACAATTATTGACAAAAACCAGAACCCAAGCTGAACTGATCCAGAAGTGTTAATCTTTTTACTAGTTAATATAAATTCAGACAGTACTGAGGTACTAAGGAACACACAGTGCATGTGTGCGTGTATGTGTATGAGATTCTTCAAGCTGCTCCAGTGTAACGTGTGAATAGCCACACGTCTCCAATATTTGCCACAGCCACCATTAATAAGTGTGAAACACACTTTACTTGATGCATCTTCCTGTGCTGCTATTCATAGTGGATGTCTAAGGGGGCAGTGATCAAAAACATACAGGAAAAACAGTCCCATTAATCTTGAAAGAGCAGGAAAAACAGCAAGTGATTCTACAGATGACACAGTGGAGTGTACCAAACAGCCCAAAGAGTAAATTGCATTGTAATGTATTCATTGTTATCACAGCCAGAATGCTTCATGTTCCAGACCCAAACATGGACATTAGACACGATGTGACACAGTCATTAATAACAAATGGGGAGGGGAGTGTAACCCTGCAAAGGAGTGTGCACTTTTGGAGAGCTGGTGGCTCTGTGTGTGTGTGTGTGTGTGTGTGTGTGTGTGCGCGCGCGCGTGCATTCAACAAAAGGGCTCCGCACTCAACTAATCCTTTAATGTCTCCACTTGGTCTCCCTCACTGGGCTGTGACAATTCAGCATTTGGCACCAAGTGTCATTTATGGGCTCGGGGTGAGGGGGGGCCTTTGGGACAAATTGCTTTAGCTAACCTTTTTGGGGGGGGGGCAGCAGTGGTGGCAGGGACATCCTCAATTAAATACAGACTCATAAAATCATAGAGGAAGGACTCATTTATCACACTGGAAGGTGGCTGGGGGGGTTGGGAATCAGACACAGGAGGAATAATCGTGATCATGTTTTATAGACATTTATGGAGAGACACATTTTCCACTAAAATCATGTCAAATTAATACACGGTAAAACTGGCGGAATTGAATGAAGCCTGGGAGAGACTATACACCCCTTCCCCCCACCATATATTCAGAATGAACTCCCTTCACAGCTCATTTCACCTTTTCACTGGTCAAAATGCAGATTACATTCTGAACGTATAGCATGCACGTAGCAGCTAGGATATCAGTACATATTTCATTATATTTCTGTGCCTGACCAGTGGGCACACCAGCATGTATTCAGATGGTTACAAATCCCAGGAAGGGGTCCTACTGTTGTACCCTGAAGAAAATACCTTAAACGGGTCAGATAAAATAACTAATTGTCCAGAAAAAACTATTAAAATAGAAATTCACGCAAGCATTTTTTGGTTTATTCGTAAAAAAGCAGAAAAACACAAAAAATAAAAACAGTTGGATTGTAAACCTTTCATTTGAATTAAATTTGATTATTAGCTTTAACTTTTGGCTAAATTAAAATTTTAATTTATTTAAAATTACTAAAAATCTAAACAAATATTTAGATTCCTCAAACTCTGAACGCCAATTGTATTCCAGTTCATCCCAAACATATGTGTAGAATTCCTCATCTTGTTCTAGAATACCAGACATAAGCTGTAAACACTGTGGAAGAGAATGGGATTAAGGTGGCCACATGCTCCTAGCCTGGTGCTCTTTACTGCCATCTATAGACCAGGCAGGTAAACACAGGTCCCATTTGTCCTATACATGGAAGTGTCAAAAATAAATAACAACATTTGCTCTCCTGCATATGTACATTGTAAAACACAGATAAGTAAAGAAAATGTGTTTAAAAATGGAAAAATAGACTAGAATGCTTTTATGCTGGATAATAACTCATTCTTTACCGCTGGGTGTCTGCGACAGCTTTCAGTTCACGGATACACGTGTCGCTAATGGCTCTTTTTTCGGCAGCAAGCAATGCGCTAATACAGGCTTCGGGTCCAGATCCAGCATTTTTGGCCACACACCGAGTTATTTTGGCTCACTGCGAGAAAAATAACAAAAATGAATGAATCATCGAACACAAAGGAGTTTTTTTTTTTAAAACAAGGCGACTCTCAGTTCCATTCTGGTAGTGCCAGGGAGCTTATTGGGGCCTCATGACGGAAATGAGCTCCTTCTCTGTGTTCTTAGGGCTCCAGTCAGATTTATAATTGGTCTCCAGGGTAATGAGTGAAGTTGAGCACTCACGAGGGTTTTATCATCCCCTCCCTCGGCTCCCCGAACCCGAGCCGCCTCCCCCCGCACATCCTCCAGCCCCGGCACTCATGAAAAAGCAGCTCTTAGCAACGGTGCTCACTGAAACACCAGCATGACGATGGATCTGTTTGTACTTCATATTTGACAAAAGCAGCCATGTGCACAGCACTCACCCCTGGTGACATTGATGAGAATTCATAGAACTGTCGGAGGCTAGGACCCCCCCTCTGCCAGGTAGCCTCCCCCAAGACGCCTCAACCTGGGCAGTATGACAGTATGACAGCTTGGCTGGGACAAACCGCCAGTGTGATTGTTCCAGCTGGACCCCCTTCCCCTGTCACCGAGTGTGAGATACCAGCCAGCCCTGCTCGCCAACTTCAGCCAGGCGGCTGCACACACCTTCCGAGGCATCCCTGGAACGAGTGGGGGCGCCGCCGCTGCCCCTGGCTGATACAACTGTGGTTCGACACACCGGCCACAACCGAGGTTAACAGCAATCAGCATGGACACGATGGGAGCAGGAGCCCTGACACAGCCCATCACCATTCTGTCATCCAGACTGCATCTTAGGGGCTGGGAGGGTGGGGGCTCTGCTACCCCGGTTACAGAGCTGGACCTGTGACTCTTAAGAGAATAAACTTGAAAATGCTGTCCTGAGTTCTGGGCTATGGTAAAATGTAGTCTGAGATGGTAAAGGCTGTCAGTTTGCTGTGGCCTCACGCAGAATCTTTCAGGATCAGCAACTGTCTGTCCATCTCGGTCCTTCTGTCTACCTGTCTGTCTCATTTTAGAACAGTGAGGAATTTTGCTTTGTCATTTTTGATTTAAATATATGAATTATTGTGCCCGCCAATGGAAATTAGTTATTGAGAACTAGAATGACTCTGGTCAGTGGATGTTCACAGCTGCTGTGCCCTCATGTAAGAAAACACGGTAACGTTAGTGAATGTCCCGCTTCCCTCATGCGCTACTTTAAGTGTTAAAGATCAAATAAATATTTTGTGCCCATTTAATAAATGTGATTTGCAGTAATGCCACATTCTGCCATTCCTCAGGACTGAGATGGGAGGCAGAGGTCCTGCCAGCCTGAGCACCAGGTGCTTCAGAATCGTTTTAAATTACTGTAAATATCCAACAGCAGATGAGCCCATTAAAATACAGTAGCTGCAGCTTCACCTTGGACTTTCATCTCAGGAACGGAAAGAGCATAAATCAATGAGGTTTTCTGAGCTTTGACATTCAGGGAAGGCCTTTCCGGTTCACTGCAGAAACTCTGCTGTTCTGTGAAGCTAAAAGAAAAAGGCATTTGTTCCGTATTTGTTTCACATTCCAATCATATCTGATCCAACTTCCCAGGGCATCACAGGACAGAATTAAATAAGCAGAAGGAAGTGAACTCCAGATTTTTCCATTTTCTAGGGTGATGTCCAAAGTAAGGGAGCAGAAAGACACAAAACTGTAATATTTAACAAATTGCCTTATCCTCTTTTATTTTTCCCCTGAACCAAATCCACCCTGGTTCTGTGGGGATGAACAGCAGTCACAGATGTTGCTGAAACACCGAGAAGTGGCACTAATAATAAAAAAAACTCAGATCCTTTGCATCAACAATTGAACACAAACGTGCACAGCCAATTTTTTCGTTTTTGGGACACAATGGTGTGGTCCAGGAGTAGCTGCACCAAGTGCAGGGGGTCCATGGGGGTACATGGGGTCCACATGCAGAAGTAGAGATAGCCCTGTGGTCCCAGCACGCCTCCCAACATGTAAATCTGTCCAAAAGGATGCATCTCTATCTATGAACGTTAATGTGATGTTGGAGTGCGAGTTGCCTTACTAGGAACTTGCGTGCATTCCCAGGCCGGGCCTCAAAGCCAGGTGGCCTCTTCTTCCAGCTTTCTCCAGTGGAACCTGCTTTTCTAACTCCCAAATCTGGCAAAATCTCTGCCACACCCAGTGAAAGTCTTGTGTTTTACTGCAACCAGTGACTCTGGCTGTTTCCTCATTTCTTAGGAAAAACTCTGCTGCCGTACATCTGACTGATTGCCACCCAAAGTCGGCCTCTTGATCCCCAGAAGCCAAGCTCAACTCAGGTTACCTGGGACAAATCACAGGCTGTGGCATCAGAGCGCCATCCCTGAGGCAGCCAACTCTGGGCTGGCTTTCTGCTGGAGGCAGCAGAAGCTTCAACTAGAGGGAAGGAGGGAAGTCCCAGATATGTCAGAATCCGGGATGTGTGGAACCTTGGGGAGCCACAGGGGTGAGATGAGCCTGATGGAGACGGGGTAAAAATAACCTTGTTTCTACTGCACAGGGTAGGGAAGTGAGTCCGAGGGGGGTCGGTGTTAACAGCCGGGGGGGTGAGGGATTACGGCAACAAAGGTAAGATGGATGACAATAGCGCTGAGGCCAGAAGGTCCCGATTACTGTTCACTTTTAGAACTGTGACTTAAGGATCCATTTATTACCCAGGATGACATCACTATGAAGGCATCCATACACTTTTTGGGTGTTCGTTGCTTGTAGGCTTGAATGATTTTGGTCATTTTCAAATTTGACCGGCCTATGAAAGGCACTGTTATTGCGGTTGCACAGAGGTTGTTGTATTGAATTGCAGAGCTGGTTGTCTGCCCTCTATACGCGCACACTCATGCAGAATGACAGGAAGCACTCTAACTCCCACAAGGCGGCCCTGCCCTGCTCTTATTTACATTTTGCATTTCTGGGATTTTATTTTGCGGGATTTGGATTCCTGCCATTTTATATTTGCCTGTGCAAACCTTTTGTAATGAACCATTTTATTAGCCTACAAGACCTTTGAAGCGGAATGAGTGCATTGAGAGGCCTTGCAACCGCCACGCTGAGAGCAATGTCATCAGTATACTGGCAGAACAAAGCTGTTTGTGTAAGCAAGCCCGCGAGTCCATCAATTTTCCCATTAGTGGCTTAGACGAAATCACAGCACAGCCACACCGGGTGATGAGCTCATAGCCTCGGTAGCCAAATCGGCCTCTGTTACTGTAACTGCTCATCTCCCACCACAAACACCTTTCTTGAAAAATGGATTTGGACACACTCGGAATTCCTGTAGAGGCCAAGCAGCTGGTTGCTGGTTCCAGTCCTACTGTAGAAAGAGAGCTTAGGGCTAAAGGGAAACTCTTAGCTCAAGTGGCTAATATGATGGTTTATCCCGGCATTTTGAGTGGAAACATTGCATCAGCATTCACTGTGCCAGCAAAAGAGGCTGTTTATTCACACCGTCAAGTGACCTCAATCTACAGACGGTCCTGGTTGGTCAAGCAGTTGGTAAAAGACATTCACCTTTGACTCTTGAGCTTAACATAACCAGAATCCTACTCAGGTCATCAGGTCGAGCACCAACGTCAGTCACAAGCCAGTGGCAACAACCCATTAGTTTGTGACCCTTGCTAGCCTGTAGAAACACCCTCTTCCACCTTCTCCCAACTGCTCACCTTCCTATGAGTTGAAGATGTTTCTTTGACTTTCCTTCAAATTTCTCAAGGTCAAGTGTTGTTTCACTGGTTGGCAAAAAGATATTTGCAGCAAAATCAACAAACTCCGTACCGGATAGAAAACCACCCAGCACAACCTCCGCTATACACAACAGCGTTTCTTCAGCAGTCACGATGGGCAGGAAAGTCGCATCCGAGGCCTTCACCGCCAGTGACCGCTGTGGCACTTGTGCTGAGCGAGAGCTTCCGCACGGGGGAATCGAGGGCTCTCTCTTGCCAGACAGCCGTAACTAATATTAAAAGTAATGGCCGCTCCCTTAGAGGACGGTAGGGGGTTTGGGAAGGGGGTGCTGTTGGGCCGCCTCTGCATGGCCGCTGATGCTCGATGTGGGACGCCGGCGCCTGTATCAAAACTGAAAACAGTAATGGCCTCCTCATTAGCAGGTGATTGCTTTCCCCGCCGCCGTGCTGCTGCCTCCCCCCTGTTTACTGGCATCAGGATCTGAAGTGGTTTTCAACTCCCGAGGACAATTTGTGGGTAATGGCTCCGTCCACGTGCATCTTGGCGGTCCGGGGAACTTTCTGGGTGCTCAGCTGAGGACTGCCAAGAACCTGGACATGACGCGATTCAGGTGAACGATGAAATTGTTACAGCCAAGCGCACGCTGCCAGATTGACTCAGTTATATTTTGCCTATGTGGATCTACACAGCTATCTGTATTTCTATGCAAAATGCATCTCCTTCCCTCATGCTTTGGGCCTCCTTCTTGCTCTTCTCCCTCTTTAAGGTATCAGTGATGTTCCAATGTTCCACCAGGTAGTAAGTAAACTTAGCAAAGCCCCAGAAACATCTTTCCTCAGTAAACTTAATTATAGTTATATAGTTATATTCACCATATTTTACATCACTGTGAGCAGATTACAGCATTGGGTTGGTACACAAAGCTGCTCACGGTGATTCAGCCAATAATACTGCAGGGTAATTTTTACTGTATCAGTGCACAGCAGGGGGAGCAGCAAAAGGTGGAATTTGAACTTTTGATTTTAAGGTAACTATTTTATCCACTACACCCCCTGCTGCCCTGTTATTTGACATTTTTAGCAGCTGGCGATAAATCCGTGTGTGTGTAAGATTATTGCCCCGAGTTTTAGGGTCGTATCTGGTCAGGATGATGTAAGTTACAAGTACAGTCCGGCGTGGGGTAAACCCAACAGTCCCACCAAACAATGCAGTAACTTCAGCTTCCTGCCACACACACTCATGCACCAGCTCAGACTTGACCTTTGCCCCTGTCCCTCCAGCTGATGCTCTTCATGGGCTCCACAGGTCCTGCCACCAGGGCACTAGGTGGACCCTGTGCAGCACTCGGCTGCCATCGTGTCTGTGTTGATATCGGGTAGCTTTCTGCCCCTTCGGTACAGCCCAGGTGCAGAGCCAACTGATGCGGGTTCGAGCTGCAGTGCCCACAGGGCAGTCATTGGTACCCGCTACTGGCTGAGGACTTTTCCACTAGGAGCAAAGCAACCTGCATGTGTAGTGACAACTAAGGACTCATGGCCACCCCTCCTGCAGTTGAGACTACAGAGAGAATGCTAATAGGTACTGAGCAGCACCTTCCCTGGCTCTGCAACAGCCTCATGTCATGGTCCTCACCATGCTTTTACTGATCTTACTTTTTCATTCCATCACTCCTACATGGAATGATAATGATGATGATGATGATGATAATAATAATAATAATAACATCTTTGAAATTCTCTCAAAATTTTGCTCTGTAGAAACACAGCATTAAATTTACCAGTGTAACTCACAGACCACTGCTGCCATCTAATGGACAATTTCTTGATCTATTTACAGTATTACATTCTGCATATCTAGTGGTGAAAATTAGGCCAGAGTGTGCATTACTTTCACCATATTATTACTTTTTTGTACACTTTCTCCTCAAACAATTGAATTCTGAACAGCATCAGGGTGTTACCAAGGAAAAAGGTGAGGAAAGATGTTTCTGGGGCTTTATGTTTATAGTGATATTACTAGTATGCCAGGGTATTGCCTGCTCACCTGCAGTACAGGTGCAGTGCAATGTTATAGGTCACACATTCTGATGTTTGCAGCCAAACACAAAGTACTTTCGCTTACAGGTTATGCTGGACACACATGTATTTTGTAGGCTAATGCTGCAGATTGTCTGTCCAGATGTTTCAGTCTGCACTGATAAGCCACCATCAAACCTGGAGAGGGAGACACCTCCTCAGCGGAGCCCCCACTGTTGCTTTGACACAGAAATCCCCAAATGATGCTGTAGCTATGCAACGAGTGATGGAAGTAACCATGGCAACCTGACCCCCCCCCGGTCCACACTGTCACCACCCTGTTGTCCCCCTTTTTACCTGCTTGGTGTCCAGCTCAGACTCCTGGAGAAATGAGTGTGATGATGAAGACCCTCATTCCAAACTTCCTTATGACTCTGTTGCCTAAATTAGTACCCAATTATCGCTGCTATTTATCTGGAGATTTTCCTAAACAGAGCTGTGATATTTCTGAATACAGGGCATTTTTTTATCATCTAAAAATGTGTCAAATATGGAAAAATAATAGGCTAGTTAACTAATAAACAAAGTAGGTTGACACAAAAAAGAATTTGGGTCTGGGGCTTTAGTGCTGTAACTCTGCGGGTTTGCTGAGGGGGGTTAAGGTGTACTGGGCCAGATGAAAAGTGTAACTTGATGTTGGGTGTGGTTTATAGACAAAATGGTGGTTGGATGATCATGGGTGTAGTCAGATGATGCGGGGTTCACAAGTGAGTTTTGGCACAAGAGGGGGCACAACAAGCCAGGTGGTTTTTTTCATTAGCTCTGCCCCCTTTGCTTCCATTCCCAGGACAAGAGCTGGACATGTGCTTGTCCTCCATCGTCCTCCAATCACTGACATCGCAGAGTGTCAGTGAAATATAAGAGTGGCCTTACTGGTTATTTTC
The DNA here is from genome assembly GCA_018136845.1 of Heterotis niloticus. Taxonomy (NCBI): domain Eukaryota; kingdom Metazoa; phylum Chordata; class Actinopteri; order Osteoglossiformes; family Osteoglossidae; genus Heterotis; species Heterotis niloticus. Next base: position 23,581,844 of record CM030905.1, on the reverse strand, counting down.
TACAGGTGAATAGGTAACTATCAAAGGAGCGTTCCCGAAAGGCTCGGTTGTGCACAAGCACAAGGGTTGAGGGTTGCATGAGTGAATCCTTGAACAGTTTAGAAACAAGAATCCTCAAAGTACAATTGCAGGGAATTTAGGAATTTCGCATCTGCAGTCCATAGCATCATTAAAAGATTCAGAATCCTGAGAAACTGCTGAGTGTAAAGGGCAAGGTTGCAAACCAATACTGAATACTTGTGGTCTTGGTCCTCAGATGGCAGTACATAAAAAAAAAAACGACATTCTTCTATAAGGAATGTAACCACGTGGGCTCAGGAGAACTTTGGAAAACAACTGTAGGCACACACAGTTGGTCACAGTTAAAGCCAGAATATAGCCACATTCAGAACCGGCGCCAAGTTCTTTGGGTTAAAGATGATCTGAGACAGACTGATGCCAAGTGAAAATGTATGCTGCGGTCTAGCAAGTCTACCTTTCAGCTTGTTTCTGGAGAAAACAAACATTGTGCTCTCCCGGCCAAAGAGGAAAACAATCATCCCGACTGTGACCAACGGCTAGTTCGATAGCCAGCTTCTGTCATGGTGTGGGGGAGTTTTAGTACCCACATAGCAGGGCAGACTGGCACATCTGTGAAGACACCACTGCTGTCTGTTTTTATTTGCATTTTATATCCTTTCCCAACTTTTTTCAAATTGGGGTTGTATATCACAGCTCTGTGGGTTTTTTTACAGACCCTCACCTGTTAATAAGCTGAAGGAATGTTTGTATTGTTTGAGCTTTAATTCTGTGTCATACTCACAGGGGTTCCTCATCCCGCGCTTTGGTGTCCCGCACCAGGAAAACGGTGCCAAAACTGCCTCGCCCGAGCTTCTTCTGCACACTGTAGCGCCTGGCAAGCAGGCACCCGGGGTCAGAGGTCACAAGGCGTGCAGCCAGTTGCTCAAACTTGGGCATCTCTCTTCCTGGGTTGGGCAGGAGGAGGATACCAGGACAGTGAACAACAGCAGATGGCAGCTGCAAAAGACACTATTATTATTATTATTATTATTATTATTATTATTATTATTATTATTATTATTATTATTATTATTATTTCACAATCAGAAATCAGGAGTATGAACTGTGTGTATGTATGTATGTATGTGGCTCCTGTGTGTAACGCGGTTACAGTCGTGAAAACGATGCTTCAAGCAGAAATAATAAAGATCAACATTAATATAATAATTTATAATAGAATAGGATACAAAATGGGGATGACGGAGCAAACCGAGGGGCATCAGAGTATTACAAGCGTGGAGCAAAATTCATCTTTGACATCCAAGGCCCAGCTGTATACATTTGAATTTAATTACACATTTTTATATGCAATATAACGCATCTCTATTGAAGTTTTGCCATGTTCTTGAAACCCTGCTTCACCAACAGAAAAACTGTTCATTTCGGTCCCAGAAGTTATTGGCATAAGTATGTGTGCTTGTACACGCAAATCATTTTGATATTATAAAGCAACGTTAAGTTTTTTTTTTTAGCAAAAACTCCCCACAAACTGAACGAGGCGCGGGCAAAGTAAACGGACCCGCAGTTTATCAAAGAGGACGGTTGTTTAGCTTATTATTAAGTTTTATTACAGTTTACACAAGCTGGCAAATTAAATTCAAAGATAAAAACATGTGAATATGAGAGCCACTGACCTGAGATGTTTATTTACCGAACTCGTGCACGTGACACGGTGTGTATGTGTACGCGTGTTGCCATAGATACAGACAGAGACCGTTGCGCGTCGTTTCACACTTTTGCTTCACGAGTGTTTCTGCTCCACACACGCACACACATACGGCAGTGTATGTTTTCTGTTATTAACTTCATTAAATGTTTTTATCTTCACTGTGAAATTGTCTCTCTTATTAAACTGCTCAAACTGCCGCCATTTCACTGTTTTGTTTGGTTGTTCTGGATATATATATTAATTTCTCCTAAAGTAACCTTACAGACCCGTATCCTGTGATGTGGATATTAATTTTAATTACGCATAGGTTTTAATGTAAAGAACCGTCACTTCAATCTCAAGATTATTTTCTTTCAAACGATCTAATACAGGGACGATTTAATACAGGAAATAGTAGGACAACATTTCCCATGACCGCCGTCAACAGGAAGTTTTTCAACGTCATCGCGCTCATTCCCGTGATTTCCGGTAGAAGTGTGATTGGGATGTGACACAGGGCGAGTGGCAGGCTGACGAAAACAACCGGAACTGCTGCGGAAAAATAACCTCGACGGTCAGCGAGTATCGCGCACACTCGGCACATTTCATAGCAAGAAACTAGCGAAGAAATTAAAGTGAAACATCGCAGCGTCGCGTCAGGGGATACGGGGGAAGCGAACGGGCGCCATGGAAGCGGTGCCGCGGATGCCCATGATCTGGCTGGATCTGAAGGAGGCCGGAGAGTTCCAGTTCGGGGCCTCCGTGAGGCAGGTGAGCAAGGCAGAACACGGGGGATGGGGAGCCTGAGGGGACAGAGACCGAAGGGACAGACTGGGATCACACACACGTACGCACGCCCGCCAGCGCGTTGTTACCGTTACGACAGGTAGTTGCTCATCATTACCCATCTGTTTTTTTGCTACATGTTTTCTTGATTTTTATTATTTTCTACTTTATAATCGTGCTCAACCATTGAATGGCAGTACAAATGTGCAGAATTTGAATTGGAGAGAAAGAGAGCGAGTCCAGGGAGTCGTAACAGCACTGACAATAAATGAGCTGCCTCGGGACAGTGAAAGCCCAACCTAGGTAATCCAGCTCCATAACCGTATCAATAAACAGAAGGAAAATATCCAAACCACTGATGTGAGACCAGCAAAGTCCAAAAGTACCTGACCACAGACTGAGGCGAGTTGTGACAAAGCAACTCAGCAAATGCAATGTGGCTGTGGACACACAGACAGTCCTGGTTACCCAGCTCTGACCAAAGGCAGGGCAGGTGGAGATAGAGCTACCCTTCCTAACCAGCCACATAAAATGTACAGTGATTAGACAGAAATTTTTCTGCAATATATACATATAAAAAAATGAAAGATTTTACAAAATTTCTAAATACTGAGTTCAGTTTTTGGAACCTGTTGAGGGGTGAAGTGACTGTATGAAGCTGGCAGCACAGTATGTATTTTTTTATTATTATTCCTATTTGCCATTTTCTCTTTATTCTTGAATACTGTTTCTTTCCCATTGTTATCTCTTTCACCTCGTAAAGCACTTTGAGCTACAGACCACTGTATGAAAGGTGCTATACAAATAAATGTTGTTGTTGGTGTTGTTGTATGTACATGGCTGCCATAAGAAGAGGGATGAAGGGTGACTGCACACACATACATGGTTATAGATTTCTGTAGTTTAAACAACTTATTTTTTGCACATTTAGTTGTATGAATGTGCAGATATGTTGTGCTTATAGAACACACTGAAGATGGATAGACTGGAGAGAGATGGTACCTTGGGTGGTCCTTGTCATCAGTGTTTGGACAGCATCAATGTTTTGATCTCAACGTTGTTATTTTGGGGACAACATAAGAGGCATTAGGGAGGCGGGGTCTCGTAGCTGGTTGTGGCCTCCTCTCTCATTACTGTAGCTCATTGTCAACCCCCGACACTGACCAGTCGCCACATTCCTTACACAGCCTCCTTCTCTCCTCTACTCCTGGTCTCTTTTACAAAGCAACTGCCACCAGCACAACACGGGTTGCTGTCAGCTGGTACACCTGGCTGATGCAGGGTTCATCAAGGACTGTGAATAAGGTGCAGCAGGGGTCCTGCACACAAATCATACTATCAACAAATACACAGTTGAACCAGTGATGGTCGGGACTGGACTGTCCTCCTTTGGAGACTGTGGAAGACACCAGAGACCACAGGGTTGAAAATGCTAACTATAACACATTGGACAGTGAAGACCACATAATCTGTCCAAGGTCCACTCATGCTTCCTGATGGTTTCACGTGAATGACTGTGAGAAACATGGGGCGTGTGTGTGTGAGAGAGTGATTGTATGCTGTTCGCAGTGCAGAAAGACTGCTGTCAATGAGTGGGTGGGGTCAGTGTGCTACAATGTAAGTTTTAAATCTGCATAAACAGGAAGGGGCAGGAAGTTGATTTCCTGTTTGCATATTTAATAGCTGAGTGTTTACAGGAAATTTTTTGCTTCCGTAAGATGCCTGCAAGTACCTAGCTTTCCTGCCTACTGAGCGGATAGTGTGTGATGTGCTCATTCTGGTCTGGCCAGGTGAGCAACATTATCTTCATGTTACACTGGCATTCTGTGGTATGTCACACAGCTCTTTCAGAATCTTCTCATTTGTTTACATGTGTGTGGAGGGTTGTACTCAGTGCTGCTTATGTCATTGGCATCCTCATGATGGTGGAATAGCCACTCCCCCCTCCAGCATCTGAACAAAGGAGCTAAGCTCTCCAACATGTATTTACACTTTGTGTCGTGGAGGGTCCTCGGGGTTTATTTTGGGGGGGGTGTCTGGGATTGCTGCCAATGGCTGTCCGGACACGCAGACTTCCCTTTCTGGTGGCTTCCCAGTTGTTTTGTCATGGTGATGAAGGGAGATGGTGGAATACAGTGGGGTCACAACCCAGTGGCAGGAGCCATCTGGTGTTGATGTTCCAGAAGGTTCCTAAAGCTGTGATTCAGTGATGTGGCTCTTTGACATCTAAGTTGCCTCGTTTTTAAGACATTTTGTTGGCTCTTACGCACAGGAGTCTGGCAAGTTTGTTTCTCCCTTTGTGTGTTTCCCAGGTTAAATATGCAACTAACAGGGAAATTAACTGTGTGCGTGAGAGTGTGTGTACGTGTGCTGCTGTCAGAACTTCTCCATTGTATCTTGTCTGGCTTTCAGGCCCCCTCAGGCTCACAGGTCTCATGCTGCTGATGTCATCATCCTCCAGTAGGGGGGTGGGCTGCTCAGGTTACGTCACTGTCATACCGTATGTCCTGAACTGAGCTGAGGCAGACCAGGGGTTTGGAGGAGGAGCTTTTTCCCTCTACTTCCTCCCAGTACCCTTGTTGTCCAGTCATTGTTGCCCGATGTTTGGTCCACATTTGTGCTTGTGTCCAGCCCCCCCCCATGCATTTTGTGAAAGTCTTGCTGAGTGGCTGCAGACCTGCACTTGTGGTTCTGACCCCCTTTAATAAAGACAAGGTCTGCGTACCCTTTGGCATCCCTTATGTCATATTTCTGGAACTCTCCACAAGTCCTGCCTTCCTGTAGAAGAGGTACTTCTTCAGAGAACCTTAAGCCTGACAGAGTTCTTGAGGGTGGGGGGGTTCATTGTGAAAACTGCATTAACCTTCCTGCCTAATTTATTCATGTAGTTGTTTTGCCTACTAGTCATAAAGAGGGCAGCTGAGGGTGCCCTCAGTGTATAAATAGAATGTAGGTAAATAAGTAAGAATGCAGTAAACAGTGGCAGCTGCACAGCATCTGTTTCAATGGAGGAGAGAAACACTTACAGAGCATCATAAAATTGCGGGGGGGGGGCAAAACCTGGTTCTCACATCTCTGTGTTCTTCTCTGCAGTTCATCCTGAAGAACTATGGTGAGAACCCAGACAATTACAATGAGCAGCTGAAGAAACTGGAGCAGCTGCGCCAGGCAAGTGGTGGGAGCTGAGGAGGACTGTGACATGGGTATCTTCATTCAGTTCCCAGGCTGACTGTGTATATATATCCATGTCCTGGCAGAGTGCAGTCAATGTGACCAGGGACTTTGAGGGCTGCAGTACACTCAGGAAGTACTTTGGGCAGCTGCATTACCTGCAAAGTCGTGTGCCACTGGGCTCTGGGCAGGAGGCTGCTGTGCCCGTCTCCTGGTGAGAGATTCCTTCAACCACAACTGTACCACAGAGCCACGTTCCTGAGGCTTAATCACATAAGTTACTACTCTTTTACTAGCTGGCATTACAGGTTAAATGCTACATTGGCTACTCAGTTTAAGAACACAGCATGCTTTTGGGATGCAAGATGGTTGGGTTAGTTTCATGTTTTGGCTTTTATGTGTGTCTGCAGATTATGCTCAGTGTATGTCTGTCTGTATAGAGCCTCCCTGTAGAACATCCCAGTATCTATCTCTTGGACCCAATGTATTCTTGCTTCCTCCCTTTATCTGTGTCTCCCTATTACTGCTCTCCAGGACAGAGATATTTTCTGGCAAGACTGTGACCCACAATGACATCAGCTATGAACAGGCCTGCATCCTCTACAATCTGGGTAAGAGGCAAGCAGTTTTTTTTGCCAGTGGGTGACTCCATGGCTCAGTTCAGCCCATTACTGTTCTCCTGGTCAGTGTGGTTAATTCCCTTCATGGTCTGCTCTCCTAAGGGGCTCTGCACTCCATGCTAGGGGCCATGGACAACAGGGTGTCAGAAGAGGTGAGTTTCCCGTTTGTGCATATTAGAGAGAGAAAGAGAGAGAGAGATGTCACAATCCTGTTGCTCCTCCCTACCCAGGGCATGAAGGTATCCTGCACCCACTTCCAGTGCTCTGCTGGGGCCTTCTCTTACCTGAGGGACCACTTCAGCCACAACTACAGTGTGGACATGAGCCACCAGATCCTCAATCTCAACATCAACCTCATGCTTGTGAGTATATGCGCACATGCACACGCGGTGGTTATCATGCCTTCACTTGCTTTCTCTCCCCCAGGGCCAGGCTCAAGAGTGTTTGCTGGAGAAATCCATGCTGGACAACAGAAAGAGCTTCCTGGTGGCTCGCATCAGTGCTCAGGTAAGCTGAAGCTCCTCTGGGATTGAACCCGAGATCCAGGGATCTTTTTTCGCACAGCTGGGGGCAATAAACAGTTGCGCTGTAATAAACGTGTGTGCAGTTCTTTCAGAGAAACATAGTAAATTAGGTGGGGTAGTGGTAATGAAAGACCTCAGGTAAGCAAACTGTTTCACCTTCAAGTTCAAGGATCACTTCTTGCTGTGGTTACCTATAGTGCAACCAGAGTTTCTCATGTTAAAATAAAGTTGAAAATAATATAAAAATGTAATTAAATAACAGGTAATGAACTGAAGTTTTTTACCAAATGTACCAGCGTTGGTCAGCAGGTTGCATCTCTTTATTTACCCCCTGTAGGTGGTGGATTACTACAAGGAGGCGTGCCGGGCCCTGGAGAACTCAGAAACAGCCTCACTGCTGGGAAAGATCCAGAAAGACTGGAAGAAGCTGGTGCAGATGAAGATATATTACTTTGCTGCTATTGCACATGTGAGTTCATGAAGATTATATCTGCGGTGTCTCTTCAGTCATCAGATGAATGATGTGACGCGGTTACTAAACATGATACAGTGTGCGAGCAACTGCCAAAGTACTGGATATCAGTGAGGGAACTGTGGTCCTGGTTTCCCCAGGCTGCAGGGTGTGCTTACTCACATTTTAGGTCTGACCTTCATCTCAGCCCTGATTGTGATTCTGGGATTTAGGATTTAAATGACATTCATTTAAAAGTGTTTGCTGAGAACTTTCTGTTTTTGAATGCTGTGAAATCAAAATTTGCATTTATAAGTGCACTAATTTTTATATATTTTTATTTTGCTTATTAAAGTTATAATCTTCATTATTTTATCAAATGAATTGTTCATTGTTATTATCCCTTAAGTCCCAGAATTTTTTCTGTTGCATCTGAGTTGTACAAATGAGCTAATAAGAATATTTCATTGACAGATTGTTAGGTAAGGTTTGATTTTGTAAAAGGTGAGTAAAAAATTGTCAGCTGTCTTCATGGTGACCTTTGCCCTTTTTCCACAGCTGCACATGGGCAAGCAGGCAGAGGAGCAGCAGAAGTATGGAGAAAGGGTCTGTCTCCTTTTACATGGCAATCTGCAATGAATAGAAATGGTGTTAGCAGTTCCACCATTAGTGCTGTTAACTATGGTCTCACAACCTTTTCTTTCTCTTGTCTGTCTGTTTGTTTGTTTGTTTTCCCTACAGCTGGCCTACCTGCAGAGTGCCTTGGACAAGCTGAATGAGGCAACGAAACTGGCCAAGGTAACTGAACCTGCAACCTGCGTGTCTGCTTGTGCCCAATGTTGGTAACAGAAGGCTGAGTGACACTGAGCTCAAACATGCATGTGCACACCGCGGTACTGTGTTCTGTTGTACAGTGTTGTGCTGGAGTTTGTTTTCTTCTGCTTATTTCTAATTGCATTTTCATCACAAATGTTTTCAAAAATTTTATTTGAAACCAATTTGTGTTTATTGGAGAGGCTAATCCAGTAGATGGCACTAAAGAGCATACAAATAGAATGTGCATGGGACTGTTTTAAGGTTAACAGATATATTAAATTCAAAATAGCCTTTATATTTTAGTTGTGTTTGCAATTTCTACCAAACATGACAAACTATTAAATAAATTGTCCTCAGTTAGAGACAGAAGTTACAAACAAGACAGATTTCGTTCAGAATTGGGTCTAGAAGTTGCAAAGTCAGCAAACAGTAACAGCAGCATTTCCCCCTGCGTGTGACCAGGGCCAGCCGGACAGTGTCCAGGAGGCATTGCGCTTCACCATGGACGTCATCGGGGGGAAGTAAGGCTCCTCACCACTGCTGCTCTGTTTTTCTGCAACTCTGCTTTTGTCTGTTTGATTCTGTGCTGAGGCTGAGCACCCACTTTTGAATGCCAATGTGTGTCTGAGAAAAGAAGAATAACACACCTGAATTTTGATAAATGAACGTGAGCTTCTGACAGTTCTCCTGACCATGCTGGTCTCTCTTTGGTCTTTCAGATTTAACTCTGCCAAGAAGGACAATGACTTCATCTACCACGAGCCAGTGCCTGCTCTCGATACACTGCCTTCTGTCAAAGGTACAGCAACCTCAGTGAAGTAAGACACCTGCCGCACCACTGCAGTCCCCCTTACTGAGGCGCATGGAATTCTCTCTGCTGTCCCCCCAGGTGCCCCACTGGTGAAGGCCCTACCAGTGAACCCCACAGACCCCAGTGTCACAGGGCCTGACATCTTCTCCAAACTGGTACCCATGGCTGCCCATGAGGCCTCCTCGCTCTACAGGTATGTTGAAAGCTTCTTAGCCATTTGGAGGGTGGAAGAAACGCATCCAATCTGGACATCAGGACCAACATATATTTGGCCCCTGCTTGTAGGAGCCCCGTAGGGAAAATAAACCTTTAAGGTCTGAGTGCTAGTGGTTGCCCCACCTCCTTTTCAGATGTTTTTTCCACTTATATTGGTCTAGAGACTCAGTGCTAGTAAGTGACAAGCTACAGCATTTTGTGTTGTGTTTTCCTTTATTAAAAATTAATCACAGATGTCTTTGCTCTTGGCTTACAGTGAGGAGAAAGCCAAGCTGCTGAGGGATGTCATGGCCAAGATCGAAAGCAAGAACGAGACCCTTGAGTGAGTTCAGCCACACACACACACACACACACACACACACAGAGAGAGAGAGAGAGATTCATTTCATGGACTTATGTGTGTTGCAGGCAGTTCATGGACTCACTGTGCTTGGACTCGGACTCAGTGGACAACCTGGACATGTATAGCCACATTCCCACTGTGCTCATGGAGAAGTGTGCTGCCCTGAGTGTGAGGCCAGATACTGTCAAGAGCCTCACCCAGTCCATGCAGGGTGAGTTGAAGTCACACACAGACACACACTTGGCCACATGCCGCCTGCTTTGAGTAAACTTCCTGCTCTGTGCTGGCCCCCACAGCACTGTCAGGCGTGTTCACAGATGTGGAGGCATCACTGCGGGAGATTCGTGACGTGCTAGATGAGGATGATGCGGGTGAACGGAGCCTGGAGGCTACGGGGGTAAAGGTGCCCTCACAGCCAGCAGCACTTGCTGAGCTACGCAGGGACCTTGACAAGTACCTGGAAGCCCACGAGAAGGCGAGCTTCACCAACACAGAGCTACACCGTGCCATGAACCTGCATGTGCCCAACCTGCGCCTGCTAAGCGGATCACTTGATGCACTCCGGGATGCGCTGCCCCGGCCCCAGCTCAGCGAGGGTGAGGAGGTTATTGGGTTGTAGAACTATTGTATTAAAGAGCTATTGTAGAACATCTGTTGGATGCAGGCTGGATAACCAAATGTTGATTCCTGACCCTGCTCATGTTTTCCCCTGCTACCCAGAAGAGGCAGCGACTCTGCAGTGCATGAAGCGCATTCTGGGAAAGGTGCAGGAGATGCGTGACCAGCGGAGCTCCCTGGAGAAGCAGCTGCGTGAGCTCATCCAGCAGGATGACATCACAACTGCCCTGGTCACCACAGATCGCACTGACATGAAGGTGTGTTTGTGCAACATTGCTGCCTTTGGTGGTGAATTTTGACCTTTTGCACTGTTGGTAAACAGACACACCCATTCCCTGCTCTGTCTTCTCAGAGAGTGTTTGAGGACCAACTGAAGAAGTATGAGCAAGTAAAGATCTACATTGACCAGAACCTGTCTGCCCAGGAGAACATCCTGAAGGCACTGACAGAGGCTAATGTACAGTATGCCCTGGTGCGCAAAGGCCTCGCCGAGACTGAGCACAAGTGAGTGTGGCTTTGTTTGGGGAGCACATATATACACATTCTGGCTCCTCAAACTATAAAATGTGTTCACAAGTTTCTGTTCAGCACTGACTTATTACTGAATCTTCCCATAAATGCATGTAATGTTGTTATCTTATTATTGATTGTGAACACTCAGGAACCCAAGACATGAGCTGTAAACATTGCTGAAGTGAATTGAATTTTTAATGCCATCAATCAGATGTGCAGGTATACAGGTTGTGTTCACTCGAACAAAGTGAGATTTCTGTTTTGCTTATTTATTTGTTTGAACACTATACTATCAGCTGCCCCATAGTAAGAAAACCCTCTAAACAGCACACTGTGCTCCTCTTTTATAACATAGAGAATAAAATGCAACTGAAAATAAACTCCGAAGTATTTATCGCTGTGAAATTTGTGCAGATTGACAATTTGTAGCCACTTCATTTTGAGTGATGTGCACTGAAAGTGTGCGTGTGTGTGTGTGTGTGTGTGTGTGTGTGTGTGTGTGTGTGTGTGTGTGTGTGTGTGTGTGTGGGCGGACGCATGCGCACATAGGTGGAACAGCACAGTGCAGATGTTGGTGTCATCATACGAGGCTTATGAGGACCTAATGAAGAAGTCACAGGAGGGGAGGGAGTTCTATGAGGACCTAGAGGGCAAGGCCTCGCGGCTGCTGGAGAGGGCTCATTCCATTTGCAAGGGCCGTGAAGATGAGCGCCAGGCCTTGTTGGACAGGTGAGGAGGGTGGTGCCAGCTTGTGGCCGTTGACCTTTCACTCTTGCTGTCAGCATCCTTTGCTAACTTGTGTGGTCTTTTGTTTTTGTGTGATTCCTTTCCCCTACAGGGAGTTGCAGAAAAAAGCCCCCTCACGGCCCACCGCTCCCAAACCCCCTCTTCAGAAGAAGGCATCCGACATGGAGGACCCAGAGCTGGCCCAGATCAACGCCGCTATCCTCAGTCTCGGTGGGGATCTCCCTGAGGAGCTGCGCAGCTTGCCCCCGGACCTGCCATTCCCAGAAACAGGCCCCAGAGCCATACCTTCGCTTCATTGGCCGGGACCATCAGCAGGAGTGGCACCTGGGTTGTTTGCTTCACCCCGAATTCCCACCCACATAGCCCAGCTACCCCACCTCCCCTCCCAACATGTCTCAGGTTACCCACCAGCTGGCCTCCCTCGTGGCACCACAGCCACCCAGATTCAGCCCCATTTCCCCCAGGGTCCCATCCCCCAGCCCCCTGCCGTCTCTGGCTTCGGCTTGCAGCCTCAGCCCTGCCCCCCAGGAGATGCTATTGCTGCACGACCCTCTACCACCACAGTAAACAGTGTGTTGACACCCATCCCTAGCAACACAGCAGTTCCCGGCCTGCCTGTAGCTCAGCACACGCTGCCTCCTGTTGTCTCCAGTGGTTATGTGACACCCCCTCAGATAGGCCCGTTCCCCCAGTACTTGCCCCAGGCTACCGTTCCCATGCATCAGCCCCCCCAGCCCGGTGTTCCTATGCATCAGCCCCCGCAGCCCGGCATTCCCATGCAGCAGCCCCCCCAGGCTAGGGTTCCCATGCAGCAACCCCCACAGGCTAGGATTCCCATGCAGCAGCCCCCCCAAGCAAGGATGCCACAGCCGCCTCCCACCAGCCTCTTTTCCCCAGTACCAACCCAGCCCACCCCAGCCCCCTGCAAGTACAATTAACACCCCATATGCCCCTGCAGCCCGTGCAGCCTGTGCCCCCCACTTCCAGCAGCCTACCTTCCCTAGTCAGCTCCCACCTCACATACACTCCCGCCTGCCTCCCCAGCCAGGTTACCCCCCACAGGCTGTGCCAGCATCACCACACATGATGCCTGGTGCCCACCCTCCCTGCCTCTCAGCTGCCGACACCTCCGCATGCTGGACACCCCTCAGATTCCTGGCCCTCAGTTCCACTGCCCAGAACCCCTGCTCTCACACAGCCTCCAGCAGCCTCTTCACAGCCCCAGGTGCTTCCTGGCATTGTGCCTCACCAACCACAGCCCCCCTCCATGTCAGGCCCCCCCCATCCACTTGCTGGACCTCTACCCCCCCAGCCCCAGTTGTCACCACTCTCATTGCCAGGACCATCCACCCAGCAGCCACAGCCAGGGGCTCGTGGGCCTCAGCAGCCAGGCCCTGTATGCTACCCTGGGGGGGCTCCCTTGATGCCTCCTCAGCAAACACCACAAGGCTCCTGTGCTGGTTACTCTGCCCCTCCCCCTGGAGGGCCCCTTCAGCATTCTGCTTCCATGGGGCCCCAGCCCCTCCCTCAGCACATGGCCCCACCCTCAACAGGATCATCAGTTGCTCAGCAGCCAAGCCCGATACTGCCCTCTGCTACTCCTTCACCATCACCTGCTCCTTCTCCAGGGCCCCCCTCCCTGGGTCTTGTCCCTCAAAGGCCCTCCCCTTCTCCTTCCCTCACTCCAGTGGGTGGGGCCACTTCATCCTCATCTCCACCCCCTCCGGCCAGCTCCTCCAGCCCCCTGTTTCAGCGCTCAAGCTCCAGCACGGATGACCTACTGTCCTCGAGTCCCGAGGGCCAACATGGGGGCCCCAAGGCAGCTGCCAACGTGCTGCTGCCCACCAAGGCGGATCCCCAGGATGGGCAACGACGGCGTGAGCCAGCAGGTGTGCGGCTCATCGAGGGTGACCCGTATGGAGCTCCAGATCGTGCGCTGCGGCTCCAGGCAGAGCTGGAAGGCTTTGCCGAGACCGTTCATGGGCTGGAACAGCCGACCGAGCTGGACACACGCTGGCGGGAACTGCAGGAGCTGCAAGAGCGAGACGCCCGCACCCTCTCCATTGCTGTGGCACGCTGCTACAGCATGAAAAACCGGCGGCAGGACGTCATGCCCTACGACTGCAACCGCGTGCTGCTGCACTCGGGCAAGGATGACTACATCAATGCGAGCACCGTGGAAGAGCTGTCGCAGTACTGCCCACGCTTTATTGCCACACAGGCACCGCTGCCTGGCACCGCCGCAGACTTCTGGCTCATGGTGTATGAGCAGAAGGTGTCACTTGTGGTCATGCTGGTGTCGGAGCCGGAGATGGAGAAGGTAAGCTGCGTGGGGAGGGTAGAGGGTGAAGGTCAGCGCGGTGGTGGACGTGGGCTGGGATGGTACTGACTTTCATACTCCTTGGCAGAAGGTGCCGTGTTACTTCCCATCGGAGCGAGGTCAGCAGCTGTCCCAGGGGCCCATCACCTTGACACTGAGCACGCAGAAGACCACAGCCACCCATGTGGAGCGCATGATCAGCCTGCAGTACCGCGACCAGAGCCTCAAGCGCACCGTCATCCACCTGCAGTTCACGTCTTGGCCAGAGCTGTGAGTGCAACACGCATGCGCTCGCTCTCTCGCTCTCTCTCTCTCTCACTCACTCACTCACTCACTCACTCACAGAGGTGGGTAGTCAAAAGTGCTGTTCCTGGAAAAATCCGATTCCAAAAAGTGTCAGGTCCTAAAATATTGGAAGTTACTTTGGTTCAAATGAGGCTTTTTAATGTCTTAAAACACCAGGAACGTATGCATACATACAGTTTTAATTCTTGAAAAAATATGCTTTTTTTTAATATTTTACACTGTAAAATTAGATACTGTCAGACTTTAATCTCTAATGGTTTATTATTAACCATTACTGGGAGATGTATTTTTCAGCATTCCACCTGGCTAATTTAGATAGCTGCACAGCCTAGTTGTTTGCAACTAGTTAAATACACCGATACATAGGCATTCACCATAGGTGGTTGTCTGATATCATAGAAATTGTCTTACACCACAAAATCCTAAAAATACAGTTTCTGAGACCTGTAGATGTAGGACATTAATCTCTCTTTACATTTGTAATTAGCATATTAACATAAAAAGTTAACATAGCTTGGCAAACTTTATGTGGTTAACTTTTAAAATTAAACAGGAGTGACTCATTCAGTTACTCAAGAGTTCATTTTCACAATATGGTAAAAAAAAAATTGCTGCTTGGGTCACTAACTGTACTTGAACACGTTTTCAATTTTAAAATCTCAGCTGTATCTCTGATTGGTCAGGAATATAAACGGTGACCAATGAATGTGCAGAGTAAAATGGCTGACAGTGAGGAGGTGGTTAAAATGTTAAATGGGAAAAAGTAAAAAGTGATGAGGAGATAATGACACAAGTATGATTCCTGTGGAAATGTACTCTTTGGGTACAAGTAGCAGTAAAAGTGTTTTTTTTGAAGGCTCAGCATTTTGCTACATTTGTTAACTGCTGCTTTTCTGGACCCGGTTCTCACCAACGGTCTCTGTCTGTCACCCCAGTGGTCTCCCGGACAGCCAGAGCAACCTGGTCAGGTTCATCCAGGAGGTGCACACGCACTACCTGCACCAGCGGCCCCTGCATACCCCTGTCGTGGTGCACTGCAGGTACAGGGTCATCAGTAAAAAAGATCAGCATGTCTCTGGGGTTCATTATCAGAGGAATGTGTGTGGATGGACTCTGAGCCTCTTCCTCTTCTTCCTCCAGCTCTGGGGTCGGTCGCACTGGCGCCTTCTGTCTGCTGTACGCAGCACTGCAGGAGCTCGAGGCCGGAAATGGCATCCCAGACCTGATGCTGCTTGTGAGGAAGATGAGGCAGCAGAGGAAGAACATGCTGCAGGAGAAGGTGAGCGCCTGAGTGTGCGTGCGTTCGTGCGTGCGTATGCTTGTGCAGCAAGGAGAGCTCACCCTCCCTCCCTCCCTCTCCACAGCTGCACCTCAGGTTCTGCTACGAGGCTCTCCTGAAGCAGGCTGAGCAGGTCCTCCAGCGCCATGGCATTGGCCCCACCCCCTCCAGCAAGAACCCCGGCAACACAGCGCTCAAGGTAGGTCCCTCATCTCTGTGGCCCACCTGTTGACATCACTTGGCAGTGACGTGTCCTCCTCCGTGTCTCAGTCTTACAGTCGTCAGGAGTCACAGGACCTTGTCCTTGGGGGGGACGTTCCCATCAGCTCCATCCAGGCCACCATCGCCAAGCTCAGCATCCGGCCCCCCAGTGCCACGGAGCAGAGCCCCACCCCTGAGCCTGTCCTCGAACTAGAGCCTCCGGCCCCCGCTCTGAGCCCCCCGCCCTCTTCGCCCCCCCCACCACTGGCAAAGGCGCAGTCTCCTCCTCCCCAGCAGGTGCAGGGCAATGGCCTGGATGGGCCTGATCCCACATCCTCTGCTGCCAATCACCACCCCGTCAGTGGTCATGCCCCACCCCTGGCACCAGAGTGCACCCCCTCCTCTGCTCCCCCCTCTTCACTGGAGCTGCTGGCCTCCCTGACCCCGGAGGCCTTTACCCTGGACAGCAGTTGTCGTGGAAAGTCGCGCATCAGCAAGCAAAGTTTCCTGCAGCCACATAAGGGCCAGGGCCTGCAGGGGGCGCCATCGAGCGATGACCCACTCAGCACCCTAGACCCACTGTGGACGCTCAACAAGACCTGAGTACATCGGCCAATCTCACTCTGTCTGTCTCTCTATGTTGCTGTCCTTCCTGCTTTTACACTTTGGCTTCTGGGACCACATCACTGTGTGTCTGTCAGCCCTGCCCTCAGCTCCACCCCCTGCGCTATCCCAGCATGCCCTCCCAAGAGGGACGGAAAGGCGGGGCCACAAACCTGCTTGATGAGCTCACTACTTTAGTCTCACACTACATGGGTAAATCAGTGGACGAGAAATTGTAACTAATGTTTTTAACACCGGTTTGTCTTCTTTCTAAACTGTAAATACATGTGAAATAAAGCAGCTGCTTAGCATCTGCATGGTGTTTCCTGCTGCAGGGGGTGCCACCGCACCCAGTCACCCAACAGCCATGACACTGGTTTGCAGCTCCAGTCACGTTTGCCTGCAACTTGGTAGTAAAGCCTGAAGTTGTGGGCAGATTTGTCATATATGCAACGTCAATCCCCCGTAGGCCTCATCCATACGGATGGCGATATTTTTAAAAACGCAGTTTTTACATGTCCGTGTAAAAAAAAAAAAAAAATGTTCACGTGATCAGTGTTTTACAAAACTTCTCTGTCCACACGAGAACGGAGAAACTATGTAAAACACTGACATAATCATGCTGTGCCGGTAGGTGGCGCTGAAACGTTAGGTGAAAACGACAAAGAAGAACATTATGAGTAGGCACAGTGAAGTTGACTTGAATGGAAACAGAGCGGCGGAACAAACAATACACGCAAACTTGGGGAAGAAGCAAGCAAAGACGCATTTATCTGGACTGATGATGAGATGGGGCTGCTGCTGAATGTTGCTCTTCAGTATAAACAAAAGTTTAGTAGCACCTCAATAGAAAAGAGCGTTGAGTCAGCAGCCATGTTCTCTTCCTGGTTACATGCTGGTCAGCAGTGGTTGCAACTGAGCAGCACGATCCAGCCGAACTGTGTAAAAGCGGGCAGCTCACGCCGTACACACAGTATATACAAAAGTCAGGAGAATGTAGACTGGGAGTCCTGCCAAAACAAATTATATTCACACGCCTCTGCATTATAGTAAATTAAAGTAAGGTTTGTGTGTAAACCTGAAAGTAAATATTTCCAATATTACTGACCACACAATAAAAACGGGCAAGAGGTGAAGAAGAGAGTGCAGGCAGGGTGGAGTGGGTGGAGAAGAGTGTCAGGAGTGATTTGTGACAGAAGAGTACCAGCAAGAGTGAAAGGGAAGGTCTATAAGATGGTAGTGAGACCAGCTATGCTATATGGGTTGGAGACGGTGGCACTGAGCAAAAGACAGGAGGCAGAGCTGGAGGTGGCAGAGTTAAAGATGTTAAGATTTGCATTGGGTGTGATGAGGATGGACAGGATTAGAAATGAGTATATTAGAGGGGCAGCGCAGGTTAGATGGTTTGGAGACAAAGTCAGAGAGGCAAGATTGCGTTGGTTTGGACATGTGCAGAGGAGAGATCCTGGATATATCGGGAGAAGGATGCTAGGGATGGAGCTGCCAGGCAAGAGGAAGGCCTAAGAGGAGATTTATGGATGTGGTGAAGGAGGACATGCAGGTGGTGGGGGTGACGGAGAGAGATGCAGAGGACAGGAGGAAGTGGAAGCTTTTGATCCGCTGTGGCGACCCCTAACGGGAGCGGCCGAAAGAAGACATGATAAAAACAGGCAGCCCACCATTGCTTTCATTCAGTGTCTGGTGTGCGTGCAGCATACATCCAAAACAATATAACGCCTCATGAGAGGTGGAGCAAAGATGTCGCAGTTGCCAAAAATCTCCACCTTGAGTTTTTTGAAAATGCCTTCCAAGTTTTCAGTACCCTAAAATGCCGTTTTCGTGTAGACGAGGGGTCAAGACGTAGAGAAAAAGCTGCGATTTCAAAAATATCTGCAGTATAAACAGATTAATCCTCATTACAGACACTCGCACCCAACCAGTGGCTGTCAACACTGTGGAAATGAGTTGAATCACTGTGGTGTCAGGCTCCTGTTATTGAGGTGCTACTGCTCAGGAGGGGCTTTGAGGGCAAACATATTCACAACATAGCTTTTTATATTTTTTTAATAAAGGCAGAAAGCTTGACAAGTTGTCACCTCCTCGCCCCTTTCCAGAACTTTGTCCACAACAGGTTTTGTTAAAGTCACACAGAGACACTGAAACCCAAGTATCAAAGCATTTATTTGTAAATTAGTACAAAGTTTCCTGTGGTTAAAAAACGGTTTGGAGCTTGTTAGCCCCCCACCCACCCCGACAGTCCTCGGTCGCTATATACAGTAGTGTGTAGAGCGCAGTCGTCCCACTCGTCCTCATCCACACGCGATTTGCTCGTGCGCTCAATATGCAGGAGACACAGAAAGCAGACACCAGACGAACACACACACATACACACACACGGTGACGGAGTTGTTCAGTGATACAGGGGACAGCAGTGACAGAGTTACACGCAGTAGCAGAATCATCACCTCCTGCAAACTCACTATAAAGACAAACACAGCTGAGTCTGAAAAAATAGAAAGTAAAAAAAAATCAATTTATCCATCTAATAAAAAGTTTCTCTTGAGAATTTTCTCTAAAGCTTTGCAACCTAATATATACAAACAACCGCAAACTAATAAATTATAACTGTTACATTAGACGTGTGTGTACAGCGTATCAGACGGTTGATCCGTGTGTGCATGGGTGAGATGGAGATGGCGAAGTGACAAGGGCACGCCCTGCTTGAGAGGCCACGCCACGGTTTCCCATGATGCCCCGCAGGCTGTTCGCTCCTGCGAATCGACAGGGTGCTGCCATCTGGGGGCAGCGGGGGCTGCAAAGCTGAAAGCAAAGGGTGGCATCCCGCCCCACCTGCAACAACTCGTACAGTTTTTCGCTCATCAAATAACGGTCAACATTAAATAAACATAATAATAGTAATAATAATAGCCATTAATTACATCCACTTGTGATGAGAGTTTGTGTTTAGGAACAGCAAGAGGAGAGGAACTCTGTGCATCCTGGGAGGAATGATGAGCACCTGCAGGTGACCAGGCTTCTCACACACGCACAAGCAGAACGTTTTAAAAACAGTGAACTGCCCTCTAGTGGAGGTTCTGTATAACAGGATACTGCACTTGGCTTTTCTCTCACCCTTCAGTGGCAGACACACACACACACACACACACACACACACATACACACCAATCTACGCCCATGTGAACCTGGTGGCAGTACTAAAACCCGTCTGCAAGCAGTCCTCCTTTGCCACATCAGCCGTCACTTCCCATCTTGAGTCCGTTTCCTCTGCGAAGGAGGAAGTGGCCGAGTGTCCACCCTTGTCCATACCCCCGCACCCACACAAGTGTGAGAGTCCGGCACAGGGTGAGTGGGAATCCAGAGGGCTCAAGGTCCTCAGTCGAGCTTCTCTAGCACCGAGGGCACGTAGACTAGGCTGAGCTCACTGCCGAAATCACACACAATGGCTGCGTTGTCAAGGACAACGAGCTGACGCACCACTTGACCCTCGCTGCTCGCACCCAGGTACACCGTCTGCAGGAGGTCCCCAAAGTTCAGGTCCCAGAAGGACACACATCCTTGTCCACCCGTCACTAGCAGGCTGTCTGAGATGACACCAAGGCTGGCGCCACAGCCCACCTCCTAGGGGCAAAGGGGCATGTTAGAAACTGGAGATGTGCTGATGTCTCTCTCTCTCTCTCTCTCTCTCTCCCTCCCTCCCTCCCGCCCGCCCGCCCGCACACCTGCTGAATAGAATAGAGCTTGATGCCGGTGCTGCGGTCCCAAATACAGATGAGGTCGTCCAAGCCACTGCTCATGACACACGATGTCGTGCACATGAGTGATGTGACATCGCCACGGTGACCATACACGTGGCTCACCCGACTGCCCGTCAGCACATCCCACAGGCAGATGGCCCCATCTTGCCCCCCACTGGCCAGCACCATGGTCTGAAATAGCAGCACAGCCAGTCAGAGTGTAGGTGGCCCCTTCAGGGCCACTGGGAGGTGTGGGGACCACTGATTGCCCCCTAGTGGAGAACACGGACCCACCTGGTCAATGTAGATGGCAGTGATGCCCCCAGAGTGACCCTGCAGGGTGAATAGGCAGCAGGAGTCCTCAAGGCGGTAAACCTGAGAGAAACACACAGCAGGGCTCAGGCTGGATGCTTCTCGGTGCTACACGTTTGTGTGTATGAGAGTGAGAAACATATACACTCACCCTGACCGTGTGGTCCTGGCTGCCCGTGACAACCCGACCGGCTGCTGCCCGTAGCACCGTGATGGGCTTCTGGTGGGCACACTGGACAGAGCGGGTCAACTGGCAGCTGATGACATCATCGCTGCTGTAGCAGGGGGAGGGTGGCATGCTGCCCCGCCCACCTGCAAACACACACACACACACACACACACACACACACACACACACACACACACTTGATGAGACACGCACACAGGAGTTTTGGCAGCATGTGGGAACTAACTGGGGACTAACCCCTGGGGACTAACCACGGTACTGCAGCAGACCCAGAGGCTTGTTGATGTCCACAGTGAAGAAGTCCAGTGAGCCGTTGAGTCGAGCCGCCACGATTCTACACAGAATTATCCATTGTGGGGGGGGACAGTGACACAGACAGCACCATGACCAGGAGGCAAAGTTCAAGGGTTTATTTGTCATGGGTGCAAAAACAGCAGCATAGCAGTGTTGTGACCATGAAAAGTGTTGCTTCCAGGCATCCTCAGCAAATAAAATATATAAATAAGATATGAGAAATTTAAATAATAAATAATGAAATTAAGAAAAATAAATAAGGAATAAAATGTAAATAAATATAGATAGAGGTTATAAATATACATAGAAGTTAAAAATTACTGAACTAAGAAATAAGAAAGCAATAAGCAAATGAACAACAGCAAAACCAACAAACATACAAGGTTGTGTGTGTGTGTGTGTGTGTGTGTGTGTGTTACCGATTGTTGAGGAAGGCCAGAGCTGTGATCCCCGACACTCCATCCTCATTGTTGCAGCGCAGGCTGCCCTCAACAGCATCCCACAGCTGGAAAGAATGGACAACACACTATCAATACACACATATCACCTTGCTTTCTCTTTCTCACACACACGCATACAGGGGCGCGTGCGCACACGCGCACACACACACACACACACACACACACACACACACACACACACACACACACACACACACACACACACACACACACCTCAAGCTTGCCACTGCTCCTGCCTGCTGCGATCAGGTTGCCCCTCAGCTCCAGGGCCCACACTGCACCGTCCCAGTCAGGGGGGGGCGTGGGCTGGTCTCCAAGGCTGCGGCGCCGCTGGGAGGTCTGTGGGGGGAGCTGTGGAGGCGGGGTCGTATATGAAAGACTGGCCGAGGGTTCGTGCTCCAGGTAGGCACGCTCCACCAGCCCCCCGAAGTCAAAGCCTGAGGAACTGGGTGGGGCCTGGGACGGGGGCTGCTGGCCAAAGCTCGTGTCAATGAGCGGTGTGAGGTCGGGCTGGTCCCTGAAGAGGGCGGTTCTCAGGGGTGCTGTCCGTCTCCGCAGGGGGTACCCCTCTCCACCACCCAGCAGCCTCCCATCTTCATCTTCTCTATCAGCTCCACCCAGGATCTCCATCTCAGCTATGCCCCCCACATCCCAGCCATCTCTGTGCTCCCAACCACCACTGCTGCTGCACCTGCGCAGACTGAGGAGGGGATGTTGTCATCATCATCTTCCACTTCCATATGCTGAGACTCAACAATATTGTGTTTGAAGTTAAACTCTGCCACAAACGCATTTCTGTGTGTGTGTGTGTGTGTGTGTGTGTGTGTGTGTGCGCGTGTTTACCCATTGTTGGGGATGACGGTCAGGCAGTCCCCTGTCTGTGCATCCCACACTCGGATCTGTCCTGCCAGACAGCAGCTAGCCAGGAGCATCCCATCACTAGCCAGACACTCGATGTCCTGCTCAGTGGAGTCAAGGGAGACACATGCATACATGAATACAAACCCAACAGAGGTTACACAATGACATCAATGCCATCTGTGTGTGTGTGCGCGTGTATGTGTGTCTAACCATGCTGTGGCCGCGCAGCAGCAGTGGTGAGATCTCGCTCACAGGGGGAGAATAGCCATAGTCATCGCAGGGCAGGTCTCCACGGCGACGGCGCCCGTGCTGCACCCCGTTCTGCCCGTAGTTGCGGGGGCACAGCAGGCGGTAGAGGCAGGAGAGCAGAAGGACGAGGAGAACCCCTGCAGCCAGGCCCAGCGCCGCCACCCTAAAGGGGACACAGAGGGAGACACCTGTCCGCTGAACTGCTCTGCCACATGCAGGACCACAGCATCAGAGCATCCTCAGCAACCCAAACCAGGGCCTTGCTTCAGTAGAACCACTCACCTTACAAGTTTACAGGACATCTGTCCACAGCACCAGCTCACCTCCCACCCCCCAAAACCCCATTGGTGAGCACAGCATCTTGAGGATTCGGTGCTGGCCATCCTGCTGCCGTGGCCCTGTTCCACCCAGACATGCCAGGGATCATCTCCAGGTCAAGAAGCATTCAAGTGTGGTGTCTGAGACAGACAAGACTCCACAACTGACAACTGTCCCCAGTCTCAAGACACCATTCCCATTATCTTGTCATGTCATCCTCCCAGTACAGAAGTACATTGCAAAAGAAAAGAGCATTAAGGAGTCAGCAGCCACGTTCTGTTCCTGGTTACAGAAAAGATGCTGCTGCATAGTTCAGCTGGTCAGCAGTGGTTGCAACTGAGCAGCACGATCCAGCCGCGCTGTGTAAAAGCGGGCAGCTCACGCCGTACACACCACCAGATGAACGTGAACACACTACACCACGACCACTCTGAATCCATAAGGTTGCTTCCGTGCTGCCCACTCCGTGGTCTGGTAGCAAATTCGTTTATACTCAGCTGCATGTGAGGCCTGCGGTGATTCCAACAGCCTGTTAGAAAGGCACATGGCAATCATCTCAGATCTAGCACACAATATTCTTCTGTTAAAAAGTTATTACAAAAAGGGTCACAAGAGCTGAGCAGAACCTGCATTAAAAACAAACTAAAAGAGCCAAAGTCCCTCCATTGTTCTAACGCTGACTGATTTTTCAGTCGCTGCAGGTACAACTGAAGACATGGAAGAGCAGTAAAAGCACATGCTGCTACGTCCGCAAACACCGACCGTATAGCTGTTTCAAAGGTACTCTGACTGGTTAAAGCAGTTTGTCACACACATCAGTAACAGCAGGGTTGGGGTTTGCAGCCCAGTCTGTGAACAGCTGCTCAAATTAATTTCTGCTTCGTTCAAAGTCTCTTTGTCCATGTCAAACCCTCATGTTTCTTTAAAGGTTCTTCAAGCTGCAAGAATTATGGAACTGCAGCAGCCAGTGAACTTTACCGTGATGTGTAGCTTTTGCAGTTGTTTTAAATGTTATTAATGCCCAAAATGTGTTTTCTTAATCTTGTCTCACTTTTGAACCTTTGGCAGGTTTGACAAAAACACCCAATTGCAAGAGAGTAAACTTTAAACCACTGAGCAGCTGATAACGCAGTGGACCTACGAACATCTTACGAGTCGGCTGGCAGCCAATGGACTCTGGGGGGGAGGGGGTCAAGCCGGAGAGTCAGCTCGCACTGAGATAAGAGCCCCGCTTCCCAATCCACATCACCATCAGGCCCACTGCTGCCTAAACCCATTTACCTCTGATGGGCGTGAGGATTTCCCAGCAGCCACTGGGCCCCCTGTGGACCCGCACAGCCACACATCACAAAAGTTTAATGACACAGATGTCCCTCAGTTTATTCACTGGGCACGTTCTGTTAAAGGTTTGGCTGCAACTGTATTAAATAAAAATATGCAGCTGTTCAGTTCAGCTGTTCAAATCCAATGTTACTGATCACGGAGACCTAAGAACGCAAAACAAAAGCTGTAAGCCCTGTGGAAATGAGTAAAAAGTAAGAAGACGCTGTGCTCCTGCACTATTTGGCTGCTCTTGGCTGCCATCTATTCAACTGGCAAGGCTATGTGTGGATAGAACATTCTGGAAGAACTCTGTACAAGCGGTCAACATTGATTCAAATGGCACTTCGAAACAACAGCACAAAAAAACAGATCTTTGTGAGGCATGCAGATACCAGCTAGAGAAAGAGTAGAAGAGCTGGACTAACTTGTAAAGCGTGAGGTCTGTCTGCACGACAGCCCCATGGGTGTCAAAGGTGGGGCCCGTCTGCGGGGGTGGAGCATGAAATGTGTCCTGGGGGTGACGTGTCTCGAGAGCCTCCTGAGGGGTCAGGTGGAAAGTGACCGGAATGACAGGCAGGATGCTGATGTACCTGAAGCAGAGAGAATGAGACTTTAAACACGCAACCCAGAGACCTGTGGAACAACCTTGGGAGTCAGGACCATGGGGAGCAGGGGAGAGGGACAAACCCACCTCTTTGCCAGCGTGATGTTGTAATAGCTGAAGAGCGATGGCCAGTGGCGGTATGACAGACGCCTCCAGCCCTCCTCATCCTCAGGCCCCCAGCTGATCTGCGGCACAAGTGGCACCGTGGGGTCTGGTTCCTGAGGGTCAAGTCCCTGGGACAGGTTCTCGGATAGCGTCGGGGTGGGGTCTGCTGGTGGCAGAACGTTCAGGGTGCTGGTGGGGTCCCCATGGGGGAAGACAGGGGCCACACCCAGGGGGGGCAGCCCTGCCTCCCCAAGGGGACTCTGCTCAGAAACCTGGGCAGCCAGGTAGGTGCGCAGGCCTGCCGGGTCCGTGTACAACAGAATCCCGATCCAGATCACCGTGCCGGCCTGCGGACATGGACTTGTGGCAGTGAGCACGCTCAGTACGGACAGCGGTGCTGCATGGCCCGTCACCATGGCGTTACATTAATAAATCTCACCATGATGATGCGCTGCGCCAGTCGCGTGCGGGCCAGGAAATAGACTACTCGGAGTCTCTTGGGCAGCCGCAGGTTCCGGAAGGCAGGCGTTTGCAGGGTGATTGTGTGGGCAGAGTGGCGTGCAGGAGGTGGAGCTTCCCGGGGGCGCAAGGGGCCTGGCTTTGTGGATGGCATTCCTGCCTCAGCGGGCAGCCGGCGGTTCAAATCGGCAAGCTGAAGGAAGGAGGGGTGGGACACAATCAGCAACAACTGCATAACAGCAATAGCGGGTTCAATACCCCTGTGGGATTTGACTCATTTTGAAGCTGTTTAAAGGGAACGGTCAGCTGCACCCAGACACTGTGGTAAACAGTACTCGGACACACCAACCTCCATGCGGCGGATATCAATGGACAGGACCGTAGTGAAGAAGAGCATCTGAAGGAAGAAGTCAGACACCAAACCGACCACAGCAAACAGGCAAAACTCCTGGAGGAGGCAAATGGCTGGTAAGGACACATGACTTTGTGTGTGTGTGTGTGTGTGTGTGTGTGTGTGTGTGTGTGTGTGCGCGTGCATAAGCCAGGGGTGCTACCTGGATGGCGGGCACCAGAGTGAAGTAGCCAATGAGGATGATGCCCAGCTCAGTGGCCATGTTCTTCATGATGGACCAGCTCTCATTGCTCAGCCCTGCAGGGATGAGGGGGTGATGTCGCATTGTGGCTGGACACAAGTGTGTGTGTGCGCGCACTTACACAGAGTAGAATCACCACTCACCCTGGGCAATGCGCAGTTTCACTTCCAGGTCAACAGGGGTTGACACGACCGACTTGGTGAGCACGAGAACATTCTCAAGGCCGATCACCACCACCAGGTAGGGGAAGATCTCCCTGAGCAGATAGCAGGTGTGCAAAGTGTGAGTGTGTGAGATAAGAGAGGTCAACAGACTCGGGGGAACCGCTGTCCCACAACAACCCGACCTGGCAGTCGTCACACCACTGCTATCGTGACACCGCACTCACACCCAATTGGCTGGTTAGTACACAGGCCATACCCGTATATATAGCCTTGACTCTGCCCCCAGGGGAAGCCCCCTTCAGTCCACAAATTCCTGCTGTTCCTGTGCTTATTAATTAACCCAAATTACTGTGGGTTCAAGGACATCCATGTTTACTACAGTACACTAAGATTCAGAAGGCTGCACTACTGCAATAAAGGTTTATTATTATTATTATTATTATTATTATTATTATTATTAACCAATATTTGACACCTCTGTCCAAAATATCAAATAATGGTGGTTTTTGGGTTTGTACGCTAAGCTACTCATTTACCCACTTATCCAGTTGAGCAATTTTTACTGTAGCAATTCAGGGTAAGTACCTTGATCAAGGGAACTACAGCAGGAGCAGGGATTGGACCCCAAATCTTGGGACTGTAAAATGACACCTCCAACCACCACGTCACCTGCTGTCACTTAAACACACCCTGCACTTAAAAACTGTTCACTTATCCCTACTTGTGCATGTTTGCTTTGGCTGTTAATGGCAAAGTTCATACTCTAACCTTCATGTATCCAAAGATGGACAGAGCAAAAGATTTTGGTGAGGACTGACACCATATCAGAATACAGGCATCCCTTGTTAACTGAACATTCATATCTATATATAATCACAATAACAGATGACAAAAAAAGTACCCAAAATTCACTATTCAAACAAAAAAAACTGCTACAGTATAATAAATTTAAGAAATTCTAAGCATTCACAAGTGAAAATGTTTAAATTGACAGTAAGTCTGGATGAACGGCGGTAGCAGGTGCTGCAGTTATCTTTCAGCTGTTCTCCCGACCAAACTGCATTTCATGTCCACACTGTTTCACTCTTTTCTTGTTTTTTTTTCTAAATTACCTTATTTATCTTATTCTGCTAAGTCTTACTTTCATTAATTTTGCATCTTTATCACATTGTTCTTTGTTTGCATTACAATTGATGTTCTTTGTAATACAGAAGAAAAAACTGTTTCGGACCCAATACTGTACAGTACTGTGGTGTACTGAATACAAACATACCCACTGAGTTCTTCAAGTGTTAAATAACTGCTCTTTTAAATGCTTTCTACTATGCAGGAATTCTTGTTGAGCTATTATGTGTCACAATAGAGTGTTTTAGTGATATTTGGGGAAACTAGATTGGGGATTTGGGATGGGCAAGGAATGCATTATTACTTTTCCCCACTAAAACTAACAATTTCGTGGCATCCAAAAACTCACTCTCTAACACCTGATGAATGGATTAAATTCAAAGGGTGCCTGTATATATTTTCACTCATTTCACACATTTTAGCCAGTTATCCATCTTCCAGTTTTACATGTACTAATAAAAAGTATTTGTCAAACCTGACACCTCATAATAAATAGCTTTTAACAGCCAGCAGCAGAACAAAGTCTTTTCCTTGTGGTTGGGATTAGTGGACAAATGAGATGAAGCAGGCACTGAGAGAAAGGTGTGTGTTCAAGTCTTACCCCCCATTGAGTGTGGGTGTCAGGCCGAAAAGTGTACACAGGCCTACAGACATGAGGAGCGAGCTGAGCACGGTCACCACAGCAGCCAGAGCCAGACCCCACTTGGATTTCACCATGTCAATTTTCCCTGTTGGGAGAGAGGAGAAAAGGAGGTCTCACACACACATACACACTTAGCCAAGGAATGCACAGCTCCCCTGCTAACCCCCTGGCCTGACTTGCTTTTCCCTGGCTTGGGTTCCAGCCAGACTTCTTTTGAGAGGGCAGGACAGCAGCAAATGGAGGGCCAGTGGGAGGAACTCCTTACGGGTGGAGAAGTAGATGTAGGCGAAGAGGATGATGTACGTCGTGACCAGAGGGATGAGCTCTGCGACGCCAATCTCCTCCTTGAAGTGCACATGCACCATGTGCTCCTCCCGCAGACTGCAGTTGGCCGACGGGTGCAGTTGCTTGAGGCGTGAGCGCAGGCTGCCCAGGAATCTGGAGGTGGAGAACAGGGCAGCGCATGAAGTGAAAAACGATAAGGCAAACAATCTGTCCTCCTGCCCCTTCAGAACCCTTCAGAAGTGTATTCATAACTCAGTATGTTTGGAACTTCAAAGTTACTTTTACTACCAAGTAAAATGTCATGTGGGTATCTCTCAAAATGCAAATTGCTGAGATAAGAGTTTTTGCCTCTAAAAGTGACATTATTTAACACCATTTATCAATTTACAATTAAATATGAAGCAGACTTTTTTATATTTATGAATAAGAAGAGCTGAATGTGGTGGAATTTCCCCACTTATTTAAGCAACTAATCCAAAATGGCTGACAAACACTTTGGAACTGTATTCCCTCCTCATAATGACCCACCTTTCAAACAAATATTTCTACATTACGTCTCCAACTTTCAAGACTGCATGTTGTGAGCAAATGTCCAGGAACGCATTACAGCTGTTAGCACAGGATACCCATGCTGCACTGAAGTTAGAATGACTATAAATAAAAACAGGATGTGTCCACAAGCTCTTGTTCAATGCTAACCGGAGAATGAATTGTTTGAGTCACTTGTTTTTCAACAGAGCCGCCATGGCTCCAAGCGAGTAAGACGGGGGATGGGACAGGACACTGACCGGGCATCGTAGCGGCGCAATGCCATTGTCACACTGTAAGTGACCACGCGGTTCCTGCTGTTCAGACTCACTCCCGTCTGTTTGCCATGGACACCAAATAGCAAATCTGTGGACAGCAACCAACAGGTGAGCTGCAACACAGTGTTAATGCGCATGCACGCGCACACACGCACGCACACTTATTCCTACCTTTGAGGGTGGCAGATGTGTGCAGGCCCTTAGGTTCGTGCTGTTGAACCGTCCTCAGCAGGTCCGGGTCCGAGTCAAACTGCTCGCGCTGGTTCTGCCAGTAGTTGCCAGGGGAGACCAAGAGGCAGCCATGCTCAGGAAGGAGGGCCTGCATGCGTCGTAACCCTGGTAATAGGTCTGTCACATGCAGGCACAGAGCCTCTAGGCTCCGAACCCCAGAACTGCAGTGAGAGACAGCAGAATTGAGCATGAGTCAGTTAGCCATGCAGATGTGGCTTTTTAGGCTAAAGGAGCTGGCAGAGGGGTATGCCATTGAGGGGCGGGGATACCTGTCCGAGTGCACATGGTTGCGGATCTCGTCTAGCAGGGCAAAGATGCGGCCCAGCGGGGACCGGAAGGCATCCACAGGGACCAGCTTGCTATCCCAGGGAGACACAGCTGCCTTGACCAGGACTTGCTGAATGTAGGCCACTGGGGGACCACGGTACTGTGGGGGCAAAAACAGGGGGGGTCGGGGAAGAACAGGCAGCTGCAAGGTGGAGCACTATGTTTGTGTATATATAGACATAAGTTTGTGTTATATATGCACATGTATGGATGTGTGTGCTCAATGCAGTCATTTCTGTACCCAGTCAGGACGCTCTCCTGGATCTCCACTGGGCTCCTGGGGGGGTACTGTGTAGTCTCGCACCCCTGTGGTGAACTCAACAGGCCCCGTCCCAGGCAGGGGCAATTTCAACAGGGGGTAGCTGGGGACATAGAGAGAAAGCGTGTGTGTGTGTGTGGAGGATGTCTGCAATGCCAGCTTTTTCATTTATCTGAGGCTTTTCTCTAATATGACATTTACATACCAATCTGCTTACAGTGATTTACCCATTTATAGTACATCAAGTTAATTTTTACTGCATCAATTCAGAGTGAGTATCTAAATCAAGGGAACTACAGCAAGAGTTCAACCTGTGTCATTCCAGTGTAAAGGGACACCTCTGACCACTACACCCCCTGCTGGCCCTGGTGGTGTTCGCGCCCTCTCTCTCGCTCACTCACCAGCAGGTGAGAATACACACGGCAGTGAAGAGGATGATAGGAACCGGATAGGAGGCGCACAGCAGGCCGTGCCAGTAGAAGCCGGCCGAGATCTTCTGCCGTAGCTTCTCTCTCACCGTCATCCTGGGAGAGGTGGGTCAGCTGACAGCCATGGGGCAGGGCCTGTGTGGGGCCAAGGGCATCCAGCCACCTCCCTGAGGCACACGAACAATTGTTAGGGGAATCACCACCACGGAAGCACAATGAGTCAGCAGGCCAGCAAGCTAAAAAAAACACTATAAACATATTACCCATCATAAACATCCTCATATTACAAATTGTACAAAAAATGTCTAGTTAATTACTTCGATATTAATTAATAACTAATTATTTGAATTGCATTTTCTTTTTTCTATTTTTTTTCATGTGTCGCCAAGGAGCAATCACAACCTGTCTTTACCCTCCAAGCTGACAGCACTGAAGAGAACTTACAACTCACTTCCACAGTGTTTACAGCTGTCTGTGATTCTTCAGCGTCAGTCATCAATAACAAGTGAAGATCAATGGCATTAAGCTCTGATGCCCTGTGACCATGCAGTGACTTAAAATTTATGAACGTAGTGAACTGCAAACAGAACTCTGCTCTGTCTCAGCTGCGTTCCTTCCTCTACAGGAAAGGTGTGTTAATAACACATGTGTTATACTGGAAACCCACAGACAGAGGGAGAACATGCAAACTCCACACTGAGCTGAATTCAAACCCACACCCAAACTGCCCAGGTGCTGTGAGATAGGAGCACAACCTGCTGCACCACTGTGCTGCCATCATTAAAAACAATAAATCATAACTGATGGGAGAACTCCAGCAGCAGCCTCTGCAGAACTTCACATACACGAAGACACCAGTGTCAGGATCACTCAGAGTACAGCCATCCTGCTGTCCTGGTGCGTGTGCATGTGTGTACTCTAGCCAGAAGGCTGGGGAGGACCATCTGATCAACTGACTATCTTGAGTCAATCCCTGAGGAGGACAGCGGAGCAGGACGAGACACAGCTGCATAGGATTACTGCTGCAAAATCATGTATTCTCTCACCCAAACACACACAGGAGGAGTCATTTCATCTCCTTCCCAAGTGGACAGCGTACTGTTTTCCAGGTCTGTTCATGGGAGCCTTGTGTTTTCACAGTCCGACCCAAATTCCTGGAGACACCCTTTTCTCCTCGTTTAAGTGGGCTTATGGTTCAAAGCCTGAACTGAACCACAGAGGCTAGGGCAGTGAGTCCCCGAGATCTGTAGCATGGCAAGCAAACAGTACACAGCAGTCATGTGACCCAGGTGACTGGAATCCCTGCTTAGATACACACTGTACACACACACAGACATTTCATCTTCGCACTGACTCCTCATCAATAACAGCACAGTTTCAAATATTTTCTTGTTTATTTGTCACTGTTGTGAAGGGGACCTCCTTCCACTTCTATTATTTTCTAAAATTCCTGTGTATGGTGGAGCAAAAGCAATCTGTTTGCACACGCACCCAATAGATGGAAGTAGCACACCCTCAGGAACAGCAGGAGGGCCGATGGACTTACTGAACTCACATCTATTTACACTTTTCTCCAAAGCCAATCACGGCATTAACCTACTTACACCGGTTTACTCCATCACTTCAGGGTAACTACCTTGATCAGAGGTGGGATTCGAACCTGTGACCTTCAGTGTCTGTCAGCAGTAACAAAATGACAAATGCTGCATGTTTATGTGGTTAATACGTATTTATATTTTTTTCCATTTAAAATTAATTTTCAGTTTAATGCAGCACTAGGTTTCTTCAAATATTTGTTTATTACAGCTGTATCAGACAGTTTTACAGAAGCTGTGAATAAATGGAAATCGGTATTGTTAACCTTTTACTGACTGTGACACAACAGTAAGAGTGACTCTTGAGTTATGAACAAAACAAACTGTGGTTGGCTGTGGTCCAAATGCACACACACAGCAGAACATCGGAAAAACACCCCTGGCACGAGGCCTCAGCCACCAGCGCTGCTTTATAACCGGGACAGATCGTGGATCACTTTGTGTGTAGTGTTTGGTCTCCAGATAAGAGCAGCTTGTAGTAAACATAATTCTCCACTGCAGTTTGACCCACACTTGGCCCTGCAGATTGTGAACAGAGCACTGACAACCAGGCCTGGTCAAGATCATCAGAACCACCTGAGCACCCACACTGCTGTGGACACAAGCCTCACCGAGCCACACATCTGTCCCTGGTCCACTCTCTCCTGAAGACAGGCAACATGGAAGCCACTGAGCGGGAGGAGGGGTACTAGACATATATGACCAGTGCAAGCCCAAAGCAGTGGTCCTTTAGGGATCAGAGCGCTCATGCAGATGGTCAAAGCAGGAAGGGAGGCAGAACACCCAAATCTTAACCCACTATGCCTTCAGTAAAACACCCTGTCTGTAACCCACAACCATTCAGCTGAACTAACCCGTTCTCGATAAATAACAAAATGCACAAGTCCAACAATCAGTGCAACAAAAAAATATATATAAAAAATATAAAACAATGACCCTACCCCCAGCTTGCAGACAATAAGTCCGCAACAGTGCAGCCGAGAGGCCACCAGAGTGGCGAGCAACAAGGGGCCAGAAGTGACACAGTGTTCATGGGTTACAGGCAGTTTACATGAGATCAGTTTGCTAACACTTTCTCTCTCCCACACACACACACACACACACACACACACACACACAGCACTTTATTCCTCACAATCAAATAGGCTCTTTCAGAAGCTTATTTACATTCATTTTCATTCCCTTATGCAGTGAAGTGAACTCCTTGCCCATAAGGTCCTGAACCCAAGCAGTACCCATCCACACCCACCAGCCACCCTGTCCCCTCCGGGCTCGATCCATCCCACTCCCACACATAATACATCCATTTCGGTAGCTGCTCAGTCAGATTCAAGGTCTACAGATTGCCCAGCAAACAGCAGGTGACGAAACCACTTTGCACAACTTTCCAGAAAAACGTGTATACACACACACACACAGACACACTTGCGCCACCGAGTCAGCCAGACACATGTACCCCTCTGAAGCTCTCCGGCCAACGCCCTGCACCAGGAGCTCCACCATGTCAGCCCACCAGTACAGTACTAATGCAACAGATGAATCTCCACATCGACGGCCGCGATGAACTTTCACTCCTGGGTGCCGTGGCAACTGCATGTGGCGGTGATGCAACACTGAAGCAACCTTATGCACACGTGACCCACCAGGAAATAAGCTATTTGTTTCAATGAAAATGAGCACATTAAAACTGGGACCAAAGTTGGCTCGTTTTGAAGCTCACTTGTGTGACCAGCGAAGCACGTTTATATCCAAGTACGAAGACCCGCGTAGATTAAATGTAAGTTTCTCAGCTTTATTGGAACGTTGCACTGTATGCGTAAAAGCTGTACTGTAGCTATACTGTAACTACTACTAAGTGCCAACACTGTGTTGTGAGTGTAAAAGCTGCACTGTTACTGCAACTGAGCACAAGAGCTGCACTACAGCTGCTCCGCTGCTGCACTCTTAACTACTGCAAGTGCACGAGTTGTCCGCAGAAGGAGCGGCGCAGTCTGTTTATTAATCGTTATTAAAGTTCATGAATGAGGCGGCTGCTGTTCACGGCGCTCCAGCTTCAACAGCCACCGAGCAGCAGCCCTACCTGTCCTTCCTGCAAAGGTCCGCGTTCATTTAAACGCACACAAACAGCATGGACGCGCGACACGCTCCCCGGTGGCCAGCTCGCCGTTCCTCCATCAGCGACCGCAGAGCCACCGGGTGGGCTTCGAACCCGGAGCCCAAGTCTCACTGACCTAGCGCGGAATCTCCAGGGCCGCAGAGAGCAGCAGCTCGGCGTCCGAGCGCCGCTTCGTGGAGTTTCTAGTTCACTGCCACGGCGAAGCACGACAGCAGCCTCTTCTCCGCCGCCATAACCTGTCACAGCGGTTTACACTCAGAACCGGAAGCGCCGCTCCGACATGACCCGGAACTACTTGGCCGGTCTTAAGTGGCAACGTCGCTCTCTTGTATCCTCTGCCGCCTTCTGCTGGAGAGTCCGCTCAGGGCGGCCCGTGAAACGGAGATCATTTTACACCGTTTTTTACACCCCTTCAGAAACACTTTCCACAGCCCCTCGTCATGTGTAACGTTACAGAGCTTGTTCGTGGACTTGGGGGAGAAGCCAACGAGAACATGGGATCTTCTTGTGTGTCGACTCACTCCCCTGTACTCTTAGCAGCCCTTCGCCAGCAATTTATTACCCCTGACCCAAGCAACAGGGGACTTAAACTACCATATTTTATTATCATCCGTAAAACATCTGCATATTCACTTCCGTCATTCATCAATACAGTAAATATCTGGAAATTAATCAGTCCTCAAAACAGCTAACATATAAAAAAACAGCTGTAACTGAAGACTTGAGGACATCGTAGAAACGTTTCACACATGAAGTTGCAAGTGCTCACAGTGCCAGAGTCAACAGCACAGTGAAAGTCTTTCACCTCCAACCTCAACTCATCAGCCTCCCTGCACTCAGATGCCCAGCTGCTGGCAGTCTAGGGCCATTGTTGAAACCCACAGGGGCCTTCCTCTGACAGCCTGCCAAGGTAGGGGATGGTTTCCAGTTCCTTATCCCACATCCTACAAGCAGCTCTCAGAGGATGGCGCTGGAGGTCCCGCGGGCAAAAAAGTTCACTCCTTTATCATGGACTTTGTACTGAAAGAGCTTCTTCTGTGGCTGCAGCCCAGCTGGAGGGGCCACACTCACCCGCCAGCTAACCTCCACCTAGAGAAAAAAACCAGTCACACAGTAAACAGAGGCCATTCTGTTCCATTCCATTGTTACTGATCCAATCACTTACACTCGCTCACTCTCACACACACGCTTTCTCTCGCTCTCTCTCACCTGGCCATGAATGTCTTTGCAATAGCCCGTGGGCAAACCCTGCACATGAAGAGCCAGGTTGCACTGGTGGATGAGGTCCTTGAGCAGCAGCTCAGAGCCTTCCTCCTCACCCTCTTCCTCCTCAACTCGCACCATCATCACCACATTGCCCTGGAAGACAGGTAGCAGTTAGATGGATCATGGGAAATCAGGTACACGTGTATAAGCAGTTTTCTCAAATATATGCCTTTCACTGTATTTTCAACTTGGGTGCCAGCTTACTGTAGCCCATCCTTGCAACATGGGTGTAGCTATGGCTGTGTCAATGTTACTGTGGATGTGACTGGGAGCATAGGGTGTGGTTATGGGCATGACCATTTGTTTGTGTGTGACAGTAACCTTTAGCTCATGGCACAGCACCACCCGGCAGTAGTGGCTGAAGTCCTGTAGTGCCCCCACTGTGACCCCCAGGCTCAGCAGCACGCTCACATCGTCCACAAGCAGTACAGGTGGGCCCCACTCTGCCCCTCCACACACCGACTGCCGCAAAAATGCAAAAAGGCACTGCAGGTCTGGCTGGGGACACCTGGAAGGGCAGAGGGGGTCACAGCAACAGTATAAAGAGCTCCTCACCTAAGCTGAGCAAGAAGATGGCCAAATTCAACACCTGATTTACAG
This sequence comes from Heterotis niloticus, assembly GCA_018136845.1. Lineage (NCBI taxonomy): Eukaryota > Metazoa > Chordata > Actinopteri > Osteoglossiformes > Osteoglossidae > Heterotis > Heterotis niloticus. The sequence continues at coordinate 23,546,445 of CM030905.1, read as the reverse complement.
ATAGGACAATGTCACATGGTATTGGCAGAAGGAAAGTGTGAGCATGAAGCACTGAATATGACTGCTGGATGGACGGACACACACGCGCGCACGCACACAGCAGTGCTTCTCCAGGTAGTACCTGAGGAAGTCCATGGGATGCTCTCCAGGTTCCAAATCCTCCAGCAGCAGCTCTGCCAGGGACTCCCTGAGCCCCTCCAGGAACACCAGTTGCCCTCGCTCTCTCGCTTGGGGGAGACTGATGCCCTGACACACACACCCCCACAAACATTATTACTTACTCATTCATGTGAACACATACACACATATATTTATGCACACCGAATATAACCGATTGAAGGTGTCACACTCACAAGCCTTTGGGCAACAGCACTGTAGTGGCTGAAGGACTGCACCAGGCCCAGAAAACACACCTTGCAGCCAGCTGGACCATCAGGAGAGACACAAACATGAAAGTCTCACTCCCGTCGGTGTGTGTTAAACAAAGTCTGCTACAAGGTGCCCACTAACTCATACCCACCTCGCAGGTACAGAGACAGGAAATGATGAATGAGGAAGGAGGCGTCGCCATTGCGGTCCGACAGCACGACAAATTCGCCCTGTATTTGGGGAGGGGGGGGTGAGTGAGAGGACAGACCACAGGTGAAGGTGACGTGCCCCCAGGTGAAGCTGCTCCTACCTGGGGAATATTGTCCGGGCTGATGCTCAGGATGCTGTTCAGCTCTGGGAACATCCTTCCGTCCGTGCTCCGACACCTCTGTCACAATCACGAGCCTCTGTGCCACCACTTCGCCCTGTGCGACTAACCAGAGGCACCCCCGACGACACTTTATATTCACGTTTATTTGCATCACTTGTTTTCCTTTATATTCACGTTTATTTGCACTACTTGCGTCGTACTGCGATTCCTACGGCTCCTATGTGGCTTATTAGGCCGATTTACACAGTACGATCGTTTTTAAAGTGTTCATTCAGGGTAAGTACCTTGATCAAGGCGAATCTGGATCCTTCGGGTCCAAAAGTAAGGGCTATAACCACTGCGCCACCTGCTGCCACACTTTGAAAAGATCTCCGAACTTCGGCGTTACTCGTCGGCCAGCGGAGTCCAGCTGAACGGAACCAACGCTAACTGAAAATGCGCATCGCCTTTTTCGGAACCAGGATTCGGTTAACTACCTGTAAATGTGTAAATTCGACCTTAGCGCTCCAATTTATTCCCACCTACAAAAATACCCACAATGCCTCGGTCCAGGAAGCAGGACAGCGAGGAGCTGTACGGTGTCCGCGGAGGGACAAACTGTACAAAAGCCCAAGTTTTCCGAAAGAAATTAAGTTTGATCCTGATTCCTGTGCGATTTTCAGTGCCATCAGCTGTGAAACTGAACGACCGAATTTAAGCAGCAGATTTACACGCAAAATTATTAAATGAGTTAAATGAATAACAAAGTTATACAAAGTGTGCATTACGAATAAATAAGAGGTGCTTCGATCCCCTCTCAGCAGTACTTCATTTACTTGTACTATTATTTTATAGAATAAAAAGTAGCAGTTTAATTTTATAACCTTCCCCCAGCATAATAAAAGTCACATGCGATAAACATCCATTGTTTGTAGGAGAGAGGATGTTGGAAGAGCTCTGCACCGCAGTCCCCATTATGTGTTTTACAGGTGTGCATCCGCAGGTGTGCTATGTGCTTGACTTCACCAAAGTGTGAATCCAGGAGGTCTGCAGCTCGGTGTGGGAGCGCTCGGCTTTCCTCCTCCACGGGAGCACAGAGAGGGAAGGGAGGCTTTGGCCAAGCTGACCCATCTCTCTAGTGGCCATTCCTGCTCGCATTGCCATGTTGCCGACCCAGCATGAAGAAAGGGGCCGAGAGCGGGGCAGGGGGCCCGCGCACAAAGATTGTTCTGTTGGCGTGGACCGGGGGCAGTCTGGGGCCTAAAAAAGAAAACTCTTTGAGTTCATGAGCTCGATTACCTCTCCACCCCCATGTGCAAATGAGGAGGAAGGAGAGACGGTACAGAGCCTCTCAAGTGTCACAGCACAGTGCTGTATTGTCTGGATAAGCGCCCACACACACACACACACACACACCTGCCTCTGACCTCTCGCCGCACATATCCAGACTGCTGGAGGAATGGCATAAAGAGCCATGGCCCAGACACACACACACACACACACCTCCCGCACACTTCATTCAAGGGGAGAAGAGAGAGGAAACAGTAGCCTGAAATAATAAGTCAGAGGAAGATCAGTTACCATAGGAACGCAGCCTACAGTGAACACGTCTCCCTAAAATGCTTTTCAGCCTATTAATCGTTCACACCTTATTCAAGTGGTGCCAGCAGCGGCCCGGTGCTGAAAACACTGCTTTCTCTGGCTTCTGCCATTCAGCCGCGCACACCTACTGGCACAGTGCGTGTGGTCACACTGAGCGGGATCTTTTCCTCCCTCATGAGATTGCTCTTTACAGCACCAAAACTGCGGCATGAAAATATCCATATGGATCATGCGTACTGGGAAAATATTGGAAAGCAGCGTTTTTAATGTGTGCATGCCTTGAAACAGTCGAGGTTACCATCGCATTGGAGAAACAGTTCAACAAGTGGCCACTAGGGAGCGCCAGACAACGCTGCTCTTGGCCACTTTTCACAAATAACAAATCATGTCTCTAGCTGTTCATTACCCTTGTTGGGAAGCAGAAAGGTTTGTTTATGCTTCTGTCTTATCTTCCATTTGGCACTGATGCAATCTGGGTTTTACAAACTGCCTTTAGTTACAGGCTGTCAGTGCAAATCAGCGTCTCATCCTGCTCTGTGTATTTCATGGTGTGGCTGTGTGTCGCCAGGCAACGGCGTGTCCTGCAACAGGGCTTCGTGGGAACATCCCTAGGGGTCATGAAGTCTGGGGGTGGGAACTCTGTGGTGGCAGATAGAGGAGTGTCATCCTTGTCCAGTGCCTGGCCCTGAGTGTGTCCTTTGGCCCTACACACAGTGTGTGTGTGTGTGTGTGTGTGTGTGTGTGTGTGTGTGTGTGTGTGTGTGTGTGAGTGACAGAGAGAGCCTGGGTAGATTCCTGTATCTAAGAATGGCTAATGGAGCATGGTAATCTAATCCCTGTGGTACAAAGGGTCCCACTTTCCTTGCATTGGGCCTGCAGGCCACGTGCCACCATTCATACGGAAGAAGGCTGGGAAGGCTGCAGAGTTGGGGTAGGGAAGTTCTCCAGAGAGGCTGGAATGTGTGTGTGTGTGTGTGTGTGTGTGTGTGTGTGTGTGTGTGTGTTACATTGCTGTGCTGTGTGATGGGTGACTGATTCACTGTTAGGAATTTACTATAGTATATCTGGCTCTGTAAGTCACCTTAGTGAGAGCTGCTACCTGGTTGAAAATATCTGTCCCTTAGAAAGACCACAATTCACTGGGAAGCAGCTGTCCACAATTTACATATCTTGAAGTGCTCTTAAATTGCATATTCAGTTATTTGTATAGCTTAACATATAGTACCTATTGTTTTATTGTAACAGAATATGATTGAACAAAGCACCCGTTCTCTTGGCTTTGTCTGTATGATTAATAATATTACTGACGGACATCTTTATGCAAACTGACTTACACAGCTACATGCGTTCTTGAAAACGCCCATAGTCATTCACCCTTTACAGAGCAGATCAGTGCAACACTCACACACTCTAAGGTCACTTTAGTCACCAGTGTGCCTGAACCTCATGTCTTGGGTCTAAAGCAGTGATTTTCACAACACAGTTTATGCTGCTTCTGCTGGGATACCAGAGCAGCTCCTGTCACTCCCATTCTGGGGACAGGGCCAAGTGTTTTGCCATGTGTCACAGCGGTCTACAGCTGTGAGGTGCACCGTGGTGCAGTGGTCACTGTTACCATAACACACTTCCTCAGTGTGTGCACTGCTTTGCCAGCTGGATGGTTTTACCATGCTTTACTGTGTTACAGTCTACTGTAGTTTGACAGTGTTTGATGTAGTAGGATACCTAGGAGTAGCACAGGGCTCAAAGCTGGTTGAGGTGTCAGTGGCAGCACAGGGTAGCTCAAGAGAAGCAGCTGTAACCACTACGCCACCTGGTGCTTGAAACAAAGCAGATGAAGTGAACAACAAACAGGTGGGAGGCAGCACCACCCAACTCATAGCCACACACTCATGCCCATCAGTTATTACAATTGTTTCCGTCTATCATTTATACTGAAAATCAGTGTGTTTCTGCTTATTCAACTGCACATTTTCACACACACACACACAACCACACTGCCCTTATTTCAGTGCCATTCTAATTGACCTAGTTAGCCAGCCAGGATGCTGTGTGTGTGTGTGTGTGTGTTGGCATGCTGAACTGGACCACTCAGCTGGGAAGGGAAGCAGAGACAGTGCAGGTGTACACAAGAAGATGACAGACGGCCTGACATGCCTTCCCCTCTGCACCCTTTCCTCAGAATTCTCTGCTCTCCTGTGTGTGGGTAGCTGAACCCAACCTGGGGTCAGTGAGCTCACTGCAAACTCAGCCCCCTCCCTCCACACCCGAATCATCTCTCGCGTTTCCTCTCTCGATGTACAGAGTGCCACAGCGGAACAGCTCCTTACTCCCATAGTGATGCTACAGAAATATTAATATGTTTCAGCCAAACTGATGGATTTAAATATGGAAATTTAGGATTTTTTGATTTTGATTTTTGATCAAGAATTAGATTTTTAGATTATTCATTGAATTTGTGCCACCGTAGGAGATCCATGGCTTCAGCACGACTGCTGTCGCAGGGTGGTCTGCTTCTGTCGAACACAGTGAGGACAATGGACAGCCAGACATGACTGAGAACAACTCTTATCCCACTACTCAAGAAGTTCTGTTTAAAACCCCTTTTAATGCACAATACCATGAGAATGCAGTCTAACTGCTGGATCTCTTTCCAGGCAGAACCCTTTTAAAGATATTCAGCCTCCCTTGTTCCATTAAAAATCTATTTTAAAAAAATAGACAGAAATGTTAAAATAATAACAGGGTTGACTGGATAAAAATATCTCCTTTGCAAATAATTAATAAAGTAACATGCTGAGGTTCTCTCAGAACTTAATAGTGTTCTTCTCTGTTTCCAGCTGAAAGTAAAGGCCTTAGAATGACCTTCTTCCCTCAGGTATCCAGAGAGAAGTGGGAGGAAGACCTGCTTCATTCCATTCCGTCTCTCGTACCCTGCTTGGCCGCTCTGTGTTCACCACATAGAACGGCCGTCTTTCCCTAAAGCCCATCAACACATACCCCGGCTATTTGTTTTCGTGTTGGTTGTGGAGGGGGTGGGTGGGAAGGAATGGGCACAGCCATTTTGGGTGGAGGGAGACCTTCACAGACTGCAGGCAACTGGCAAATTTTGAAAGTTTTTATTTTCATTGTTGAAGTCTGTGTGGAACTACAGAAGCTGCGTTCTGTGATTGCATCCTTCTGTGAGGCCAGCAGGTCATGAGTGTTTAAAATATATCTTTATTTCATAGTGAATCTACTGTACACTTTCTCCTGTTTGCATATTAATGTCTAACAGCTACCAGTCACTCCAGCTGCATCTCAGTCAATGTTCATTGGCACATTTGCTCTGCTAGATGTAGTGAAGGAGATGCTGGAACCTTATTGTTACAGCAAGGCGTTCCACAGGAACAGTGGCCCCATCTGCAGGTTCCACGCAGCACATCTGCTGACATTTTCCAGCCAATGAACGTCAGTGCACAAACTTTGTTAACAATTAAGTTCAAATCGCAGCTTTAATATTGAACACAACCTGTATACGGCATGCCAGGTTAGGGGGTCCATGCTTGGCCAACTCGGGCTCGATGCCTCCTTGAGGGTTCTGGGGGCAGCGAGCGGGTGCTGACAGGGCTGTACCCGGAGTGTGGTGATGCAGGAGCATGGCCTTGTGCCCCCCACTTGCTGCCTGTTCCCATGCTCTTTTGGGGCCTGTCCAGCTCTGGTGACTTGGGCACCTTGAACAGGTAGATGTTGTAGTAGTACGGCTGCCGGCTGGGAGTCTTCATCCTGGCATGCTTGGGCACATGCAGCTCCACATCAATGGTCACCGCATCCTGTCGAAACACACACACACACACACACACACACACACACACACAAGTTTTGTTCAGCTGTTCCCTCAGTCACCTTCCGAACCTATCACACTGCTAAATGAATCACTGAGTCGGTGAGGGCCTCTTCTTATGTTGAGCAAACCAGTTTCTGTGCCTGGATTCCTCACAAAACATTTATTCGCTGCTGTCTCTTCAGTTATGCCAATTACAGCCTCCCCCACCCTCTCGGTGTTCCTCAGCCGTGGTTTCCACGGCTACTAGCATGACGGCATCACGTGTGCATGTGTGCACATAACTGTCTCTGCTGACGAATCGTGAGACAGTATTTGTGATCCAAGTGCCATCGTTCCACTGCATGGACAGCCAATGATGGCGTGTGGCTTAGGGTGCCGCATGGCAATGATGTCACCCGCCCGACTGCTCGCCCTCCCTCGCTCACCAACAACCATCATGTGCCAACTGGGCGCAGCTCTGGCTTCCTCAGACGCCGCTGCCACATTACCTCTTGCTACGCCTGTTCCTTGTTCAAGGCATGTGTGCACTTTGTTGCTATGACTGTCACATTACTGTGCTGTGTAGCTGCACATACAGCCCTCAGATGCCCTGCCCTGGTCACCCTGCTCATTTATGTGAATACTGTGCAGTGGTCACGTATCTCACTGTGCAGGAGTGCTGGCTTGTTGCAGGAGAAAGGAGGAGGTGGAGTTGAGAAGGAGAGAGGGAGTGAGAGAATGTGGATGAGAGAGCCAGAGACAGAAAGAGAGGTGCCACTAGGTACAGAGCCCATCGAGAGCTGTGAAGAGCATCACATGCACAGGTAGGGAGAAGAACCCACCTGTTTATTAGCAGTCATCATGATAATTCAACCAGTTCACCCAGTGTGCACCTGAATATTCCAGTCACAGTCACCTGCCCCACTACATTTGGGTGCACGTGTGACCAGACACCTGCGGCACCATGCAAACATCACGGCCCAGAGGGGCACGGTGCACCCAGGCTGCTTGTCATGTGTGGATGACACGCAGATAACCGGGAGACAGGTTCGCAACCCTAACCTAACCAGAGGCGGTGAGAGACGCTTCATCTCTCTGGCTACAGCCTGAAGGGGCAGCTGGTGAGGGGGGTTGCTATAGCAACCAGCCTTGTTCCAGAGGCAGAAAGAGCGAGAGATGGGTAGAGAAAGGGAGACAAGAAATGATAGAGATCCTGATACGTGTTGCCCCACCAGCAATCCGCCCTCTCCGTCCCTTCATTACCACTTACGTGGGGTGGTGTGAGCTGGACTCAGGTGGGGTGGGCAAACATGCTGAGTTTTACCACATAAGCACAAAAACATGCAAAACATGCAGAAACATGGTAAGATGGCTCAGGTGTCTGACAAAAGCAGGAGACAGGGCCACAGCAGGACTTTACTGTGTGTGAAATTTATCTGGCAGGAAAGGAATGCAGGGTTTGAGCAGCAGTGTGAACGTATGTGTGTGGGTGTGTTGAGGGATACGTCTCTGTGAACAGTGGAAGAGGTCACCAGGTGGAACTGGGGGGGGGGGGGTAACAGTGCTGCTTGTGGGTCTGACAGAGGAACTCAGCATGGTTCTCGCTCCAGGGTTCTACATCATATCTATGCAGTGACAAAATAAAAGCCACCTGGAGCAGGGGCAGCTTCACACTGCTCTCCTCATGACCACACACACACACTCTTTCCTGTGGTTGCATGTGTCACCAGGCTGAGCTGGCAACACACACAAAAGAAAGTGGCTGCAGTCCCTGCGTTCTTTGCCGAGTCTGTCCCTCTGTTTCACGGCCTGATGTGTCACGGCCGTAAGGACACTGTAGGGTGTGTGTCGGGAGGGGGGGGTGTGTGCTCCTGTCATACTGTGTGACATTCAGCGCTACATTTATTTGGCACTTTTCTCCAGGCTTACTCTGATTTACCCATGTATTCTGTTCATTAATAATACTTGATGGGATGAATCTGTCTATCAGCACTGAGCAAGGGTCTGTGGAGAGATTTCATTTTTAGTCTTTTTAAGTAAGTTCACTTTAAAATACCTCATAGTTGATTAAGACGCCTTAAAATTTAAAAAAAAATACATTTTACCTGATCGATGAAACAATCAAGGAAGATTTGTGTTATTCATTTTTTATTCATTTTGAACTGGTGATAAAATTGGCTTGGAGATACAAGCAAAACAATTTGGGAAGCGCCAAGCAGTTGGATCTGAGGGTGTGGAAGAGCGGGACACAATTTCCGGCTGCTGAGGTGCAGCCACTGCCTCTGGTCATAGGGCCACCCTTGAAGCATTAACAGGGTGGAGTAAATGCATTGGGGGGCGAGGGGGGCCATGCACAGCAAACAGGAGGAGGAGACAGAGAGAAAGAGAGAGAGGCAGAGATGAAGAGGGAGAAAGAGAGAAAGATGGAGGGGGGACAGCATCAAACAGGAACACACAGGGTCCGTGTCTTTAATGTTAAAAATTTTTATTTCAACAACTGTCAGATTTTTTTCTGTTTGTATCTGTATACCCAAAGAGTACAAAAAAAATCCAAATACAGCAAAGGATTAGAAATCACATCAATTAAAACGGAGACACATCATAAACTTTTTTCCATATCGATCCAAGCATTTTTCAATATTTATACAGACTCACTGAATTAGTTGACAAACATCAAAACCTCTCAGTAGCTTTTTTCTCTGGTTGTAACATAATTTTTTCATAAATCTTTTTCTTTTTTTACAAAGTACACCAACGCATGCCATTTGTCAGGAAAACAGGGAGGTGTGAGGGTGTGGCTATGGGGCGGGGACAGGGAGGTGCGAGTGGACACAGTGGGGGGCAGTCGGGACTTTCTGCTGTGTTGGCGATGGTGGTGGTGGCGGGGAGGGGGTGCTGGCGCCAACATGTGGCCATCTGTGGCACTACATCATATTGTTCTGCAGGGAGTTTACCTCCGAGGAGTTGTCGTCGGCAGCAACCTTGTTGTTGTCGTGCTTGGGGGTGAGCGAGTTCTGGATATTGAGGGCCTCGTCCTCCTTGGGCACGGGGACCTTCACGGGCTCCTCCAGCTTGTTCTGGGCGTTAGCATCGTCCTGCAGAGGAAGAGCCCCTGCGTTAGGCACCTCGTGCGCACCCACCCACCCGGCCTGCCTCTGTCTCACCTTTGACCTTTGTGTGGCAGGGAAGGTGGCACACAGCAGAGGTCCAACGGCTGTGTAAGCACCCCAAATAGAACACATGCACACATGCAGACCTCATTCCCATGGAGCCTAATACAGCCGCTGTCCTCTAGCTGCTCCCAGTTCCCAGGAGGCTAAAGTGGTTGCAGCAGTCCTATCTATCTATCTATCTATCTATCTATCTATCTATCTGTCTGTATATATCTATAAACACAATGGCATCATGGGTGTTAGCTGAGAACATTTAATAAACAACCTGAAGTTTTGCAGAGAGTTATTTCTTCTTTTTAACACCCATCTGGAGAGAATTACGTTCTAAGGCCATGAGACCACTGTTCTGGCCAAAAGCCCACCCATTCACTGACTCCACCCCCGGAACACTGGAATGGGCAGTTTGCTGGACCAGCATCTCCAGAGGGCTAACTTTTACTATATCATTAATTCAAGGTAAGTACCATGATGAAGGGCACTATAGCGTGGGGGGGGGGGGCATCTGAATGAATGAATGGCAACTGCTCAAACCACTGCACCCCCTGCTGGCACCTGGCGATTTGGTGCTCCATCAGAGTCTAACTGGCACATGTGAGCTGTGATGGTCGTGTCTCCATGTCCTTTTTACTGCAAATCAAACCAACGTGAAACTTGAAAAGCTGGAAATAATGTGAAAATACTGCAAGTGCAAAGAACCAGAGCACCAGCATTTTTACTTCATCATCCAACTGGGGTAGTGTGTTTTCTTAAATGGAGATTGACGTCATCTTGCAGAATATTGAACGATAAAAGGATGAGAAATTAACTTTTCATGTTTAAAAACTGATGAAATATTTGCATTTGTTCATTGATCTGATTCCTTTGCCACTGTCAGGATTTTATGCAAAGCTGCTTTCAAAAATGTATACGTCAGGGTAATTTTTACTGCACCACCAGTGTATCTATACTGGGGCATCGGGGGGCGTTGGGGCGCTGTCTGGTTGCAACTGGATCGATGCCCCCCACCAGCATATCGTCATATTGATCAGCGTTCCAACTTGGCTCTTGCAAGGGAGTCTCAAGGTTGGGGGCGATGAGGGGATTGCAGGTAGGCAGCTCGGTCAGCCTGGCTGGTATCGACCCAGGATAGCCAGCAATGGCCCAGAGACACAGGGGTTAGAGCGCTCTGGAAGTTTTGGGTTTCAGCCCACGAGACAATCTATACCTGCAATCCCTCGCTTGCAGGACACAATCGGCTTGTTTGAAACCAGATTTTATGGAGAAAAGCTGGCTGAGAGCTACTGTGGATCCCAACTCTTCCTGCAGGGGAGACTTAACTGCCGCTCCAGAAGCTGCTGGGCTCTAAGCTGTATGGCAGCTGTCTCTCATTTGTATTCATTTATTCAGCTGCCGCTTTTCTCTGAAGTCACTTACACTGACTTACCCATCTACAAAGTAAGGTAATTCCTACTCTGTCAAGGGTGCTACAGCAGGAGGTGGGCTCCAAACCTGGATCCTTCAAGCCTAAGGCAGCTGCTCCAACCCGTGCCCCACCTACTGGACTGTTACCATTGCATTCCGTGGTGTTTTTAATCCTTTTTACTCACATTAGCCCAGTTTGAGCTGAAATGCACCACACCGGTCCGATATTGTGTGTAAAATTCTGTCTCCTGTCATAAGAGGATGGTGATGCCCCACCCCTACAAGTGACCTTTGCGTTACAAAGTGAGCCAGGTCACAGCACCACACATTTTGCATACTGTCTCGTTGCTTAGGATATAGGGCTTAGGGTGCTGGTGCTCATGCTTCCTTCACCACTGGGCACCACTTTGGCCTTACACTCCCAGGGGTATCTACTCATGATTTTCTGGGGGGGTTGGGGGGGACAGTTCCACATCTCTCAAGTCAAACTACAGCTTCTTACTGAGAGACAGAATTAGAGAGAGGGGTGTTGGGGAGAGTTGTGTTGGAGTACTGTGAATGGAAACCCATGGGCAGGTACACCATAAGCAGAGATACCCTGCGAAAAACATGCACATTTCCAGTCTGCGCCAACAAGAAGCAGGTAGTTAGGGAGCAGATGATGGCAGCAGGGAGTGGCGCAACTGCCTAGGTGCCACATCCATGGGGTACCAACAGAGAAGGTGGCTGTACCGTTACCATGGTGACTCATGTACCAAGGACCACTCAAGTTCATCTCTAGGCCATAATGGGATGGGTGAGATCTTTTGTTGTGGATTGTTAAACTATGGTAATGGAGTTATTTAGAATGAAGTCCATGACACACTGAGTATCTGTATGTGACAGCTTGCTCCTTTACCCTTCATCCTAGGTGGGGCTCTCTGGTGCTCCTGCCAGGAGCTGATGGATGCTGCATCTCAGGTGTTTATCCTGTGTCCAACTGGTCTTCTCCTTACCCTCTCTAACCAACACACGTTAAGGTTCGTGTGCTCCCCATTGGCTCCAGTAGCTCTGCCCACCCCCTCTATTAAACTAGGAACCAGGATAAACATGCAAACAGGCCAACACAGAAAGGTGAGGGGCAACAAACAAGCTGCTGTGTCTCACATGACCCAGGGGAGGGCACATGTGAGCTCTGTAAAACATGCCATGACCGGTGAAGCAGAGGTGACCAAACTGGAAGGCGTGAAGAAGGAAGAGGTGGTGAGAGGGGGGGGTTTCTCTCCGGAGACCGCCTGGGATCCCAAAAATGCAACCTTGAAGCTCACCAGTGCAAAGCAGTGCAGCAGCTGAATTCGGTTACATTCCTGCCTCTGAGACCCTATGATGCAGGCAAACAGGTGAATAAATAGGCAAGCGTATCCCATAATCCCACAGGCACCATCCATGGGATGCAGGAACACCCACTTGTTGCTAAAGATTTGCAGAGAGGACACTGTTGTTGCATCTTTCAGAGAGGGATTAATGTCAATTTACAGCAGCAACAAAGTTTAAATTAATTAACTATTTAAATGTAACTTTTGTATGAAACTACGTTGTACCCTAAAAATTACAAAAAGAGTTGGGGCTACAAGTCTGTTCATAACTCGATTTGTCCTTAATTCCAGCAACTTTCTAACAGTAAATATAAGAACAGGGACACAGACATCCTTCCCATCATTTATTCAAATGTTGATTTTTTAAAAAAATTAAATGAATTAACAGTCTTACCTTAACAAATCACATATTTGCTGTAAGACTTTCATTTGTTGCCACCCAGAGTCCACCCTGATTACAGACCACTAGGAAGGGAACAATGTGGAGGGGACACCAGTCCATCACAGGACTTTTATTTTATTGTCTTTCATTGACTTGAGTCACTGTGCAACATTCATCTGTCCACTCTTTACTGCCAACTAATGGCTGGATTTGGAAATGCAGGTGACTTTCACTCAAAAATTTTTGAAAATAGACAGTACAATACAGTTTAAAATAAATAAATATGCTGCCACCTTATTAAAATTTTTGCTGTATCCTTGTAACAAAGAACACCTGACATACTAGGAAACCATTGTGATACAACAACACATCTTATGGGATTCTGAACTGCTGACCAACTGTTGACCCACAATGCCCTGCCGCTGAAACTGTGATATCGCAGCCTACGCTGGGGTGACCACACTACCCCACTGTGTGCTTCATCAACACCCCAGTGTTAGTGCCACCGCTGCCCAGCTCTGTGCTCAGACAGGCTCTTGGCTGTTGTTGTCATGGCAACAGCTCAGCCTCCGAGAAGTGAGAGGACCGCCCCCACCGCCACCACCAGTTGGGTGATATTCAGGCGCATGCGAGCCGGGAGGAGGGGTAGGAGGGTAAGCGAGCGAGCGAGCGAGCGAGAGAGAGAGAGAGAGCGAGAGAGAGAGAGAGAGAGAGAGGAGAAGGACGTTACCTGACAGATAATGTTATCATAGTAAGCCAAAGCACGGGCATGAGGAGGGTTGGGGGACGAGCCGCAAAGTGTCCTTACATTTGGGTGCGAGCCCTCAGCGATGGTGGACAGCGAGAAATTGTCATTGTGCTGCTCCGACGAGGGACGGTACTTACTGCTGCTTGGGTTCAGGGTGGAGGGGCAGTGTGTCAGAGGGTTGATGGAAGAGGGAGAGGAGTTTTGTGGGGGGGTGGGGGTGACAAAAGAGAGAAAAGGCAAGAGAAAGAAAGAGAGGCGTTAGTGAGGATTTTGGACCAGAGACAGGGGGTCACAGTGAGACGACTGCAGGGCAGAAAGACAGACTTAAGGACAAGGACACACACAGAACTGACAGGGTAATCGACAACGGTTGCAGACAGATGGACAAATGAACAGACAGGGAGTGGACAAAGACAGACAAACATAAAGAGACAACAGACAAGGAGTCTGAGTGACAAAAAAATCGGAATGACAGACAGACAGCCTGACAACTGGGCAAAAGAGACAAACAGAAAGCTAAACAGGCCAACTAACAAAAATCATTATTATAAGCTGTGAGAGGCACAAAAGGTCACACAAACAAACTTACTAGAGGCCTGACAAACAGGAAACAGACATTCAGAGGAAAACAGACAGACAGGCAAACTCAAGTCCTTCATGATGCAGCATCAAGCCCAAATATGAAGAATTACCATAGCAGTGGCTGTAAGCAAATGAAGCAAAATGGTTAACAAAGGAGCATAAGAGCTCCTGAAGTGCATTTGTATGAGGAGGAACCGCAGCTCCATTTTCTCACACGGAACCTCCACCCTAAAAGTGCCTGGGATTCCTCATCACCACGCAGTCCTCAATATTCACTCATCAAGCTGTGGTAGTTAAGGGTTGTGTCCTCCCTACTGTCTGCTGTTTGAGAAGAACTAAATCGAAACATGTGAGATGTAACACACATGCTCCCCCCTTCGGCCTGTGCGCTCCTCATCCTGCTCTTTTTTCTCTTTTCATTTGCTCTCCAGTCCTAATTTGTCACAACAACCCTGACATTTTGACACACTGGTGAAGGCAGCGGTCATGATACTGTGTGTGCGTGCGAGTCTGTACCTGTGGTGTCCCATCCCCTCTCAAACGGACTCGACCCACACGGTCACTCTGTCCTGTCATTCATGTCCTTCGGAATATTTAATAATGGGAGCAACTGTCTGACCAAGAGCCGCTTTAGCGAAATGGTGACTGGCAGCCAATTAGATCATCTGCAGGCCACGGGGGGTGGGAGGCGCTGTGGAGGCCCTGGCGAAACACCAACATGGAAACACCCCTGGGGAAGGTGGGGCTGCGCTATTTGTACCACTAATTAATCTGACACAGTAGGAGTCAAGTGTGTGTGCTTGTGTTCCTTGCAAGAAAGACAGAGGAGCGTAAAAAGCCTCCTACCCTGTATACAAGCACACACAGCTGAATGCAACTCTCTGCAGCACAAACATCCGAGTATCTTGTCAACTGATGCACACACGACTGCACGCTCACATACAGCTGTTTGTATTTAGGTCAGCACAGGGGGCTCCACCCCCCCGCAACACTGGCCCACTTTCACACAGAGACGATGACATCATGCTGTGAGGGACGTGTGGCACAGGACCCCCAGGTTACCATGGTGAACTGGTTGTGCACTGTCAGCACCATCGCCTGAGCACACGTGCGCGCACACACACACAGAAGTCACTTTCACCTTCCCTCTATCCTCTCCCACATGCTCTCTCTGGTCATTGCCTTCACCTTGCATTCCCACCTACCAGGCACCCCATGTCTGGCTTTGCCCCTTCCCCTTGCAGGTCCCTCACCTGCGCTTACGCAGCTTGCGGTTCTCCGTCTTGAGCAGGTGGAGCTTCTTGGCAAAGCATACCGTGACCATGAAGAGCAGCAGCACCATTAATGCAGCAGCACCCACAGCGATGCACATCACCTGGAACTCAGTGATCACTGACTCACACCGGGAGCCCTTGTGCCAGATGTAGTCTTGCACACTACACCTAGGGGGCAGCAGAGAGCAGTACAGGTGGTCAGTCAACATGTTGGATGTCAAACATGGCATGCACGCACACACATACACACATACACTCTGCAGTTTGTCTGGATCAGGACTGCACAGGTCAAGGGTCAGATGTCCGTCTCCGAGCCCACCCCCATAAAGACAATCAGGCTGCTGGGGGGTCTCCAAAACCACACCCGCCCTCAGTGCTGATGCTCTTGAGTACAACTGACTGCAACATGGAGTTTGTGACGAATACTGTGTGTGTGTGTGTGTGTGTATGTGGCAGTTGGACACCCAGAGGTTGCTATGGCAACTCAAGTCAGCAATAGCACCAGTGGAAGAGATACTGGCTGAGTGGCTGAGGAACCCACAAGAACTAGACTGAGACAAACCCATCTTAATTACAACAAGCTGCTGGTGTGTGTGTGTGTGTGTGGGTGGGTGTGTGTGTGTGTGTGTATGGGTGTGTGTGTGTGTGTGTGTACCCTCTCAAAGACAGGCACACAAACATTATCACACAAACGTTCACATACACTGAAAAAGAAATATCAGAGCATTAAGCACAGACAAACACACATGCAGACACACAGAACAGGAAAAGCAGTCCTCTCTCTGGCAGACACAGGCAGCTGTGAGTCACCGTCACACTCTTTCCTTTCTCACACTGCTCTTCTCCGACTTCCCAACAGCAGTTTGATTCCTTTGTTTTGCTCCTTGGACCAAACAGGGCAGAAGCAGCAGGAAAACCGAGACACACAAACATACAAAATGCACAAAACACACAGCATGGTTGTGACAGGCAGCAAGTGTGGACCACATGTGATGCTGGACCACTGATGGGATTTACACACATGGAGGAATCTGGCTCAGAGTAGAATGTAAGAATATCTCACTGTTAAATGCCCTTTCCTTGCAAACCACACGCGCACGCACACACCTGAAAAACAGATACAGCTGGTGTGCATTTAAAAATGCAGATGCAGAGCATTTGTGTGTGTTTTCCACTCTGCACTCCAGCTTCATGTGTAGCCCAGAGAGGGACAGAGAGACGCCACCGCCTCTGGAGCTCTTCGTCGCTGTAAACAAAGTGCAGCCGAAGGAGAGCAGTTGAACACGAACGCACTTTTCCACTGCCCATTCCTCCACAGTTGTTGACCGCAACCAGAAGCACGATGAGCACCACGGACCAGAACAGTTGTGGGGCGGAAGGGCACCAAGAGCAGGACAGCAGGGTTTACACTCAAAAAGGACTTTAATAAAACACCCCCCCCACCCTGTCATCCTCTGCCAAAATAGGTTCATCCACATAGTCCTGAGTCACAGGACCAACTGCTCTAAATCTCCCAGCTCATCATCACTGAAGGGGCAGCAGCCGATCCCCACAGTTAGGGGGGAAGGCACAGAAGCTGTCCGTCAAGTCAACCACACCCATGCAGAGTCTCCCAAACGGGCCACATTGTACTTTTGAGGTTTTCTTTTTCCAAAACGGTTACATAAGAGTCCAACAGCATTAATGGCATTATTATTTGTTCACCATTTGTACTGCCTATTGAGCAATTGACTACTCAGTGCAAACTGTCTTATCCACTTATACAGTGAGGTTATTTTGCGGTATCACTTCAGGGTAAGTACCTTGGCCATAGACGCTACAGCAGGAGGTGGGACCCAAACCAAGGTTATTTGAGCAAAACACAATGACCAGAACCACTATGCCACCTACTGGCTCAGTCTATTCTTAACTCCCTGTGTGTCCCACAGAGCTGCTGAGTCTCTCCCAATCCCATCTCTCTGAGAGCCATTTCGCTTCTGCCAGCCACATAAATGAGTCAACCACCATCTGCTGTGACTGTCTATATGTTTGCTGTCTGAATGTCACTCCTATAGGCGGCTGCTGGAGGGACGTGAACCAGCAACCTGGTTGCGTCAGGCACACAAACTGTGCTCTGTGGCTAAAGCTCTTTCTCTGTTACTAATGCACTTCCTGTTCAATAGTTTCAATGTGGTTCAGACAGCAGGGTGTGCGGTGGTTTGAACTATTCCACTAAACAGAGCAGCTGTGGAAGGCAACCCGTTGCTTGGATGCGTCTGGGGAAAGGGGGCATTGCCTACCTGCAAAAGACACCTGTTCCTTCCACCAGGTAGCACTGGCCCCCGTTGAAGCAGTAGCTGGGGAAGAAGTCGCAGAGGGACCGGCAGCTCATGTTGTGGCGCGTGTATCCTGGCCGGCACTCAGACCCATTGGAGGCATCCACCACTCCTGGGGCAGGGGGCGGCTCCTCGTCATCCTCTCCACCAAGCAGTTTGTCACCGGGGGCCAGGGAACCCAGGGTGCGGGGGTCGAAAGGTCGGGAGGGTGGGGTGGTGGTGAGCCGCATGACATCCTGGTCCTCGTCGCTGGGGGCAGGGCTGCTCTCCTCCTCCACGTACGTCTCCATGGTGATGACGCTGCTGTCAAAGGGCGTGAGGTAGTCGTACAGGTCCGGCATCACCCAGGTTGTGGGGTTGGCTGCCTGCAGCTCATTGGCTGTGGGTTTGAGCGACGGCAGCTTCAGATCATGGCGTTGGAAGTCCACGGTGACGACATCAGGCTCGGTGGGCTCCTGGGCAGGTGTCGGGGTCGGTGGCTGGAGATCCGCATCAAACGCAGCTTCTGGCATATCAGGCTGGGTGCTGCTCCATGGGGGGTCTGTGTGCATTGGCTCCTCGTGCTCCTTCTCATCCCGGAAATCCAGGAGCACCGGGGCCCCGCCTCCACCACGCGGGGGGGGCAGCGTAGGCAGGTTGGCTGCAGTCACCTCCAGCAAGTCGTCCTTTTCTGCGGAGTCCAGGCTAATGACCGTGCTGGTCTCGACAGCATGGGGGACCGCAGGGACCGGGGACACGCCTTCTTCCAACATGCCGCTGCTGAGCTCCTCGGTGTCCCGGGGTGGGTGGGAGGAGTGCGTGACATTGAGTGCTGCATCATCCCACTCCCTACTGGCAGCCGGGAATGATGAGGAGTCCACAATGGTCATATTGGCCCCACCGGAGCTTCCTGCAGCGAGACACGCAGGTAAAGAGAATCACGTCTGTTGTCATGGCAACTGCCATTACAGAGAAGAATTCTACTGCAGGCCAAGCAGTACCATGGTAAACCTGCTGTAACCTTGATACAGACCCTAGAGCATCATGTGCTTGTTCAGAAATTATTTTAATATGTTGTCCGTCTTCCTGCATTATTCTGAGACCTTGAAAAGATGAAATTCACCACATCGTGTCAGAATGACCCCACATTGGCAATTTTTATCCATTTTTGTTTCTCCACCTAAAATCCGTCCAGTTATACCTGACTCGCTATTTCTGCTCATACTGCTTTGACAGGAGAAGAGCAGTAGACGAACACGGGAGCCAGAACTCAGCTGTTCACCTCACGCCTGGTCTACCTGCCGCATCTCAAAGTCCTGTCACCTCTGCAAAAACCACATGCATGCAAATTTTTTTATGCAGTTAGAAAGATTAGTGACTCCCGACAGCTGAATATTTTAATATTCCTGTCTTTACTGCACACTGGGCAAGGATGGGTGGTGGAAGCCCAGATGATGAGCCTGAAGACACATCATGAGAAGGTTGGATTCTCTCAAACAGATGATAATGGCAAGAAAAGCTTGAGGAGGAAGAGGAGTCGTCAAACAGGTGGATCAAGACTCATCCGCAGCGACAGTAGACACGGTCTTTTCAACATTCAGAACAAAAGGGGGATAACTTTCTGGAAGAACCCTATGTATGTAGTCCACACATGCAAACAGGAATAACCAACATAGAGACGGTAAATAAATGTAATATCTGTAGTAACAGCTTCTTAATTCATATTTGGGACAGTTCCAACAGACAGTGACACAAGAGACATCGGTGACCATGACTGTTCACCAAGCTGCTGAAAGAAACAAAATTCAAAAAAGAAAAAAATCTGAACTGTGCACAGTTAAAACCATTCCTGGACCATGAATGCACATCAGTACATCTGTGTTTACCATCATGCTGAGAGCAGCAACACGCAGGCCAAGTTGGACCACAAACACATGTTGACATGTGTCCAGGAGACCACACCCCGCTGTGTTCCGTCGCTGCCCAGTCCAGTCCATGTGGGTGCGTCTCATGCAAACCAGGCATGAGCATCGCCAAGTGTGTAACAAACAACAGGACTGTGACTCAGGGCGTTTAGTTTGTCCTGAGGTGAAGGGGCTGAGCATGCACAGCTTTCCGATCTTGTTTCTCTGCTCAGCGCCCCTCTGGGATCCCATCCCACTCTCTCTCTCACTGTCTGGGAAGATACTGAACTGAAAAAAAATTACACATTTAACTGTATCTCCTCACCTCACCCCATTATTTGCTGTGGAACTGATTCCTCACACACACACACACACACACACACACACACACACACAAGCAATGACAACACGGCTACAGTTATGGCTACGCCCACATCCTGGGTTATTGCCTGCAGCATTTAAAGAGACTGCTAGAGGTCAGAAGGTGGCTGATGTTGCCCGATACTCCTGCTTGTTTTTGCTTTGTTTTTAAATAAAAACAAATAAAATGTAAAAAATAATAAAAGTATTTCCAGTCCATCCCACCTCACACCTGGTCAGTCCCTGAACCTGGAACTCCCAACGCACCACAGAAGTCCTTTTCTCACTGCTTTAAAGACTCGGTGTGTCTCACCGTGGTCCTCCTTGCAGCACTGCTGCTGCTGCACTGAGCACCCCGTCGTGGTTGATTCGCTCCTTTGGTCGCTCAGCAGCCTCTTTCATTGCAAGATGCCGATTCCTGTGCCTCACAGGGCCTTTCCACGTGATGCTCGGGTCTGAGCCGTAAAAGACACTTGACACGTACAAGCTCACAACCCCAATGCTCAACATGTCTGCCACGCTCTTTAATGTCACCGCAGACAAAACCGTAACAACTGGCAGCCGGATGTCTCCGCAAAGTGACAAATTTTGTTTAAATGGCCTCAATTAAATGGCACTCGCTGTGACACATTATGACACATTAACAAATAATAAATGTGTTTTCTCTCTGAGCCGTGAGCTGCACCCAGGGTCAGGCTCACACCTTCACAACTCATCCTGAGCCTCTTGACACTCACTTGCTGCTCAGCATCCAAACTGAATTTTCAAGAATTCAGACATTTCTTTGTTCAGTTATTTAACTATGAAAGCATTTTAAAACCAAGATTCCAAAAATATCAGTCTGTAGCAGTGACCTGTGCTTACCCTCCAAACACATCGGTGGCACTAAAGGGCACTCAGAACAGGAGAGCAGGACCACCATAATTCAACTCACATCCACAGTGTTTACAGTGCATTTGATCAGTCAACAATCAACACCGATACAGGAATTTGTGGAGAAAATGTTTTTATTTTGAAACATTTTGAATTAGGTTTAATACCAATGTGGTTCTGTATTTTTATCCTTCACACCTTTACCTGAGACTTTTACACCATTTAACCCGTACAAATGGAGCAACACCTCTATCATTAACCTCAGTGCTGGCTGAGCATACAGAATTGTGGGGCAACGCTCTCCCTCCCACGGGGTGCCCCACATCCTATTTGTACGATGAAAGCAGCCAGGTCAGCAGGGTGGCACTGACCTGGACCAGGACCGAACCAGGCTGGGAACCAGACATTTTGGCAGTTTGAGAAAAACCCTTTCAGAGTTCAGAACGTTTGTTTTTAGGGACAATCGGCTACTTTGTCCTCAGAGCCACACGAGGGCCCCAGGCATTTGCTGTGCGCTTTTGCACGAAAACCACAGTCACACAACCAGAATCGCAGCACGTCTGCAGTGGGGAGGGGGGGTTCATTACACATAAGGCTGCTGCCTGGGGATCATTTGGTCCGTGTTGTGTATCTGCCTCGTACCTGAAAAACAGCGTCTGGCCACCAGGAAGGGGACGAGCGGGAGACACGTGGGGCGGAAGGGGGCGCTGTGCCGTGGAGTTACGCTGCCAAGAGGTAGGGGTAGAGAAGCGGTGCAGCCAGACGGTGCTCCAGCGAGTCTCGCCGTGGCTAATGAGGACAGCCTGGCAGTGCCAACTTTGCACTCCTACCCCCATAAGACTCCCCCGGATCAATTATTCCCAAAGACTGAAACAGTCGGTGGCGTTGGAGGGGCTGCAGGGACCACTGAGGGGCCTTTGTGAACTGCGTGAGGTCCACTCTCAGTCCTGCTTGGTCATGACAAAGCAGCATAAAACAGTGTGAACTGTATTGTAGGAACCCCCTTCGCTTAATGGACCCAAAGGTAAAGTGATGTAAAAACAGTGTTAAATGGCGAACACGCAAAAACCCATTGACACTGTACACTCATCAAACTTTCTGCACGAGAAACGCTCGACAGCTTCAACCCGAACCCTGGAATAACAACCGATATTTAGACAAAGTCGACACAAACTGACTATAAAATCCTCTGACTTTTGCTGCTTAACAACCACAGAGCGGAGGGGGGAGGAGGAGGAGAACAAAAGCAACCAAATGAAATAAAGACATCAAAACAACTTTTACTGGGAACACTGAAATATATTTATATCTGGATACAGGCTGCACTCAAAAGAGCCCTAATTGTTTGCAGGCATAATGGACCCGACCGGCGTCTGTTCTCTGCAAAGCAGCTTATGCTGAGGCAATTTTTATCACATTGATTCAGGGCAAATTTCTTGGTCAAGGTCACTACAGTGGGAGGTGGGATTTGAACCCATGCCCCTTGAGTCCAGGCAGCAGCTGGAACCCCCATGGCCCCTGCTGCCCTGCTGTCTGTGACTGTGTGCGCGTCACACAAAAACACATGGACGGTGGTAAAACCATGGCAAACGGCTGCAGTGACACAGACGCCACGGGGACAGACGTAGGCATGGTCCTCCCCCGTCCTTGTCTGTCACTGAGACAAGTGACCATGGTCTAACCTGCATGTGTCACACAGCACTGACACGTAGCTTACATGCACAACATGCACACCACACACCCTGCCTCCAAAGTCCACTCCTAGTTCCGCGTCCGCATTTATTCGGATGCCGCCGCTTGGACTCACAGGCTCCGCATTTCCTCTTTTGTCATTTCTCTTCGCAACAGGTGGCAGGATGGAGGCAGGAGGTGTTGCCATGGGAACAGGCAACCTCACGCTGTGCAGGTACTGGGTTGCCAAGGGTAGCTACACCACCCCCATCTTGACCGGAGAGCAAACACTGGACAAGTTGCACACCGTTTGGTCCAGCAGAGGGCATAATGGCTCGGGTGCTTCACCCATCACAAACCGTATTTAATCTGTATGCCACTAAATAACAGTGAAGTACTGATGGCAGCATCTCTTCTAGCTGCAGAAGGGTAACTGTATCCATTTTCATTTTGCATTTTTTCACAAACAGCTGTCCATTTAATTATCATGGCCTGAATAATATTTATCACACTCATTCAATCTGAGACGCTTGTCTCCAAGGCGACATTCAGCGACTAACTAGCATTTAGCTGCGGCGATTCGACACGGTAGATCGATTGATTTACGCTACAGTAAACTCAACAATTAACCAGAAATCAACATTTTCTTTCTGGCAGGGGAATCAAGCAGCAGTGGTCACTTTGGAACTGAAAGCCACATCAAAGCCCCACCCACCCATGGCTCCACCCGCTCGAAGCCCTGCTTTCTTCATGGCACGACCCTGTTCAAGGGTCCAGCCCACTGTGGGTTCCTCCGGGGTCCCGGGGCTCCGTGCCGGGCTGACAGGGGGCGCTTGGGGACGCTCCTCTGTTCAGAGTCACTGGTGTGGAAGAAGTCCATGTCTCTCCAGAGGCCCTAATTGCGGTAAATTGCAACGGTCATGAATGGTTGAGAAGATGCCAACTCCTGGTTGGTTCAGCCACCCTGGGCAACACCGCGGTACAATCGGTTATTTGTCCGAGAGCCAGAGAAATCTTATTTTATTTGCTTATTAAAAGCAAAAGAAGGTGACTGATATTGCAATTTTACACAAGACCAAAGGTTTAGGAGCTGGACATCTCACTCAGGACTCTGATGGCCACGGTCATGAACGGACTCAAACCTGCAACTTGCAGGAAAGTGGAATCGGAGACGTCAGCAGCCTGTGGGGTCAGACAGGAGACACTAAGACCGGACAGGAAGGTTTAGAAGCCCCACCGAGGCCCGATGGATGCGAGTGATGTTCAAGAACTCATTGTGAAGAAAATGGATCGCATCACCAAGAGCCAATTGTTTGCTCCGATCCTGAACAACTTGCAGGTGAGCACCAGCCTAACATCTCCAAGCACCACACAAAGACCACGGTCAAGAAGAAATGAGAACATCTGGGCAAATCTGGAATCATACAATGGTGGCGATGATCTCGCTCCTGCTGTCCTTTTTCCACAAAGCAAGAACACCTCTGTGAAGCAACCACACCCAGGAGGTCATGCTGAATGTGAAACATAGCAATAACACAGCACTAGACATAGGGAAGCGTTGGACATGTTGACAGCTTGACTCATGGACACATCTTACTCTCTCACATCTCCAGCCCTGTTGCTGTGCAGTTGGACCAGAGCTCACCAACCCAAGATCTGCGGTCAGTGGAAGTGGGTTTTGAAAAGGATGGGGTCTGTTGGTCATCTTCCATCAGGGTTTAGTGCTTCAGATTTCCAATCATCCCCCATTTCATGCGCACGTCCCTGCGTGGACATCGGATCGGTTGTCACTCCGAGAAACCGTTTACATTTGATTTTGTGCACTTACTGCTAAAGCGATTTTGAGTTTACAAACCAGGACTAAACATAAATATTAAATGGGTCATATGTGACAGAGGTGTCACTCAGCGCAGGTGACCAGTCTGCAGAACAAGGGACAAAAAAAGGGACATTCGGCACAAACGGGACCGGGCAGCCGGGGGGCTCCAAGCATCCACAGAAAGGATCTCGAACCCCGAGTCTCAGTGGCAGCACGGGGTCAGATCGTTCATACCCCAAATAGCCCCCACGAGTGTTGGTCCCACCCTGGTCCCCTTTGTGTGTCATCAGTCCCATGAGCCCACACCCCACTGTGAAGCTGTGTCTTTACACCGGTTAAAACGCAGTAAATACATCACTACGGCCATAAGGACACCGGAGCAGCATCTGCCCTCCAAATGGCACCTGGGTGAGAAACCCACCCGAACGTCAAATATTTTTCACCCATTATTTTTCCTGACATTTCATTTTTTTTCGGTCCATCTTGGCGGGGAGGGGGGAGGTTTGCACGCCGAGCTTCTTAAACTCAGCAGGGTCATTTCTTGGCGCATCAAATCACGGGCAAATACTTAAAGCAGGGGGTGGGATTCAAACCTGTGTAGTTCAGTTCGGCTGCATGGCGGCGGCTTTAAATGGGTCCGTGCACGTTTCCACAAAGACGCCGTCAGAGAGGCTGAGTGAAGGTGCGAACCCCTCGTCGGAGCATCGGTGTCTCCATAGAGACCGCAGCGGCGCTCACATTCCTGCAGACGATGCCCGAACCGCGACCCCCCTCCCTTCCCATCCGCGGCGACGGAGACTCCCGGGAGATGACTGCCCCCGCCCGTCCGCCCGCCCGTCTTACCGTGCGCTCCCAGCATCCAGCCGGCGAGCATCAGCAGCCGGCAGCATCCCGGCAGCAGGCGCGTCTCCCGGGGCTCCATGGCGACGGGTCGCTGGCGGGCAAAATGGCGCAAAGAAAAGAGTGGGCAGCGACGCAAAACGAACCGAAAGCCGTGAGAGCGCTCGGGATTCGCGGCGAGAGCAGCGCGTCCGTTAGAGGCGCTCCATGGCGGCAGGGCGCTGCGGCTGTGTGCGCGCTCGCATGGTTCTGTGCCTTTTCAGCGACGTCTACCGGGCGGCCATTTCCGCGCACACGCACGCGCCGCCAGCGGGACCGCGACTCCGCCGCGCGCTTCTGCCGCGATCCGCTCGGCTCGCGCGCGGTTCCGCCCCTTTGTCGCCCCCCCCCCCCCTCTCAATAAAACCGCATCGGAACGCGCGTATCCGCCGCTCTTTTCATTCATTTTCTCCTTCAAATGTGCGCTTCTGCGTGTGTGCATATCATGCACACGGCCTCTGGTGACGTTCGCGCAAAAGCAGTCACCCAGCGCAGTAAAAGCGCGGTCCCGTGGGTAAAATTGTGGTACAAATCGGCCGTCAGCCGGCAGTCCCTGCAGAGCGGCGTTTGTGCGTGGACACAAGAAAGGAAAGGAAAGGAAGGGCAACGGGAACCGCTGGACTGGCAGCAGGGGGCGCAGTAGTTAAAGATGCTGCTCTGCACCGAATAGACCCGGCTTTGAACCCCACCTCCTGTTGTAGGACTCTCGTTACTTTACCTTGAAATGACTGTACCCTGGCGCACACATGGGTAAATCACCGTAAGTAGCTTTACAAAACGGCATGAGACAGCGAAACGGGGTTGAGGGGTCATGAAGGGTCAACAAAAGAGTTCCTGCTCCACAAAAATACCCTCGCCATCAGGAGGAGAAGGAGCTTCAGAAGGAACAAGACACACACTGGCCAAACTGATGTTCAGCTTCGTTCCAAACATCTTGGCACCAGAGTCCAGCTGGCTGAACAAAACAACTGTGAAGCTTCCTTGACTCACATGAAGCTGCAGCCATTCACATCTAGAGCTCCACAGCAGGACTGGTGGCAAAGTTGGGATCGATCTTCTCCAAGGCAAGCTTGAAAAGTAGTTTCACACCCATCACTGCTGTCCAGCTTGCTGATACGGTGGTGGTGGTACAAGACCCCAGCCTCGCAGTGGCCAAGATGCAATCCTCTGGGTGGAGGGACTGACAAAAACAAACATCTGTGAACATTTAGTTGAGCGTGAACAGCATGCAGGTGTGTCTCTACGTACCCCCGTGATGTGTTCAGAAGCACTTCTCCACACACTGCTGGTTGGTGAAGATGGTCAAGGTCATGGCCACGGCCTGTTGCAGTGCTCGTGAGGACCGCGCTCACGCCTGCTGACCTTCACAGCGCCTGAGGACGAGCTGCGCGTGGGGGCATTGGGCTTCATGAACAGCTCTTATTACATTATTCATGACGCAATTCATCTGCTTAACATGCAGTTCTGTTCAGAACATCTATATTTACCCAAGTGCCGATCGCAATACTGTTTTGCTGTATTTCACCGCAACCACCTGGGGGACGTTTTGTTGAAGGTCAAACCTGGAGCCGATTGGTCGTACGTTTCCGGTTCAGCTACTGCCTCAGTCAGTAAAGCGTCTGTCATGGTGATGCATTGCTAATTTAGTCAGCTAGCATGCAGCTCATTTTACCACAATATTTAGTTGTACAGAATCATTGAAACTCATCCTGACGTTAACAATAAGAATTGGACCAAAGCCAGGAAAAGAGGCATGTGCATGCGCGCGCGCACACACTACAGGCAATTCAATTCACCTGAAACACACATCTTTAGACTGTGAGAGGAAACCAGAGCGCTTGGAAGTGACCCACAGAAACACCATTTGGATGTGAACCCAGGTCCAATCCCACAGCCCAGAAGCTGTGAGGCTACTGTCTACACCACCTTGAAAAGTAAAGATGTCTGGATTGTGCAATGTCCCCATTTTACCTGAACTGCCAGTGTAACCTTTACATGGTTTATACATTACAGTGGTGTAAAAACAACAAGGTTGAAACAGGGTTGCAGAATAAGAGATGTGACACGTTGGCCTGTCCTGCTGTCCCAGAAGGGAATACAATTTCTTTGGAATAAAATAAAATACTACTCCGTCTCCATCATCATCATCATCATCATCAATTTGGTGTATTTGCACACAAGTAAAATGAGACGCTGCAGTCACACTTAACAGTGGTTTTTCACACTTTGCACCACAGCCCAAGGACAGATTCATTTACGCGTACACATACACACGTAGGAGTGAACTCTACACATTAGAAAATATTGTATCTGTGGCCCACATCTCTAGCTTCTCACCAAGCGGTGCGGAAACACAGGGGCAAAAATTGATTTTCTTTAATCGCCGCAGCGCAGTCTGGTTTGTTTCCACCCCGATGACCACTGAAAGGTTTCAGCCAGATGATTCTAACAACTGTCACCACGGCGATCTTCCCCGATCTGCTCCACATGCAAGAAGTTACCTTGACTGCAAAGGGGGGGGGGGGGTGTCCTTCTATAACATGAGCTCATGGGGGGGCTTTTACTTTTAGCAGGAGCTGTAACACAGTGAACGACTGTTCATGGAATGCAAGCTGGGACTCATCTGATGCTGAACAGATGCGTTAACCAAGCTCTGGGGGGGTCAGAAAAAGTGACCATAACTGAGAAGGGTGGAGTGGAGCAGGCGGGACCCCCCAGTAGTGCCTGAAGCTGGACTTGTGAAAATGACATCTTGGGGGGGGCTGTGGTTGCCTAGCGACAGACATCTGATGCCACATTTCAGCAAAGATGGTGGGACTGTCAGAGAGAGCAAGACAAGCTAAGCAGAAACAGCGACCCATGGTGGCGATGGGTGGCACTGTGTCTATGTGTGAGAGAGATGGAATAGAATGCAACTTAGTGACATCCCCATCCACAAACGCCATGTTGCACAGCTGAAACACAAAGTCCAATACAAAAAGTAACCCCCCAACACTCTAGACCAATGATGTCATCACAAGTGCCATTCAGTGTGTAAACAAACATTGTAACTTTTAGACCAATGGGGGATGGGGGACACACAGGAGGGGAGAGAAGACAGACAGGGATGCAGAACTGGTTGTCCTAGTTTTCCTTCCCTCCCATGAACCCCACAGACCCCTCCCATATTTTTACAGGAGCTGCCTGAGGAAAACAGTCCCCCAAAACACACAGAAAACAGCTTCTCCATAGGCAGCAGGTGGTGCAGCAGCTCAGAAATTCTGGTCAGACCACAAGCACAACTGTTTCACCTCATTAATATTTTGAAGTATCTGGCTACAGACAGACAGTGTTTCCATGGCTACAACACAAAACCAGTGGATTTGAACAAGATAACCTGCGGGTTAGGTATTTCAGGTTACACTCCATCTGTAAACATATGTAATGCTGACAGGTTGGTTCTGCAAGGAGGTCAGTTGAGCCAACACACTCCTCCCCGACTCCCCCAGTGCGCTGCCATCTGTGCCCTGAGTGTCACACTGGAGCAAAAGCGTGACCACAAGTGGGAGGAGGTCTGATTGTAGGGTCTCAAGCAGCAGAATTCAGGTGAAGTTCTCTCAAGATCAAGCAGCACTGAAGACAGGTGAGAGTTCCCCCCGGGGCACAAAAGCAGGAGTGACTGTGGGACAGCCAGCATGAAACACACATATGGACACACAGTTGGGTGAGAGCACACACTTGACCAAGCCTGTATCTGTATATGGGGGGGGGGCTGCTGTGTACCCCCCACATGACCAGCTAGTATCCATCATCTCTGCCAGTCACCAATTTCCACTACCAGCACCCCCCTGTGCCTGGCACAGGTATCTGGTTATGCATGTGTGCCTGTGTGTGAGGTGGGATGTTGAAGTTCTGAACAAAGTGAGCTGGGAACAGACGTCTGCTGTCCACTGCGTGGGTGTATTTCACAGAAGGAAGACGAGCCACAAGCGGACACCGCCACCAGGTTAAACTGGGCCATGGCAATTCCACTCAAAAAGTCCATTTGCACAAAAAACCGAGATAAACAAGAAACGCATGTTGAGCAACGGTGGTGCAGAAAAAGGTCTTGCGGGCCAACCCATCAGAGCCTTAGAGAAACAGATTATATGTTTTTAATTAGATTGCAAAAATTTACTGTAAACAAGGAATTATGGAGAGAAGGGGGGGCCACACTATAGAGAACAAAAACTGAGCATCTAATCGGATCCTTGTGGCTTAGATGGGAGAAAGGGGGCAGCACAGTAAACAATAGTTTGTCCTCTAGTCCTGCCCCCAGCCTGCAAAAAAAATAGGCAGGTTTGGTGGATTAAACCCCAAATTAGTGGCTCACATTGTGCATCTGCAGTTCTGATGTCATTTGATACAAACGAAAGACAGAAAGCACAAAGCATGAGACCGACTTAAAATTCACACGCAAGCCGCCCGTTAAAGGCGCCTCTTCCTGTGACTGCAAAAGGAAGTGTTACACATTCTCTTCATACAAAACCACTTTTATTCGACAGTGTTCAGGTCTTGGTACCAAGTTAACAAAACAAAAAAACCCTACAAAGTCTAGAGAGGAGAAGCGAACCTAAGCAGAGTTTATATTTTAAAAATACACACAAAATAAGTAGTAATGTGGGACTCGTAGGGCAAGTCAGCCATGACTAGTTCAGAGGGAATGGGGGGGGGGTGATGCAGGTGTGGGCATAGCTATGGCTTCACCTGAGTCTGGACTGATGGAGCCCATCAGCATCCCCCTCCCCACCACTACAAAGCAGGAAGACTAAAGTGAGGTGTGAGGGGGTGCTCTGAGGTACAGTATCAACAGCAGAGGGGAGCAGAGGGTGCAGCAACCACTAAGGGAGGGGAAGGCAAACGGATCCTGTGAGGCTGCAGCAGAAGTGTGCATGCATGCACGTGTGTGCGCACACATGCGCGTGCACACACACACACCTCTAGCCACCAGTGTGTCTGTGACAGACCAGGAATGTGCCACAAAACACTGGCACCTTTTATTCTTTACAATATGATAAAAGAAGAGGCAGAAAAGGGCAGACTCCATCCCCACATCTCCCCACCTGCTGTCCTTTTCTAGCACCCCCTGCCAGTGGTTCAGGGTCATGTGGTTGGCAGTCACTATGTAGACCACTCAGGATGTTGCACGCCTGGCTGCTGAGAGAGAGAGAGAGAGAGAGAGAGAGAGAGAGAGAGAGAGAGAGAGAGAGAGAGAGAGAGAGAGAGAGAGAGAGAGAGAGAGCGCTGTCAGAAGAAGCAGCTTCTTTATGAAGGATCACACACGTGTGCGTGCATACACAGGGTCCTGAGGATGGGGGTGGGGGGAGAAATCAGGCACTAGAGGGATGTGGGCCAGCATAGGACCTGCACATCTATAAGGGGGGAGAGATATCCAATGGGTGGTGTTTGCTTTGCATGTTTCAGTAGGTCCCAACGAAGCAGGTGGGGGGGGGGGGCTCTGGGGCACTGGGAAGGGGGTCAGTTCTCTGGTGGACGAGATGCAGGACCCACTGGTGGCCCTATTGGTGGTCCCACTAGTGGCCCTACTGGTGGCCCCACTGGTGGCCCTGCTGGGGCAGGTGGCATCCCATCAGGCTGTGACATGGGAGGGGTCGGGTCTGAAAAAGGAAATAAATACGATGATTTATTAAAAGCCCAGGTTCAAACCCAAAATCAAAGCAGGTGGTAGCAGGTAAAGATGGGAAGATGAGACAGGACAGCAGATGGACATTATAGAGATATGTCCACAGGGGCAAGGTATATCCAAGAAATACAACTGGGACTTGAGCAGCAGAGAGCGCACACAGTATCCACGTGTCTCACAATGTAAAAGTGAACATGCAGAGAGCACAAAGAAAGCTTCCCACATCAAACCAGAGTTAATTTTTTTTTCTAGAGTACAAGCCCCTGTGAGTATGATGAAAGTTGAATGCACCTCCTAGAAAACTGTCCCTAAATAAATTTGAATAAAATTAACCACTATTCCTAAACATGACCACCTTCACACAGAATTACATCATAGGTAATAGCCACAGATAACTGAAGTTAAAATAACATGAAATATTAAGTAAAAGTAATCCTGGGTGTCACAGAGCCCTAAAACTACAGGAAAGGATGAACAGACACAAAGGCACTCACACATGCCATTGGAGGCACCTGGGTGTCTTGGTCCCATCAGAGGGGGCATACTGGATTGGGGTTGTCCACCTGGGGGGCCGCTGGGCATCATGCGGCCTGGCATGGGCTGACCTGATCCACCCATAGGACCTGCAAAGGGGTGGACAGACTGTTAATCACAGAGTGTCTGGGTAGAAAGTGAAATGGTCAGTAAAGGTGTCTACCACAGTGTGGAGTATTTTGTAGAAAAACGCACGGCATGAGATACTACTGGACCAGTCTGGTCCCAGGGAACTGTCGGAGGAAGCCTTCAGGTCCAGTGAAGTGGCCCCGTATCACACCCTGTTGCGTTATACCCAGGAACATGGATACAGGCATTTGGAATAGGTGGAGCTTGCTGTGGCATCTCTTTCTGTGGGGAGGTAGAACTTACCAGCATGAGGAGGGTGGTGGGGAGCCATGGGATGGTGCATAGGTGGGTAGCCAGGGGCTGGGTGAGGATGCATTCCTGGTGGGGGGCCATGGTGACCTCCAGGGTGTGCTGCAGGATGACTAATGGGATGAGTCCCAGGGAGTGCTCCAGGGTGGGCTCCAGAGTGCACTCCCAGGTTTTGTGCTGCTGCAGCAGCAGCAGCCGCAGCAGCAGCAGCAGCAGCAGCAGCAGCAGCAGCCTGCTGCTGCTGCTCCATCTGCTGACGGGCCTTCATCTCGGCATAACGTAGCTGCTCCATGTGGAAGGCCTGGCGCTCTGTTAGCAGCTGCTGTCTTTGCAGCTCCAGCTGCAGGGAGGGAAACAACAGTAAGGACACTGCAAACAAGACCTTGGTGACAGCACTCTGGTGAAACAAGAGCTGGGAAGATCTGTTGGGTGATTTTCTTCTTCTTCTAAAAAAAAAAAAAGAATTATGAGTGGGGGCAGTGGGGAAAGTTTCTAACAAGTATACTTGAATATTTTGACTGGTTCCTTATGCAGTCCAACTTACAGACCCCTTTACAACAAAACATTTTATGTAAACTATGCACCCATCCTTTGTATATAGATTATCTGGCCTCTTTTGAGCTTGAAAAGAACACTTATTAAAAATGCTACCTGACAAATCTGTTAAACACAGATAAGCAACTTCTACTGAACTTGATTCATGTGTCCAGCTGTGTGAATTCAAACGCTGCTACGCTTTTCCTTATTTTGAACACCTGCAGGCACCGCAGTTGATAAACTACTAGAAGTCTCTCTTGCTGCTCGCCAAGTCACTAAGTCCCAAGAACAGCACGGCCGTGAGGCGTTCATTCTATCTGTGCTCAGTTCTATTTTTACTCTTGCCTTCCTATAAATCAACAGTGAGCTGGGCACACAAAAGGGGACATGACATCAGGGTGAATGCAAAGCGTCTCCTCTTGGTTATAAAATAGATCCAAGTGTTTTGTGTTCCATTTTCACCATCTTCACTAGACAATTTTCAGTGACCTGATCCTTTAAAAATAGTGGGATCAAAGCGCAAGCCATCCCACAAAAATATCTGGCTGTAAATGGACGAGTTTAGGCATGGAGACCCATCACCACCCTGCCACTGGCTGGGGCTGAAGATACTGTCTTGCTCTCTCTAACCATCTGTCTTATGTATTATTCAGACACCAGCACCTCCCCCACACCCTAGTCCGGACCTGCAAGCACACAGTCCAGCAGACAGCAATCCTGCAGGTCTCCCCTGAGTAGATGCTGGTTGTCAGGATACATAACACACACTGCTGAAAATGCCATTTCTTACAACAAAGTTTGGCCTAGTGCTCATAACCCAGTACACTGGCAGCTGCTTTGCAAAATCTTCTTCCTGACAGCGATGGGGGCAGCTTGGGCTGCTGGGGGCAGTTGTGTCACACAGGACTGAGGCCCTGATAAGACTAAAAATAGCTCCAGCTGTGAATACTGGGGAGGATGGGACTTGGAAGATTTTTTTTTTTTTTAAAAGTGCATCTCAATCAATTTCCTCTAAACCTGAGACCCCAACCGTCACAATGACAGTACAAGGAAGCATCATTTCACATTCCTCTCCTTTTCCAGACACTCACCGCTTCTTTCTCACGGTCCATTATAGTCTCTAGCTCCTCAAAGTGCCTCAGCTTGATCTCTAGTTTCTTCATCTGGGTCTCCACCAGCAGGGCTACCAGGGATTTGATTTTCCGCTCCTCCACTGCAGCCAAGTGCTAAGCACAGAGACAGACACCATGAAGGGGTGAGGAAAATGCCTACTTCTGAGCTGTCAGCAGAGTAATAGACATAATTGGGCACCAGCACTATGGAGTCCATTAAATTCCCCATCTCCCCAATTATCACACTCATTAACAAAAATAAACATAAAAACAAGCCAAATAAGGCAAATGTAAGCAGTGTACAACCACTGGTTCTGGAGGGGGAAGACAGAGCGAAGGGAATAAAGCTAAGAGGCCATGGCAGGCAGCCCTCACCTTGGCCTTTGTGGCAGCAGATGCCAAAGCTGCAGCAGCAGCAGTGGCGATGTTACCCTCTCCAACATTGGGCAGCAGCTTCTTCCTATGCTCCTCTACATCTGTCTCCTTGGGAGCCTCAGTGTCCATGGCCTCTGCCTTGCCCTTCTCTGAAGGGGCAACAAAGACATGCACACAAACATGCATGTCAGTTCACTTTTTACTGTACTTTTACACATAGTGTAGCCTAGAGTTAGTGGGTTAAAGGTAGACCAGAAACTAGGCTCTAAGTTCAAATCCTTCAATGGACTCTAATGTTGTACAAGTCAAAAATCAAAAGAATTTATTTGTCACATACATCACAAATGATGTTGAAAGGTACATAAACTGCAATTAAACTCCTCTTCACTAAGAATACTAGATAACAATCAAGGTTCAGTTATAAGGTGTCAGAAAACCATCTACCTTTGCTCTCTCCCTCCTCAGCTCTTTCATTCTCTCCCTCCACCGCTCCTTCACTTTCCCCCTCCTCTCTTTCAACCTGTGGCTCAGCCGTGTCACTGCTGACATGCTCGCCTTCCACCGACTCCCCGGGCCTCTCTGCTTCGTCCTTGGACTCGGCCTACAGACAAACAAGGCAGATGGGTGTGAAGAGGCTCAGAAACTGGGGTGGGTGGGTAGATGGATACAGAAGTGTGATTTAACCAGGACTCTTACCTTAGAAACTTGCTGGGAATCTGTGTCTGTATCCATCTTCTCAGCCTCAGCTGACTCTACATGACATGGAGAAAAAAAGGAAAAGAAACATTAAATGCTTACGCTACATTGTTATCTAGTATTCTACATTTTAATTCAAATTTACTGTAAACAAGAAACAGATTTTATCCATTAATTACACCTTTGTTTTACCTGAGTAATCCAAGTTGCTCTTAAAGGGTTCTTACAAAGACCATAACTAGAAACCTTGAGGTTACTAGTGTCCTAAGCCAACAAACATCTAAGGACCTACATAAATGGGAAGACATTACAGTAAACCATCCTATGAAGAGGAACAGAAGACCCATAGAACCCAAAATGTAGGAGGACTCATCTGTACAATCTTTATGTAACACTGAACCTGAATGAGGTATACTGTGCCCCCCTCCATGCCACATACATGGCCTGATTGGCTTTAAACAACCTCGGTTGTTGGGGGCAGGCGACACAAACATGCACCATCACATTCTGGCTGTGCTGAAATTACCCAAGTGTAAACAGCTGCTGCAAGGTGTTTCATTAAGAGCTGTGATGGGAATAATGCCACAGACAAGCCTTTCTGGCTAGAGCCCTGGCTTCCGCTTTGGTTGGTTTTCAAAATTGAGAGCATGTTAGACTGTGACGCCATTTGGCACACTACAGCTGGCAGCTCCATAGCGCTAAGAAATCGGTCTGTCTCCTACAAAGCTGATTTGATGAAGAAAAAAGCAAACAAATATGCTTTCTAAGAAGTTTGGGTGAGGGGGAGCACAGAAAAAACCCTGGAAGAAGCTCAGCTCACAGGTCAATGCCATGTGTAACTGAAACATGAGCAGGGAGAAGAATCTGTCTGAATCTGAGCTACTGAGAAGGAAGGTCACCCAGCTAAGCAACAGGAATTGAAGGCCTGATTAAAAAATAGGATCAAAACAGAGCAAAGGCATCAAGTAGTTTTATATGCACACAAGCTTCACCGATACACAAAGGAACACAACATTTACAGTATGTACTTACAATATTAAGAATGCAAGTATTTACAGCACATACAAGAACTATACAGTCCCCAACCAAAAAAAGAAAAAATAAATTCGGCTCTGCATACTCGAGTGCTTTGTTTTACTGATCCTGTATTGCCCTCTACTGGCCCAGAAAATCAGTACTCTATTGGCTGGGAAATGTCAGCACATGGACAATGGAAGTGAATTAGAAGGCAGAGACAGCAGGACGGAGGGCCAGCAGGAAGAAACTGGCCCTACACAGTTCAACTTCTGCCTCTGCAAAGTGCCTCCCAATAGAAATCAATTCATGCAACTGCAAGGTTTAATTCCAAGTTTTAACTGCTCCCCACCAGAAGTCCAAATGCCACGGAGGCAAGCATAGGACTTTTGCTCTGGCCGTTTCCGCTTTTGCTCACGTGTGAGATGTACCTGTCTTCTCAGGTTCTTCTGGAGCTGTTCCAGCGATGCCGCTGCTTTCGAGTCCAAATGTAGGGTCCAGCTTTCCAGTGGTATGTGCTGCCTCCTGCACCTTCTTCACATGTGCCTCCACCAGCTCTGCTGGCACCTCCTCCCGCACCCGAGAAAATTCCTCTGTGCATGTGGGGAGTCAGAGAACACAGACCAACACATAAATACAAATGGACAGAGTCTCAGGGAGAGGAGAATGGAAATGGCATCTTGACCTCACTGCCTCACCCACCCAGTGCAGCCTTGGCTGCTGCAGCTGCTACACGGGGATCTACCACAGAAGCCAGGAATGCCACAGTGCTCATGACCGGGTTTCCTGACTGGCTGAATGGTATAGGCTGGTAGGCCAGTGGGCCCAGCGTAGCATCCGGGCTTTCAAGGTAGGGGTCCTCAATGGGCAGTCGAAGGAAGTGCAGGATACACTCGTCTTGTGTGCGGCTACCAATGTGCTCTGACACCTTGTTCCAGTCATCCTTGTACATCTCCAGGCCCTAACACACAAAAATACTTATGAATCAAAGTACTGCAGTTTTGAACCATACTTTCAACACCTTTGCAATTATATTCAGCCCTTAACTACTCTTAACTACTCTTGTATTAATACTATGCTTTAATATTTTCAAAGTGGACATATTTTTTAACTGGTGCCCTGACTCACTTCCAGAAGGAGCAGAGTTTCCTGTTCGGTCCACTCCCTGGCTCCACCAGCACCTTTATTCTGCAGGCAGGTGAAGGCACACAGAAACATTACATTAAAAGTAGCCAAAAAAAAAAAGGCAGACAGCTTAGAGAAGTTACTATAAACTATACCACCATGTTTCGGACTTCACCTTTAGGTTCTTCTTGGAGTATATGTCACTGCGCAGGCCAAAATTCTGCAGATCTATAGGTTTCTCCTTTCCTTTCTCAGGGAAGTTC
Source organism: Heterotis niloticus (assembly GCA_018136845.1). NCBI lineage: Eukaryota > Metazoa > Chordata > Actinopteri > Osteoglossiformes > Osteoglossidae > Heterotis > Heterotis niloticus. The sequence goes on along the minus strand of CM030905.1, from coordinate 23,509,948 downwards.
AGCATGTGCTGGGAGGGTGGAACCTGGAACAAAGACCTGAACTTCTGAAGGGTATCCTTGGAACATGTCAAACGGTATAAAGGATTTTATATACACAAATCTCTATTGTGCAAACAAAATTATTGTTAGTTTATAAAACAACATTCTAAGCTTCACTCACTGAGTGGTAGAAACAGGACAGAGTTAATAACTAGGCACCAGCAAATGCGACTCTTACTTGAAAACCCCAAACCCTTCAAGCTGACAATGTCACATGAAAAAGCCTGAAGAGAAGAATGGTGAGGCTTGAGGAAACACTCAACAACCAGCATCTACTTTAGGGTGGTGCTTTACCTGTGGGGGACGAAGGTGCAGAGGCATCAGGCCTGAGGGTGTGTCAGCCAACACTGTGAAATGGGAGGTGGGTGGAGGGCCCATAGGTAGGGGTCGGCTCTCAGCATCCACCTGATAGTTCACCAGCCCCCACTGCTCCAGAAAAGCATGAACCCTGTTGAAACATGATGTACAGAGTGACACAGCAGGACCTAAAACTAAATACTATAGGGGAGACCATGTACACTTTTATACCGGTAGATCCATGCAGTTACTATGCTTGTTGTAAGACATGCCTGTTTTTAACTATAAGCTTATACCCTTCTCTTGCATGCAACCTGGTGCCTTTAAGCCCCAAGGATCAGAGCTCCAGAGCAACCTCACATGTTAACAGGTTTCTCTGTTAGAAATGCAAGGTACTAGTGGCATCCAGAAAAAGGGAAACACAATGCCACAGGAACACCTTGGATATACTCTTCCATACCATGGGCCAGACCTGCCCCTCACCTCATGATGGCACACACATCTCCGGTGAGGTTCCTGCGGCAGGAGGTGGAGGTGAGGTACTCCTGGGGATTCAGTCGGTATGTGTCGATCATAAAATTCCTGTAGGCCAGGTATCTACAGAAGGTAAACAAAACCAAAAACCTCATGAGGACTGCCTAATGCTGATTTTTTACATACTGGTTAGTTACCAAGAGAAAATATTGTCTGTGACAAGTGACATCCTTAATAAAGCAACACACATCAAGATTTGCATCTGACAATCTGTCACGCACATAACAGGACACATTTTAAAGATTAACATATTATAGTTGGGCAAGGCATGTATTTTGTGTGTTTTAGTGAAATGATTATCTGAGGGACATCTACAGATGGTGTAAGTCAGACTGCATGCTTGTGCGTGCCATTTGGACCCATGCACTCACATCTCTGGAGTTTTGGACTTGTTCTTGCCATTAAAGAACTCTGGCAAGGCGCGTCTCTCAATCTCATGGATGCTTAAAAATGAGACAAAAGAAAAGACAGGAACAGAATTTAACACAGGGTTCTTTCAACTCAGTTTAAAAGCTAAACTTTCTTCTCAAAGACACAATTTCACATCTTTTGGTACTAAGAAATGATTTATACTGCATACACTGGGCATGCAGAAATAATAAGGAAAAGTGATTTATAGGACTGATTAAGACCTCCATTCTTGCATCCAGAACACTAGCTATATTTTTCCACATTCTTTTCTAAAGCAATTCAGTGCTGTGCAAATGATGGGTGGTTCAGCGCTCAGTCAAGCTGATGCTTACCTGTTATAGTCGAACCAGGCAGCATAACTCGGGATGATGATGTGATGCATCTGCTCTGTCACATTGTCTTCGCTGGAATCCAGAAGACGATTTCCCTCTGTCTTGCCTGGCTCTTCATCTTCCTGCAGACAGGCAGGCAGGCACGTGCACACACACACAAAAGATGTGTTGGTCTATCTTTGATTAAAATTCTTTGTCAAAGACCCTCTCTGCTAATGTAATCCATACTAATAGTGGTTTCTGAAAGACTGATTATGAATGTGGGTAAAGTTACAAGTATGAAATAGCAACAGCACAGTCACACGTTGCTGAAATCGACTGGTTAACACAATTGTGTGTATATGTGTTTTACATTTCATAAAGACCTTCAACTCACCTTGCCACCAGAAACCAAAGAGTCATCTTCATGCTCATCTGACAAACAGAATTAGAACAAAAGCTGTCAGCCAACAAAGTGTTTCCCACAATATGGAGTGCACAAATCACAAGTGGCCTGTATACTCACCCAGATCAGCCACTGTGCCACCCTTCACTGGGGTGCTGTCACTGTCCTTCTTAGCATTCACTGAACACATTCATCCAGAGCAGAAAAAAGGGTTTAAAAAAAAGTTACTGTTCAAATGCATAATTTTTCAGAAGTAGTAAACGTTATTAAAAAAACCATGTTGAAAGCAGTAAAAATGATAAAAAGACAGAAAACAAAGTATTTGGTTAAAGAATTTTGAAGTAGACATTAACATGAGTAAGAATTATCATTAATGTGAATGTCTGCCTCAGTGAAAAACCAGTTCAGTGGCACTAGAAGGAAAACTTCTCACCATTCTTGGGCAGAGTGACCTCCTCCATGTTTGGGACTGGAGATGGGTCCTCCAAGTCTTTGGACACATCTTCCTCTGGCTCCTCCTCCTCGCGATGGCTTCGCCGCTTCCAGCCTGGTCCAGTATTTCTGTGGAGGGCAATTGCAGGACAAGGCCATAGTCAAGCTCTCTCAAGACAATCAGGGAACACAGAAAGATACAACACACCAATAAGAATTTGATAACACAAAAGAACCATGTATCTGAGCAACAGTTAAACTTGCATTTGGTGTACATGTAGCATAATTACCTTTATTATATGCATAAAAACAGAACAGGGTCACAAAAAAAGTCAGTATCAAGAAAATGCAAATGCATACAAGCACATGAAAGGATTCAAAGGCAAAAGGTTACCCTTACCCTTTCTTGTTACCCTTTTTGCGAGACTCTGAGGGGGGCGATGGGGAACGCCTTCTCTTCCTGCTGCTGACTGCTGCCTTGCGGTCCTTGCGATCAGGTGTACGGGAAGACTGATCAGATATTGGGATGGAGGATGAGAGACAGAGCCAGAGGATGAGAGATGAACAGTCTCGCACACAGCAGGGTGGGGATCAGATAGGAGATGAAGGGGAGGGAGGTGAGAAGTGAGGAAGAGTGTGACAGGATGGGCGACAGACTGAGGACAGAGATCACACTGCAATGAAGCATGATGCATCCCATTTAGTAAAGGACTTCACAGCATGCTGTGTCAACTGTGCATGCATACACACACACACACACACACACACACACACACACACACACACACACACACACACACACACACACACGCAGACTGAAATCCTAACAGAACCTCTATTAACTCCATGGTGACACACCTACTGCTCAAGATTAGGGACTGCAGCAAACCCAGCCCATGATTAGGGAAATCCCTACCCTTCCCTCCCTCGGGAAGATGGGCAAGCAAGGAATCACTGGCTTCCCGTTTTCATCCACCTCAGTCCCTCTCATTCATCCATTCATTGAAGGCCTGTGTCCAGAACCCACTTGGCGTGAACCTGAATGAGGAAAGCAGAGTTGGAAACACCAGCAGGAAGCAAATTATCATGCACTACAAGTTATCCTGTGCAGCTACAGGTAAGAAATCCATAACCATTGAGCAGACTCAGAACAAATAGGAATGAAAGTGGAGGTCTGCTCACTCCAGGGCTTGTCTGGGTTAGGTGGTTCCTCCATCGCCCCTTCTAATGGCCACTGGCTGACACCCATGCATCATAGCTGCAAAACACAAATGGTAGTAGAGCAAGTGATCATCCAGGATGCTGCAGGGAGTTTAATGTATGCACTCACACATGTTTTGCATGTCTGTAATGTCTCACCTGTCAGGGTACATGCCCCAGTGCACCAGCACTTGCTTGTCCTTGCGCATTACAGGCCGGAGCCACTCTTCTGGACAGGCAGAGATACTATGTACCACAAAGTGGTTCATACACAGTCACAGAAACACCTACTTTTATACACTGTTTACAACAGGATATTTCACGGTATTTATGGGCTCCTAAAAGGCTATACAGTTCCATAAGCAGCCTGACCTTTAATAAATATATTTAGATAATTCTAAACTGTAATCCTACACATTATGAAACATGCACTGCCTCCTATTACATTTAAACACAGTGGGATCAGCTGAGTCAGCATCCTAACTACAGGTGTTAATGCTGGATTCTAATAATACATGTAGAGCACCTCAGTAAACACACAAGAGTCCAAAGGACAACCCTTCAAAAGTCTCTCTCTCTCACACACACACCACACACACACACACACACACACACACACACACACACACCACAGTTTAACCAATGACATCTAACACTGACCTTCATCCAGCTGTGCCAGGGAGGGGTAGATATGGTGTGTGGCCTTAGATTTGTCTTCTGTGATGGAGCCCTGGGACAGTGAAACAAAGACTTCACATGAGACTCACGACTAAGTAAATCTAGCATGCATCCAAAATTTTTTACTCCAAGTTCTATCAAATACAAAGGTGTTCCTACTGAGGAGATAGCTCAGGCAGCCATTCAGTATTGCATACCTGGTGCCTCTTGATGATGTCCTTCAACTTAGCAGCTTGTTTCTGCTCCATGTCTGGCACTATGTAGACTATGGGCCGTGTGAGGCAGTTGTTCTGAAAACAAAAAGTTCAACTATTACAACCTAGATCAGGGGTGTCAAACGTACGGCCCACGGGCCGAAACCGGCCCGTTAGTGGGTTCAATCCGGCCCGCTTGATGAATTTTAAAAATAAAGAAAATTTATTAAAAACACGAACTTGAAATTCGTAATAAAAAGCAATTTCTAAATCGTCCGTAAGGGTGTTAGTCAGAGGAGAGGGGCGCGCTGCGTCAGTCAAAGGGGAGGGGTGTTCCGTTTTAATTAGAGTAAAAGAAGCAGCAAGGTTGTTATATATTTTGATGTGTTGACATGTTTGTAAAAGGATATTTGATTAAATATGAAGATTTTCTAATGTACTTGTACTTTTTTGCACGAAAACAAAGCGAAAAAAACATGGATTTATTATTATTTATTGGTAATTATGTTGTGATTGTACTACTCCGGCCCACTTAACATCTAATTCGGCTGTATGTGGCCCCTGAACCAAAATGAGTTTGACACCCCTGACCTAGATGGTTTCAAAATCCAAGGCAAGTAAAGCCACAAACAATGCTAAGCAAAAACTGGGTACAGACAGAAGCAGAATCCTTACATTTACTAAACAAAAATATACAAACACCTTCAACACTACATATAGTGTAACAGTAAGATATGTGGACATTAATTGTGAAACTGCTGAAGCATTTAAATGACACACATAAAATTATTTTTTGTGCACTGATGGTCAGTGTAAAATTATTAAGTACTAGGGGAAAGGGAAAGAAAGCAAACATGATGGCAGACCTGCACGAGCGCCTTTTCCACATTCATAAACATCTCCACATTCCTATCCATTCTGGAGGGGTTCTGCAGGTCAAATCGACGCCTGGTAAGGGATAGGAGAAGAGTCTGAAAATACCTCTTTTCCACCAAAGCCACACTTGACATGACAGCAATGTCTCCCACATTGCATGATACACTTGTAAGGCAGCCAACCTTTATACCCCCTTTACAGTAGCAGACATTTTTGACTTTGACACCCACCAGCCCTGTTCACTCTTGAACTTGTAGACAGATCCCAAGATGTGACACAGGGCACCCCCTGCCTTGAAATCCAGAAAACTCTTTGCCTGATAACAGAAATGAAACAAAGAAATGAACCAGTAAACAATAGGGCAACGGAGCACTTCAGCTAAGAGGCCAAAACATGATGGGATCGCACTCACAGGCAGCTTGGTGAGCGCCGGGTTATTGACCCTCCGGCCGAACGCATCCTCTTGGAACTGGAGCAGCTGCACCACCAGGCCAGCCAGTGACTTGCTTGAGGGAGAATCCGCCTGGACATACTGCAAAGCAATGAACACATGTTTACAAATTTGTTCTGTTAAATCTTGCAATATTTAACGTAACAGTACAGAAATATGTTTTACTAGCCTAAAAAAATTTTAACCAAATGCCCTCTGATTCTCAGTTTTGGCCCTAATGTTGTGGAATGAACCATTACTTATGCATAGAATGCCCAGGAGGGGTGGGCTTCCAATGTCACTTCCATAGGCAGCTGCTTGAGGGAGTTGAAAGCTCTCCCTCTGCTTTTGATGCACTTCTGTTTACAATAACATTCAGTACATATTTTTGTTAAACAAGAAACAAAAATCTATCCATCTTTTCTGTTCATTTACATTTTTGCAAAATTAAAAGTAATAGAAACTGGTCGGATCCATTAAAGATGACTTTTTGAACGGCCCATTCAATCCGTTTAAAAATAAAGCAGCACAACGCGGAAGTGCACAACAAAGCACTTTCATACAGCATGTTCTCCCTATTTTTTTTTTTTTTACAATAAAATATCTCAAACAAGTCTAAAACGCCCCGAATTCCAAAGCATTCACTGGTTTAAAATAAGATTTTTATTCATGAATTGCTGAAGTATCTGTTTATGAATGGGAATACTGACCATGAAGAATTCTGACGAGCGTAACATCAGTTTAATTTCTTTTTAACGCAAGGAATTTTTAAATGAAGACACTACTACACGCACGAACCGTGATCGTCACGGGGAAACAACGTTTTTTTCTGTTTTTGCCCTATTTTACCACGTCGGCCTGCTTGTTTACACTCTGCCGGCCATTTCCTCTCTTTGTGCTGTCGACCACAAAACAAATACACGGCAAGCTCAACAAAACCTCAGCCAAAGTACACTTTCACCCCCGAAAATGGCAGAATTCGGCGCTATACTCTGCCCGAGCGCCTGTTTTTCGCGTGCTTTTTGCTGCTCGGTGCAGTGGCGCCGGGGTTCGCGCACTCCCTTAGTTCCCGCTCACCTTTTTGTAGTGTTTCCCGACCCAGAGGCGCACGGGCTCCAACTGAGACACTGTCTCCCCGCTCTCCCAGTACTTAGAAGAGGGACCCCCGTCCTTCTTCCTAACAACCGACATCCCGCCGGCTCCCTGGGCGCCCGCAGGTCCCCACGAACTCGTTCCGCCCGCCGCCGTCGCCGCCGCCGCCGCCATTGTTAGCTCCGCTAGCTAAAAACCCTGACCTAGCCGCGAGGCTTTCTCGAAGGCCGAGCACCACACTGCGCAAGCGCATCATTCTAACGCTGCTGTAGTAAAATCTCGTGATAACAGATGAGGATTCTGGGAACTGTAGTTACATTCGTTTTCATGTCCAAAAACAGGGATGCAGTTAATAGGGATTCCACACTACAGTAGTGGAAAAAAATAAAACTGCTGCAGACGATTTATTTAAATCGGTAACGTTAAGGGAAACAGTACGGCTGCCTGGGTTGGTCGGCCGTGAGTCCAAATCCAGCTCAGTTTGTGTGGACTTTTCTCCGGGTGTTCTGGTTTCCTCTCACAGTCCAAAGATGTGTGTTTCAGTTTCACTGGTTACTCGAAATTACCAGTAGTTGTGTGTGTATTTATCGTCACCCTCCTGTCAACTGGGGTCCCATCATAGCCGACCGCCCATTGCCTATGGCAGGGGTCTGTAACCTTCAACATCAAAAGAGCCATTTTGGCCTCTTTCCCAGCAAATAAAATTCACGCGGAGCCACAAAACCTATTTGACTCCTAAAATGAAAATAACACAGCATATTAGGTTTTATATACAGTTATGCTATGTATAAAAGAACTATAGTTTGTTGCATTTATGAAATCATAGAACTACAAAAAGAAAACGATTGACATTTTAATGCTGTTTGTAACAAAGGAAAACACCAAATTCTTATGAACACTAGAAAAAAAAACACTGACAAGTATAGGGTTACTTTCAGATGAAATACATAATGCAAACCTGTTGGAGTCCTTCCCTTATTTGTGGAAAATAAAAAAATAAATAAATAAAAAGCTTTAAAATTAATAAAACACATCGCTGCAGCATATTCACTTTAAAAAGAGCAAACAAAAATATGCCAGTTTATATTTATGGCTTAAGTCCATTTTAGTTTGCCGTCATGCCGTCATCTTTTTTCCTCAGTCAGCCGTCGAGCCTGAAAATAAAACACAACTACATCAGTTCAGGGTCCATTATATAAATATATATATTTGCAAAATAGTAGCCTATTAAATTCAAAAGTCGAAAATTCAAAATTAGTTACCTGGCAGGCAGTGACCGGTGACGCATATAGGACGTATGACGCATATTTTGATCGACAAAATATTAAAACACTTTATTTTATTTTTAAACACTTTTTATTTCATTTTTATTTATTTTAATGTTACTTCGATCAGCTCGATCTCCAAAATAAAAAGTATTCCACTGGAAAAAAAAAAAAAATAAATAAAATAAAACAGCGATTATTTATTCACGTTATTTTTTCCAAAGCTACAGGGAGCCACAGCAGAGGGATGAAAGAGCCACATGGGTTGCCGACCCCTGGCCTATGGGACAGGCTCCGGACCACTGTCACCTTGACGAGGATAAGCAATTAATAAAACTATATGGATAAGACAAATTACAAATTTAATACACATTAAACAAAACAAATAACTTCTATTTGTCATGTGTGTCTTATGTGTCCTAACATATGAACAATTTAATTCCGTTTCTAGACGTGGCCAAATAAATTTCCATGTCAATATTTATTTTTACAGACTGAATATCTTGTGACATTTTTTAAAATACTACAGCTAATAATAATTATTTTTTAAACAAGTAAGCCTTGTACACATTATTTTGTCCTTTAAGTCCTGCCTTGCCCAGTCTGAACATTGCTTTCCTGACCTTCCCATCGTTCGAGCTACTCAAAACCGTCGCAAGTCTGGCCTTTGCAATCTTGAAATCCTCAACCAGCGGTGAAAGCAGGAGCTGTAACTTGGAAGATGTACCGTACACACTGGCATTGGTGAACTTACAGTAGGTGGAGCCCTAGTCTGTTTACTTTCTTCTCTAAAAGCACAACTGTGCTGGATTCGATTTCACAGAGCATCAAAGACCACAGAAGCCTTAGCAGAAGTCTTTGCTGCCTTAAAGTTTCCTGGAAAACCAGTGCCATTTTTATCATGAGTTGGATTCCCCACTTCTTTTCTTTTTCTCTTGCTTACACCTATTAGGATTGCGTTAAACCATTTTGCATGAGCAGACACCACGGTACCTATGAGGCAAAGTTAAATTCTGTCAGGTCACAAAAAGGGACAGAAATGACTACAAGACTTCTCCCGTGGCCTCAAGCAGCGCTCCTAAGGAATTAGTGTCATTTGCGCTTCCATGTTTCCTCAAAATGTTAACATGGTAAATGGAAATGTTATCACATAAAATACAGTCGAATCTAAAACTGGACACTTTCCAATTATGATGACAAATACTGTTTGTTGTTTAAGGTTAATGTTGAAAAAGAGCCTTCTAAAGTTGACAGGAACATTCCAGAAAGGGATCCTCACACCATCACCACCCAAACATGCAGAGGTGCATGCGTGCGAGGAACTCGGAGATGGGGGAGTCCCTGTACAACTTCCTGCATGGACGCTCTGAGAAGGTGAGGCCACAAGCACGACTCTAGGCACAAGATACACATCTGCAAAAATGGGCTAAAGCGGTAACTTTTGTCATAGCTGTTTAAGAGTCTGTGGCTTTTCTTTTCCCAGGGGACATCCTGCAGTGGCAGGCACTGCCTTGGGTCTGTCTTGCTGCCCCCACACCTCTGCTCCAGACCCCCTACAGTGGATTTCGTAGACCAGGACTGCGTGCTTCTAGAAAAAGCCACAGACTTCATTGACCAGTATTATATGTCCGTCAAAAGGTGTCTAAGTGTGTGTGTGTGTGTGTGTGTGTGTGTGTGTGTGTGTGTGTGTGTGTGTGTGAGAGAGAGAGAGAGAGAGAATCTGTGCAAGTGTGTCAGCTTTACTCTTTGTGTGTCATTGTATGTTCGGAGGGAATTTACCAGTTTCTGAAAACGTGTATGGCCTTCATTGCATTAAAGCAAGTATACATCCCAACCAGACACACACACTCACACCCTTGCTCTCGGTTTCCAGGTCCCAGTCAGATGTCCATCGCCAACATCTGTTTGCCATACAGAATGGGATCACTGCTATGGGAGCCTACCAACTCCAGGAGACAGAGCTCATCTTTGGGGCCAAGCTGGCTTAGAGGAACGCTGCCCGCTGTGTGGGGTGCATCCAGTGGTCCAAACTGCAGGTGACACACGGGGAGAATAATTGATTGTATTGTTTCATTTTCTTCTATTGATCTTCCTTTGAGTTCCAGTGTTTATGGGGCTTGAATTTTGGCTTTATGGGCCTTGAAACAATACAGCAGTGAGCAGGAGGCTTATTGTAAAAGTGACCTGATTGGTTATAACAAGAGAACACCAAAATGCTCTGTACACACAAGTGAAAAGTACTGAGAAGAGGGTGACAGAAACGTAAAAGTACATTTTTTGTCCTCTCAAATATACTTAAGTAAAAATGTTAAAATGGATGACAAATGGCTCCAGAAAGTAGAGCACAAATTAAGACCTAAGTGCAAAATTATGCTACTCACCTCTGCCTCCTGGATGTCTTCTGTCGTCTTTGCTTCCTGTCTGCCAGTTTGCCTGCGACACATTCTGCATCATCAAGGACTCAGAGCTGGACAAGGAGGTTGGCATTTTTTCCAGCACATGGAGGCTCTTAAGTGTCAGCACGCGGACAGGGACGAGGTAAGGGACCCAAATGCGGTGATGATACTAGAGGCTGGATTACCCTAGACAGGTTAATTGTCACACACAAGGAAGTGCAGGGATAACACGTGGTAACCAAGAGAAGCTACGAATGAGATCCCGTGCTTGAGCTGTCTGGCCCTGCGCCTTTTATCTCTGATCTAATGGGCTGATCTGGTGCAGCTGTGATGGGCCGCGGCTAGCCGGTTCCTGACAATGAGTTCAGGGTGGTCATTCAAGACCCATGCCTGAAATATCCTGCAAGCTCTCTGACATTCATGAACAGCTGTCAGCTTGTATGAAGGCCTGGGAAGCTGCTGAATGTTTGTGTGGAACATCTGCAGATCTGTACACATCTGAGGGACTAAATCTTGTCTCGTAACAGAGGGGAAAATTATTTTCCATGCCTCTGAACTGTTGGTCTCCCGACTCATGGCAAATCTCTAGGTACTGAGTCAGTTGTATTCTTCAGCCTTGTCAAAGCTTCACAAGAAGAAGGTGACCATGGCAACAGTGATCTCCACACAGAACCTGCAGAATGAGGCATCCAGGTAGACATCCCAGCAAGGTGGCCCCATGTCCTGGTCACCATCCTTCAGGAAGGAATCATTGATTTGCTGATTTATCGTGCTGAACTGAAATGTTTCTCTCTCGGTCCAGACAAACCACCCTTCTGGTGAAACTGGATGCTGGACAGCAGCAGCTGTTGCAGTACCAACCTGGAGATCACCTGGGGATCTACCCCACCAACCCGGAAGCCCTGGTCCAGGCTGTGCTCGCCCGTGTGACTGACTCACCCCCACCTGGTGCTGGTATTGGCATGGAGATCCTTAGAGAAAGGAATGGTGAGAGTCAGCAAGCGCTCGTGTGCCTCTGACCGCTGTTCAACCCCACCACAGTCTGTTTTTGGATAAGGGAGACCTGGTGGTCTGTTCCTCCTCAGGCCACAGGATGTGGGTCCCTGATGACAGACTACCTTCTTGCACCCTCCTGGAGGTATTGTCTCACCTGCTCGATCTTAGCAGCTCCCCCACCGCCCTCACCTGCTACAGCTCCTCTGCAAGCTGGCTTCTGCAGAGCAGGAACATCAGAGGCTGCAGATCCTTGGCAAGGTGGAGTCTGCATTTCTGGGTGTAGCTGCAGGCTCTGCAACTTGTTTGTACACAGACTGTGGGTGTTGATGTGTGTGTTGCCTTTTCTCATCTGCTACCTCTTTGTCACTGTGAAACTACACAGGTCGATCCATTCAGCATTATCCTCAGATTAGTGGGGAGTGGGGCTGGTCAAGTAAATGGTTGTTTTTCCAGCAAATATTTTTTACACTTTGTATAAATTTTTACAAAATAGTATTAAAATGCACTAACGCTGTGTGTGTGTGTGTGTGTGTGTGTGTGTGTGTGTGTGTGTGTGTATGTGTGTGTGAGACTGTAGGGTGGAGCACAGTACCAGGCCTGGTGCTGGACGCTCATGTCCTCCCTGGCTGAGGTGCTGTAGGAGTGCTGGTCCATCCACCTTCTCTCTCCCTGCTGCTGAGTCAGTTGCTCTTGCTGCAGCCGCACTACTACTCCATCAGCTCTTCCCCGCAGGCTTATCCTGGGCAGGTCCACCTGACCATCGCTGTGGTTTAGCACCTCACACGGGGTCAGTGTGGGCCTCTCTCTGGGCTTAAAGCCCACCACTCTCTCCTCTGACCCAAAGCCTCTGCTCGTGATGCTGCATTCTGTATATTTACTTACTTTTCTACAAACTGAAATACAGCTGATAGTGAACAAAAGAGCATCAACAGCAGATGAAGACACAGGATGCTTAGATCACAGCTTGTGTGTCTGACACCACCAGGTTGCTGGTTCACATCCTTCAAGCAGCTGCCTATGGAAGTGACCTTCAAACAGCTAACACACGGATAATCACAGCAGGTTGTGTTGGACTCATTTATGTGGCTGGAAGGACCTCGGGAGGGAAATGGCTGTCAGAGAAGTGGGTTTGGGATGGACTCAACAACTCTGAGGGACACGGGGCTCTCAACACAGTACACATTGAGGCTTGAACACTGCCCTCCCCTGGTCATTGCTTAGCAGTACACTGCCCAGACCCAGGACACACATGGTAAAGAGCCTTACAATTTCTGTGGATTTCCCAGGTGACCATGGGCTACTGCATCTGGGTCTCTGCTCCAACTGGCTCCATACCATCTTGCCAGGCCACACTGTACCCTGTTTCATCAGAAGTTCAGATTCAGTTAAACAGAATGAAGCTGCATCACTGCACCAGCCCTCCGGTCAAGTAGCTCAAGCTCTGCCACACCTTTCAAAGCCCCTACAATCCCTCTCAGGGCCCCGTCCATCCACTTGCCCTTGGATGACTCGAACCCCTTCATTCTGATGGGTCCAAGGACAGGTCTTGACCCTTTCCACAGCTTCTGGCAGCAGAGGCTGTACGAGATTGAGAAGCTGAGTCAGTATCACACCCTTCTTTCAACACTCCCCCCACCTTTCAGTTTTGCCTGGAAGGTTCCTGCAAAGCGCAGGCACAGCTAAAGTGTCAAGGTACATGTGACGCAGGTATGACCTGTGAAGAGGAGGCACCGTCATGGTTTGTGGAAGCACAGTCAGGACTGACAACCCTTTCTTGTTCAGGCAGGACCCCAGGGGACTTGACTCTGGTGTTCGGCTGCCATCAGTCCTAGCTAGTTTGACCACATCTACCGTGAGGAGATGGAGAACGCTAGGAGGCGAGGAGCCATCATAGCCGCCTATACAGCCTACTCCAGGGAGCCCGGCTTTGAGCACGGTACAGCAGGACCGCCATTCATCATTGCGCCCAACACCATGTTTACTGTAACACCCATTCCAGGTAAATTTGACTGGCAAAATCCGCAGTCCGAGTGGGAATCAAACCCTCAGCCAAGTACTGGGCTTATTGGTAGTTCAGGAGTTGGTGAGGTTGTGGCTAGACAAGAGGCTCTTGTGGCAGGAAGTTGGAAGTATATACAGTAGTTGGTTTTCATAGAAATGCAGTGCTTACATGCTTTGCAGGACATGTGGACATAAATTTACTAGGGTACTGGGAAAAAATGCAGCTGTATTGAGTAATAAATCTGTTGCGTAGAAAAAAACAGGCCTAAGTGGTTTTCAGTGTACAAGATGCTGCAGTAAGAAGGAAGGGTGTGTTTTCTGTGCAAAGTGAGGTTTATACCCAGCTCAAATGTAAATTCCGCATTAAGACGCCTACCAGCCCTCCACTGCACTACATTCAGCACATCCTGGAGCAGAAGCTCAGCCAGGAGATGTGCAAGATGCTGTGCCAGGGGGCCGGGCACATGTGCGTAGGAAAGGACGTGTTGGCAACGATGAGGAAGATCCTGGCTGAGCATGAGAGGATGAATGAGGAGCAGACAGGAGAATTCCTCACCTTGCTCAAGGTAGGTCTGGTTTCCCCTGAGGATCCCCAAGCTTGGAGAACACATTTCAATATTGTAACAAGCGCTGGTCTGGGCTCAGATGGAGGGAATGAGGACACCACCCCGGTCTCCATAACACACAACCTTTTATTGAACACTGGCATCTCAAGGGAAGGTAACAACCAGCCAAGACAAAGGAAAGGCTGTCCCTCTGCACCCACACTGCAGCTGACCAACAACCCCAGCCTCCTTCTCTCTCGCACCCCAACTTTCAATTCCCGCACTCAATGGTTTCCTGCCACGGCGCACCTTCCGCCCCATTTCCCAGGGTGCACTTCTGCAGCAACGCGCATACAACTAACAGATAAATGGTGCTTAGCTGTAGCGCCCGACACTACAATATGTTTGCATATTAACTATGTAATAAAACGGGGAGAAGTTCTGCTTTGGTGCTGATTCAACCCCTAGCTGCACAAATGTGATCCCCATAACCTCCTCAATCGCCCACTCTCATCTCTGTCTTTCAGGACCAGAATCAGTACCATGAAGACATTTTTTGGCATCACCCTGTGCACCAGTAAGGTCACCTCTGCACTGCGAGCCCGATTTCGACTCCAGGAGGGGAATGTGGTGCTGGGTCACTGAAAGTGCAAGGCCCCAGCCTTGCGACTTGATAAACCACATGGAAAAGCCACGAAGCTGAGGTGGTATCTACTCAGGGTCTGTGCTGCTTTAGTCTTCCCTCGGTACAACCAGGCACCACCACCAACACTGGCTGGCAGTTATTGTCACCTGTGCTCTATAACAAATTTCCATACAGCCTTTTGTAAACAATGCACATGTGGACAGACAATGAAAAGGTTCTTGAGGCCTCATCCACCCAGATGCGGATATTTTTGAAATCGCAGCCTTTTCTCTACGTCTTGACCCCTTATCCGCACAAAAACGGCATTTTAGGGTGCTGAAAACTGAGTTTTTTGAAAATACCTTCCAAGGTGGAGATTTTGGGCAACTGCGACATCATTGCTCTACCTCTCGTGAGGCGTTATATTGTTTCATATGTACACTGCGCACACGCCAGACACTATAATGAAAGCAATGGTGGACTGCCTGTTTTTATCGTGTGGTCAGTAATATTGGAAATATTTACTTTCAGGTTTACACACAAACCTTACTTTAATTTACTATAATCCAGAGGCATGTGAATATAATTTGTTTTGGCAGGACTCCCAGTCTACATTCTCCTGACTTTTGCTAAGTTTATACTGACGGGTAACATTCAGCAGCAGCTTCAGCTCATCAGTCCAGATGAACAATGTCTTTGCTTGCTTTTCCCCCAAATTTGCGTGTATTGTTTGTTTCCGCTGCTCTATTTACATTCAAGTCAGCTTCACTGCACATGTAATGTTCTTCTTAGTTCTCACATAACGTTTCAGTGCCACCTACTGGTACAGCATGATTATGTCAACGTTTTACATAATTTCTCCGTTCTCGTGTGGACAGAGAAGTTTTGTAAAACACTGATTGTGTAGATGGGATTTTTTTACATGGACGTGTAAAAACTGCGTTTTCAAAAATATCCCTATCTCTGTGGATGAGGCTTCAGTAAGCAAGCAGAAAATAAATGGGTTTTGACCACTTACACCAAAAGGTCAGAGCCTGGGAGAGCAGGAATGCTGGGCTTAGATCCTGGCACCTTTTACAATTCAGTCATAACATTTTGAGTTTGAGTATCATCATCACCATTTTATTCTTATTCATTTCCCAGCACTACTTTGTTAACTTGAAAATATATGCGCCTTTGGAATATATGTAAATGGGAAGAGGGTATTTTTAAAATTTAAAATAAACTGGAAAAGGGATGCATTCAGTTTCATTTGTTCATACAGAATGGTAGTAAAGTTGTGGAACTGTGATGCCATAGCCTGGAAGGGAAATTTCTTATTAAGCAGTATGCTCCTAAAATATGTTATACTTGATAGTAGAAGAAAACATGAATTAGTAAAGCCTTGTTAAACGGGTGCTAGATAATACACAGAAATGTGTACGTGCAAAATAATATGCCTATTTGCAGCTGCTTGCTGTTTTGGAGACTGGATGTTCTGTGCTACAGGGTACGAGTGCAGAAGCTAAACCACAGAATGTTCTGTGTCCCAGGCTGAAAAGAGGAACTGTGCAGATTAACATCAACATTTATAAAAAGCTAGTGGTAGTCAATGCAATAGATGTATGTGAACTCTTAAAGTGTGAATTAAAGATAAGTAAAAAAAATAGAAGTAATGCAAAATTATAATTGCCCTTGAATATGATTTGATACTAACTATAATATTGTGAAGGGCAGAGTTCCTCAGAAGAATGTATAAAAACTGACTGTAAAAAGTGTTTGGGGAGCCACTGTAGTGGTGTAGTTGTGCTCCTGCTGATCGATTGGTGTGAAATAAAGGAAAACTCTGAGTCCGTAAAGTCCAAGTCTTTGTGTTTGAAATTTTTATCTTCCACAGGCCTATTCCTACTTACCAGTGAAGTGCGTTCTGGGAAACCCCCTAGAAGGTGACATTGTTACAGCACAAGCTTCTCCCACACTTGAACTTTGTTTCTGATGAACGTGAAATATGAGTTTCATATTCAGTTGCAACTCAAGTTTTAAAGGGTATTAAACTATTTCACACTTGTATGTGAAAAATTGCAAGCTTTTAAATTGCCAATAAAAACCACAGCCCTGCATTCTTTTGTTGCCCACATCTGTGAAACTGTATTACCAATGAGAGGTGGAGCGGGTGGCCTAACTGGCGGACGTGACAATGGTATGAACTACAGGGCTTACAACTCACAGCAGATGCAATTTTCTACCAACCAAACATACAAGACAGACACTGGAAATGCTGACACTTTTACTCGGGTTGCTAATCATGCGGTTCCTGGACAGGTGGCCGTCCAGCTGTTTAGAGCTCAGAGACATTTTTCCTGCAGTCAACTCATACAAAAAGGGGGTCTGTGTTCACCTCCTCTTCACACAGGGCCACAGTCTTGTTCACTCTGGGGGTCCTGACGTTGACAGCGACACCAATAAGTGGCAGTGGTACCTGTGGGAATAAGAGCAATTGTGCCACACAAGCAAAAGGGACAAAACCAGACTGCAGAAGAATGTCACTGGTTTTTGGTTAATACCAAATATTAACATAATTATTACATATCAAGGCCAAATAAGCATCATGATACTTCCAGGACTAAGTGAAACACTGAAACCTCAGTTAAGGAGCAGGTGGGATCTGAGCGGAGGAAACATTTCTTCATACATGGAGATGGGCACAGTCTTCCTAAGTCCTATAGATGGTCTTAAGAGTCAGTAAAAACTACCCGAGTGTTATGAAATGAGCACGTTTAACAAACATAATGGATGGATGTGCGTGTCTGGACTGTAGGAGGAAACTAGAGCACATCCACAAGGACAGAAGCAGGACTCAAACCCACAGCCAAAAAGCCCAGGTGCTGACCAACACTGACCTCCTGCAACACAGCATCCAGCCACATGTGCAGTATGTTCTTGATGGCAGCCACTGTCACTGTATTAGTGCGGCAATTCCAGCTGTGGTCATATTTTCCTGCTGTCCCTGTGCCCCACATTTAGGCTTCCCATTTATATTGAAATGATGTTTGATCAGTGATGAATTTGCACTCAGCAGCTGAGTTACTGTGCGGTTTTACCAGGACTCAGAGCAGTATTTGTGCCGGATGTGCACAGCGACTGCTTCTCAACTACAGCAGCTCTGTAATGACCTCAGGTCTGTAGTCGCCACAGCTTTGAAATATTGTTGCTGGCCCTGCTGCTTTGCCCAGGCAGGAACTTTCCACCATAACGTATTTTCGAGCTCAAGAAGTTGGACAGAAGCTCTTTAAGGAATTAACCGCCACCTCTGTCCCTTCCAGTTGATTCGGGGGCCTGCAGTCCTGCGAGCTGGACAGGTAAGCGGTGTCTCACGCCATCAGGAATTTAGAGAATGATGACAGTGCCGCCAAACTTTCTGCGTTTCTGTGCATTTACCACCAAATTTAGAGGAGAAAGATAAATTTCCTGCAAACAGCAGTCTCTTGTTCCTTTAATGCTGCCTTTGAGGGGTCACTGTCAGGTGAAATTCTGAGAAAATTTATTTTTATTTTTGAAGCCAGATTGCAGCCTTTTATTTTTTATTGTTCCAGTGCAGAGGTGGGTAAAGCAGCCAAACACGGTGCTCTTCAAAAATACTTAAGGAAAAGTTACCTTTGAAAAATAATTTACCAAGTAAAATTTGTTATTTTCAGAAAACAATTATATAAGCCAAAGTAGCTAGAAAAGTAAAAGTGAAAGTAAAAGAAGAGTTACTTCCAAAAATACTTAAGGAAAAGTAAAGTTACTTAAAAATATAAAAATATAACTCTAAATGCTTTTTCAGTGAAAAGTAAAAATCAAAATTGCAAGACTTAAAAAGTATTCATGTCTTTTTAAATATAAGGCTAAGTTTAGGCTCAGGTACAGTGTGTTACCTTACCAACTCTCCAAGTTTACTGATGGTCTGAACCTGTGTAGGAATGGGTGGCTCACCTGTTCTCAATTCTTTTGGGAAGCTAAATACCCCCCCCCCCCCCCCCCCCACCCACCTGGGGCCAACAGCACTGTACAGATTTTCCATAAAGCAAACCAAAATGAAACAATCATACAGAAGTGGACGTTCCAACCACACTGCCAAGGTCAGGCCACCCCTACAAACTTAAGCTGCCAAACAAGAGCAGCACCTGCCAGAGAGCCACTGTGATACCAGTTGTCACTGTGCAGAGTTGCTGAGTCAGGGAATGTGATTTGAGATGACATTCAGGGGTAAACTTGTGCCATGCATACAACTTAGCATTCAAGCCAAGAAGATTCACGTGGGTCTCATCAGATTATAACAGTTTCTGCCACATCTCTGCAGAATTCCTCCAAATAACATTTTGCTCAATGTTTATGGGCACAAACATGTCTTATTGTCCTTTTTTGCCTTGGAGACTGTAGAGGCCTGAGCATCATCTCCAGTCACAGGCACTGTATAATAATCTCTCTATTTATCTCAACGTCACTTTGCCAGTTATGGTAGTAACAACTACGTAATGAGCTATTTTTTTAAAAGCGTGCCATACTTGTGCTGATTTTATTCCTATGATGTCTTATAATATCAAAATGCCTTTCTGTAACACCACTTTAGAACAGAATTAAAAACATATGAAATAAGATGTATTTTACCACATTTGTCCTCTTAGTGTAGCATTTCCCTTTAATCCATGAACTAACTTGCTTTTTTCTCTGAACTGACAAAAAATGACGGAAATGCTGGCTCTTATTAACAGGATTTTGATTGTAATCTGTGTGGATACTATTAGGGGTGTAAAGGAAAGCGTAAGTTGGCCATTTCCTGAAAGGACAGATTGTGATGTATGCAAGTATGTAGTTTTCGCCACAGTGAAGCTTCTGAAGACCCCAGCAATCACCTCAAACTAAATTAAAATCTAGCAGTGCTTTAGGAACAGCCCTGTTATGGTGCAACCAGTTTCCTCTCACAGACATAAAGGCCTGTCCATCCCTTCCTCCCAGACCATATGCATGGCAGAATGCTTTTGCAACTGTGCCAAGCATCCTGTTAAATTTAAGTTGTAACACTTAAAACTGAATGAAACATTTAAAACATTTACTGCAAATTAAATAAGTTGTACGTTGTTTTATTCACTTTGTGTCTGGCTTCTTGCCTGTAGGTGGCAGCATCATTTAACAGAAACCACATCCGCATATAACATTTTTCACAGTGGCACCATTTCTCCAGGTTCCGCTTAATGAAATTGTTATTCACCCCACCTCCCACATTTAGATCCTGCCAGCCAGACCTTTATCTTTCTTCACCTTTGACCTTACAGCATCTATCATAAACACTGAGATGACCTCTGAGCATTAAGGGGCCCGATTCCTTCCCTGACACAGAGACAGAAGAGCAAACGCCGACACCCAAGAGGGAGGAGAAACACAGGGTCAGCAGTGATGGAAAGGCAGCCCGAGGCAGGATCTGATCTTCTAGCCACGATCAATGCAAATTCATGGGCTCGGTTTCCGTACTTGGCTCAGGATGTAATAACCAGTGACACTGGCATTATTCCGCGGACCTCCTTTAAATGAACTTTGACAAAGACGTCTGGTAAACTAATAAACAGTCATTTAAAAAAAATAACTTAATCGACTGGAAGCACCCCTGGCCTTAAACCGAGGCTCAGTGGAAGGAAGATGAGCGGAGGCGTCCCTGCAGCTTCAACTGCTGAGCCAAAAGTGGAATAAACACCCTGCACTTTAGGACTGTGCTATCAATCTTCCCGTCTCATTTCATAATCGCAGGATTTCCCACTTCTCCAGCGTAACTTTAGAAGGCTTCTTGGATGACGGTGCAGGTCTGCGAAAAAGTCAGCAAAAGGGCCTCTCAGAGCCAGCAGTTTGTGGGTTCATAGTCTGGCGGGACACTGACTGGATCCTGAGTCTTTCTGTCCTCTGGAGTCGGCCCAGACGCTTCGGTTTCCAGTTGAAAAAAGTTGGGATCTTTTTTCTTCAAAAAGTTAGCTTTAAGATAAAAAGCTCAAAATGTTTGTGAACCACACAGAGCTCTGTGGGTAGAACTGCTTCATCACTTTCATGTGTTGAATAAAATATACTGAATTACAATAGTCTGAGTTTCTATTAATCACAGGTTCACAAATAGTGCATTTCCATTCCAACGCATTAAACCAGTCGCAACAAAACAATCTCACGAGTTTCATGTTGACAAGGAAAATGACATCATTGTGTACTGGTACCAGCATGCAAGTTGTAACGGTGAGCCTTTCAAACAGTTGGCTGAAGCAGGAAGCCCCGCTGTGGCCGAGGGCATGCAGGCCACACCCCCACCTCTCTGACTGACAGGCACCAGGTGAGGCCAACTGAAAAAGCCTTGCAGAAGAACACAGCCCATGGGTGAGGAGAGGGTTTCCAATGGTACTTGGAGGCAAGTGATTTTTTTCTACTACAGTTTGTGTCAAGGTTTTATCTCCACTTCCGTTGTGCTGCGTTTCAGTTTTTGAACAATTTTTGCGTAGTTTTTCTTTTGTTGTATTGAAACCGAAACGCCATTTTGGTTATGTTTCAGGCTTGTGTTTCTGCAGAAAAGTATTAATAAAATCCACCTGTTGATGTCCTGCATGTGGTCACTGTCCAGACCAGACACGCCTGTGTGCCACACCTGCATACAGTATTGTACGTGACATTTTATTTTATGAAGACGTCTGCTTGTTCAACCCTGCCGTGTAGGCGCACGCTTCAGAGAACCCATTTTTGTTTGCAGAACTAACTTTTTCCAACACCTATGAGCACCTTTTCTCCTTCTGCACTCTGAGATAGATGCTGGCATGCAACAGACCGGACTTTAACCGCCTTCCAGTGTTAAGGGTATTCAGAAATTGGCCGGGGCTGGGAATCCCTCTTCCAAAAATCACTGCCATTAACTGTCCCTCCCTGCCACCTCCCTTTGGTCCAGCTTCACTTCCAGCACAAGGCCCTCGTTGGGGAAATATGTTGGCCCAAAAGTTTGACTTGAAAGAAACATCAAAGTACCACAAAGTTTCAGAGGGATTGTTTTGTTCCTCTAAGTCAGCCCATGTGTCAGTGCCGTCCACAGAGCAGGAACGTACAACATTTAGGGTCTATTTACTGATGAACAAAGGATAGCACCAGCAAAGCTCTCAGTCGTATCGCATGTGTTTTTGTTGGAACTCGCTTAGGTGTCCTGCTCACTTCTAGCAGACCTCTCCCATCTACTGTTATGTCCCCTGGCTCAACCTATTATCCAGTGCAAAGGAATGCACTTGATTTCATCTTCTCCAGCCAGCTCTCTGCTCACAGCAAAGGCTGACCTTCACATTGTTCAGCTGCACCGTGGACAGTGTCATCGATGGGGGAGGCGGAAAGACGAAACCGTCAGGCTGAATGAGGAACATGCAGAGACAAAAGCAGTTTTGTGTAAACAGACAGACTTTTGCATGAAGTCATACCGAATAGTTTAAAGCCACGAAATGAAGGATGGACTTGAAATACAGACTTTCTAACATTTCACTGTAGAAAATGGTGTCATTCGAGGATGGTGGCAGAGCGCTACACACTGTGTGTCTTTTACTTGTTTCTTGTACCTTCCTGCTCTACTTCCTTCAGGTTACTTCTTCAGAAATTTCACTGGCATTCAAACCTCTCCCAATGAAGAGCATGTGGGAAGTCACCCCTGGAGCCAGACTTGTGTCCTAAGGGGTTTCCAGTTCAGCTCTAAGGCCATGACACCTTTGGATAAAAGCACATAAAGGTAACCTTAATGGTAACCATTGCATCACAGTTCTTCCCATCTTCCATTACTTTCCTTAAACATCAGCACAGGCCACTAACTATAGGAATCATGACCTTGTTCTGCAATTACACAAGTTATCCTCTGGACGGACACACACACACACAGGCAGAGCATCCAGATGTGGACATTTGCCTCTGGAAAAATACATATCATACATTTGTAATGCAGCTTGTCCATTTGCCAAGACCCTGAATCACGCATTCAAGCTAGCTGCGGAAATGTCTCATTGTGCGTGTGGAACAAGCCTGAGTGTGATGTTTTTCAATGCCACGCAGTTTTCTGTACAGCTATTTAGAAAGACTGATATATGTGCAATAACCACACTGAAATTTTACGATCACCTGAGACATAATGACCGATCTTCCACAAAATACAAACAATTTTTCATACCGAACCTTACATAAGTCTCCTGGAGATCAGTTCTGGACCTCTACTCTGTATGTCCCTTAATGCCACAAAAGAGTTTGACTAAGTTCAATCTGCACAGGTGTGTGCGCGTGTGTTCCAGTCGCATGTACATGCTCATTTGTTTATTTCTTCAGTCTTTCATCCGTGAACATTTTATGCTGAGAAATTACATTTTCACCTGCTTATCAGAGACCTGCTGCAATATGCTGGCAAGGAAATGACTTCACAATGAATGTAAAGTATTAAAAAAGACTGGGTCACATGTTCCATGTTATGTCACACAGCGTTTCCACTGATACCGTGGTTACCAGCAGCATGGCCACCATGTTTTTTAAAAAATTTTTTTAAACTTCACCCCATATCCAGATCTTCTGCAAAGCTAACATAGGGTGCACAGGGTTTTATCTAACTGCCATTGTCCGCACAGCTCACTTATACAGTCATGTGAAAAAGAAAGTACACCCTCTTTCAGTTCTATGGTTTTATGTATCAGGACATAATAAAAAAAAAAAAATCATCTGGTCCTTACCAGGTTCTAAAATTATTTAAAACTAACATCATTATTTATTTAACAAAAACAAAGCCAAACTGCAGAAGCCATGTGTGAAAAACTAAGTACACCCCATGATTCAATAGCTTGTAGAACCACTTTTAGCAGCAATAACTTGAAGTAATTGTGTTCTGTATGACTGTATCAGTCTCTCACGTTGTTGCGTAGAAATTTCGGCCCACTCTTCTTTACAACATTGCTTCACATCATTGAGGTTTGCGGGCATTCTCTTATGCACAGCTCTCTTAAGGTCCTGCCACAGTATTTCAATCGGGTTGAGGTCTGGACTTTGACTGGGCCATTGCAACACCTTGATTCTTTTCTTTTTCAGCCATTTTGTTGTAGATTTTTTGGTGTGCTTGGGATCATTGCCCTGTTTCATGACTCAATTTCGGCCAAGCTTTAGCTGTCGGACAGATGGCCTCACATTTGACTCTAGAATACTTTGGTATACAGAAGAGTTCATGGTCAACTCAATGACTGCAAGGTGCCCAGGTCCTGTGGCTGCAAAACAAGCCCAAATCATCATCCCTCCACCACCATGCTTGGGCAGTTTGTGCTGATATGCTGTGTTTGGTTTTCGCTAAACACAGCACTGTGCATTATGGCCAAAAATCTCCAGTTTGGTCTCGTCTTTCCAAAGGACATTGTTCCAGAAGTCTTGTGGTTTGTTCAGATGCAACTTTGCAAACCTAAGCCATGCTGCCATGTTCTTTTTAGAGAGAAGAGGCTTTCTCCTGGCAACCCTTCCAAACAAGCCATCCTTATTCAGTCTTTTTCTAATTATGCTGTCATGAACTTTAACATTTAACATGCTAACTGAGGTCTGTAGAGTCTGAGATGTAGCTCTTGGGTTTTTTGCAGTTTCTCAGCATCGCATGGTCTGACCTTGGGGTGAATTTGCTGGGACATCCACTCCTGGGGAGATTGGCAACTGTCTTGAATGTTTTCCAATTGTGAATCTTTCTCACTGTACAATGATGGACTTGAAATTGTTTGAAAATGGCCTTATAACCCTTCCCAGATTGATGGGCAGCAACAATCGCTTCTCTAAGATCATTGCTGATGTCTTTCCTCCTCGGCATTGTGTTAACACACACCTGAATGCTCCAGACCGGCAAAAGGCCAAAAACTTCTGCTTTTATAGAGGTGCTCGCACTTGCTGATGATCAAGGAATCAAGTGCATTTGACTAGCAGCACCTGGCTGCTACTTAGCCTCTTAAATCCTATGGAAGCAGTAAAGGTGCACTTCATTTTTCACACACTGCTTCCGCATTTTGGCTTAGTTTTTGTTAAATAAATAATGACACGATGTAATATGTCATGTGTTGTTGTTCATCTGAGCTTGTATTTACCTCATTTTAAGACCTGATTTTTTATTATGTCCTGATATGTAAAGCCTTAGAAGTGAAAGAGGGTGTACTTTCTTTCTCACATGACTGTATATGCTTATAAATCTGTGCTAACCTGTTGGGCCCCACTATACAAGCCATCAATGTATCCACAAAGCTGTAAATATTTCTCCAGAAGTAGGCTATTTGAGAACACAAGGCAAGTACTAGTGTCATAAATTACTTTTATTATTTACACTTTACAGTTAGGTGGTGATCATAAATGTGAAACAGTTGTATATGAATGAGTTAGAAAATTTCATCCAGCAATGGTAAGGTAATCTGATGCATTTCCTGCTGTTGGCAAACAATGCAATGCAGGAATAAGATTTGTTAAATAGCAAGCGTCACTCTGAAAGATACCTTGCCAACTGTGCAGGAAAAAAAAACCGACTTGGAAGAGAAAAGCAAAAAAAGCAAGGAAACACTTGGAGATGAGCTGTTATTCAAGTGTAGGAATGTTCTGGAAAACTGAATTGAATCAACTTAAATCAAATGTAACAGAAAACAAACCCGGTAAACTGTTTATGGAACTTTTTCTCCCCAAAACCATTAACAGTGTTCACCTATTTGAGTTACTGTGTTTGGTTTCATAATGGTTTACTTCCTATTTGGTGCAGCTTCTCTACTCGCTTATTGTCACTGAGAAAAATGTCAAAATTGACCAAATTAGGTAGATGCAGAACCACCTCGGACTCCACATAGTTTTTGGATGGACGAACGAGAATAAATAAAGCATAATGAAAACTTGAGGTAAATTCGCTCCAGCTTCGCCGTGTTATGCAATGATGATGTTTATCAATCTCGGAGGACGGAGGAAGCAGCCATTCATTACGGGGATTAAGCTGTCAGCAGGGCCCCGACCCAGGCCTGTAGCCCAGCAGGGAGTCATGGGAGAGTCACGGAGGCCACAGTCAGTTCTGGTTTTCGTTTCCCTTCCTTTTACCATAAATAAAAGTCTAAAGTGCTTCAATTGCAACTCTTTTTGCTTTCATGCACGCTGTCCCCTCGATTGCTGTTGTAACCGCCATTTAGACAAGAGACCAAATGTTAGCCCACATGCTGTGAGCCCACCCTGGATTTAAACCTGCAGGCCAACGCTACAGTTCTCCTTTTACACTTTTCAACTTCTTGCTCCTAAAATCTGTACATTTCCAAAGGGTTCACACATTTCTTCCTACGATTACACCCAATTTGTCTAGACATACATTTCTCAGACAGATCGTGTCCTTTGCGTTCGGTCAGGAGAATATACAGCCCCATCTTTCTACTCGGATTTACCATTTTACTGAGAGACGCTGCGATGCAAAGACCTCGGTTACAGCCTCCGTCAAACTGCTAAAGAAACAAGAAGAAGGTAACGGGCAACATGACTGTTTCAAGAATACCACGTACGGGACCTTGAGTCGCGATCCAAAGTACGATCTGCTTTCTACGTGCAGGCCACGATAATGGAGTCAGGCGCTTTCCCCACAAACACAAACAACATCTTCAATGTGGAGATGAAGCAGTTGGTGCACGCTTGCAAGAATCACTTCCTTTTCCACATCTCAACATGTTACTACTAAAATAAAAAATAAGAATAACTTACCGTGGTTTTAAATCGGGAAAATAGTTCAAATTTTTGAATTAGAAAATTTCTCATTTTTGTCCACATTTGTTATTTCATGCTGTTTATTTGGATTGTAGCGATTTCACAATGTTTGGTTTAAATGGCCACTTGATAGTATAAGCAGTGCTGAACAGAGGACGTTCGCCATCTAAAAACAATGTTTGCCTCGGGCCGTTGGCATCCATATTTTTTTTGTCTACCAGTTATTGGGTTTATAAAATGGCTGTAAACCAAATAATTGTCTAAATGTCTTTACATTCAATTTAGTGATTATTAGGTACGTCTTAGATGAAGTAAAATAGTAAATAATCCATGAAGCAAATGGCAGGTATATTTGAAACGCAGACTTTGAGAGAGCTCTGCACGTTTGGTTTCTCTTTATTTTTTCACCATTCATTAGTTGACCTCACCATCATAATACGGTCAAGGAATGGTGCTTCACGACAGCTTTGTGGGGAACTCCTGAACTGTGGATTTTCTGGATTTGCTCAAAGCCAAAAGAAGAAGAAGAAGAAGAAGAAGAAGAAGACGAAGAAAAGAGCATCGGTGCTCTGCGGCTTTCTTAGCTTCAAAGCCCAAGTGTCCCCCCCCACACTTGCATTTGTTGGCGATCCACAGTGGTTCATGAAGGGCGCAGGCCTCTTTGAGCCCCTCTATTTTCCCCTTTGACGTATTCGAGCTGCGAGCATGTTTGCCTAGAACAACAGAGAAGCAGTTGTGCTCTGAGGTACATCCAGTTGTGTTTTTAGTGAGCCAGGCTTTCTCCTCGATAAACCCACCAAAAATGAAAATCTGTGCGCTTGGCAAAACAGAAATAACTGGGTCACCTGGGACGGCAGAAACCTCTCAGTGTGATAACTTATTAGAGGAAGAAAAGAGAACAGATGTCTTGGCCGATGCCGGATCAATATTCAAGCGGCCGTGCGCTGCAGTTCGCGGAACGCCGCAAAAGATTTTTGAAAACGAAACATTCAGTAACCCAGAAGAAGAATTTTGATTCGGAATACCAGATCAAAACAAACAACATATTGCATTTCCCAAGATTTGCTCCATCACCGCCTCCTTATGAAATCCCACGTAAACATGAAACAAAAACAAACAAAAAATTATTGGGTTGGAGCAAATACTGATATTTGCTATATAACTTTCCCACATGCTGGTGACAGAAAGCATCTGCTTTACTCTCTGTGACCGCAGTGGTTTGCTCTGGAGGTCCTAACCCGTTCTGCAAGGCCGGTCGTGGTGCTGAGACTGTGGTACCGGTACTGGCGGTGCCCAAGTGTTGTGTGTCTCTGGATGCTAGGAAAGGAATGTGCCGAACAGTGCGAGAAAGGCAGACAAAAGACGAAGTGCGTACAAATGGAGAAGTCTTGCTGGAGACTAGTTTGCTCCACACAGACCCATCATGAGTAAGGGACAAGTAGTTGCACATCGGTTGAGCTAAGCCTGCATGTATTTCACCACAAAAAGCTATGCTAGATTTATACTTTTATACAGGCGATTTAGCCCGTCTGAGCTGTTTTCTCACCGAGGGCCCCTGGCCCAACAAAACAGTGAAGTGAACATTCTGTCATGATAGGGAGCTTAGGGAAGGTGGCAGCTCTGAAAGAAGTCAACACAGCACACCGGAAGCCCAGCATAACCCCCTGTGGAGCTGCCCATCCTGGAAACAGATCCAATGCACACAGTAGCAGGAGGTCCTGCAGCAGAGGTGACAGACAGGCGTGCTATCAGGAGAATGCAGGAGGTTCTTCAGCATGGTTGGAAACAGCAGGGATGCGGAGGCGGAGGTACAGGTCCTGCTGAAGGTCCAGGGAGCAAACAGAAACAATAATGAATTCCTATTTTGGAACAATTGAGACTTAGCACTGGCAAAGCCGCTTCCTCCTTTTAAAATATTGTGTCAGGAATAAAAATTTAATCCCCGAGGCCCTTTGCTGAAAGAGATTCTCTCATTTACATTTCAGCAAGGAGGAGAGTCATTCTCAGACTCATACTGCTGGGCAGGAAATAAACTGTACTGCGATGCATAGTACAGTAGCATCATTCGTCTTGTATTTACCGGTGAGCTTCAAGCCTTTGTTATTTGTCTTTGCAAATGAACTATAAAATACAAAAGCAAGTTTAAGTTGCTTTTTTTTTGGTGGTAATTCCATTGGATGAGTGGATTTTGTGGAGGTGATATTCAAAGCACATTTTCCTTGTGGCTTCTCTTCAGATTAGTCTACATCACTTACAAATGTTTGAGCTGAAAGCTCTTGGCCACAAGCCTCAGTACGTATTTGCTATGCTACCTGCAGCAACAGAAATGAGGATGACTGAGGTGCCTTTTTTGTCAGCTCCCATAATTCATTCCAGCACACCGTGAAGCTCTGGTGTCTGAAGAAATGAGCTTGTGAACAGGCAGTGGAAGAACGTCCTCCCTCCATTTTAACCCCTGACTTTTATCAGCAGTTAAGATGGATTCAGAACATAAGACAAAGGCTCCTCCACAAAGCGATCTATAGCACAGAGAAAGACCGAAATCCCACAGCTGCAGAGGCTGAGCAATGAAATATGAAAACAGAAGTGGGATTCAGCCCATGCTTTGTTCCCACATTCCAGCAATGACCCCTGACCACTGTGCATTTAGATGGATTCGATGATCTGCTGCTGACTTTATGAAGAATTGCAGTAGGACAATGCAATTCATTTTTAACAGCGCTTACAAAGTCACCGTATGCAACGCTTTTGAGACTTAAATTTGCAATGTAGAAAACTGCATTAAAACTAGGCGTCGGCGCGCATGTTTCCGAAATGGTGAAATGGTGAAAATATATTTCCCAGGATGAAGCGATTGACAGTAACGGATGGACGGGTACTTCAGTTTTTGTTGGTTTGCCGATTCGAACACTTGCCTTCGTTGCGAAATAACTGTCAGAATAAATGTTCTGTTACTGAAGGGAGGAACAGCGCAGCGAAGGCAGGTCTTTTACATTTTGAAACATCTGCTTCCACAGAAGGTGTAGGAAAACACAGCCACGCCGTGAGTGTACGATACAGCCAAGGTACTGGTGTATTCTTTCCAAAATGCTCTTCTCCAGTGGTGCTTTCTTTAGCTCCAGAGGCTTTCATGTGGGAGAGGATCGCTGTAGCGCTGAGGCTCATCGGCCGCTGGCTCGCGTGGCTCTCGCAGACAGGCGCCTGATGGCCCCGCGTCTGCATCCGCTGTATAATTACATACAATTTCACATTCCTTGAACAACCTTTTTTCTGCATTCCAGGAATGAGTAGAAAAAGGGAAAAATATGCAGGTCCTCCATTTCGGCGGAGCTCTGGGTGCCACACCACAGCTGTCAGGGGATCACGAAGCGGCAGCGCAACAGGCAGCTTTCGCCACCCCAAAGGACAAACAATGGTTCGTTGCTCTAAAATGGGTGCAAAGTTAAAGAAAAAACTTGCGGTGTCGATAACAAGCAAAGACGTCTTATGATTTTCGGATTTAAAAACGTGCACCCTGCTCGTGTCCTTCGGAGTATCGCAGGCCACAGAAAAGCCATCTTAGGGGTATGCATATCAGCCGTATTTGAAAGCTGCCTCTTCAAGATACCCCTGTTTGGAGGAAATACATGTGAAAAGGAGAAGGTAAATAAGAAGCCTATACTAATTTAGCTTTAACAGTAATAGGGAAGTTCGGTAAGTAAAAAACGTTTCTAAACATGAAATAGACCGAGGTAATTTTGCAGGACAAAATAATGTTTAACATGTAAAAATTGTATCTTATAAAAGCTTGGTATCTTTCAAGCTATCCCCAGCTTTAATGAGAAATATGTCAAAAATAATATTTCATGTACTTTTGTGTTTTTGTGTAGACTTTGAGCCATTGCCTGAAATCGCGTCCATTTTCTTTCGCAATAAAGGGCACGACTTCTAACAGAATTGGATCTCTGCACATATTCAAAAGACAGATGGGATTAAAAGTTTATGAAAAGTAGACAACAGATTCCACATGACAAAGGGGGAGACGGTGTGGAATTTGAAAGAAAAGCTTTCGGTGACACTGGACGGCGCTCTGTAGCCTGCGCGTTGCCCGTGTGCACGTCTTGCCTCGTGCCTGGGCAGAGCAGCTTGAAGCAGCCTCGGTCACGTTTCACCAGCAACGTCGGCCGCTTGCTCGGCCTCCTGGCTCCCACTTCACGAAGGCCTGCAGAAGGGGAAGTTTCATCCCCGAGTGCATCACCAAGCTAGAAACAAAAATGTGAACAAAAATAAGGGCTGTCTGGAGGAGATGCCGTTTGGTTGGGATCGGCGAGCTGTGCCCCGTCCGTGCTACGCGATGGCAGCCACTACAACAGACGCTTTATTCTCTGGACAAAGTCGTACCTTGTTTCTAGTCCGCAGCGGTCCAAACG
Source organism: Heterotis niloticus (assembly GCA_018136845.1). Classification (NCBI taxonomy): domain Eukaryota; kingdom Metazoa; phylum Chordata; class Actinopteri; order Osteoglossiformes; family Osteoglossidae; genus Heterotis; species Heterotis niloticus. The sequence continues at coordinate 23,479,078 of CM030905.1, read as the reverse complement.
TGGCTGCGGCCCTCACTGCTGGGGGGCCAACTGCCACTGCAGAGCAGTCTGCATTGGGGTGCAGTGGATGGAAGAATGGAAGATAAATGATCAGCCCCCTTCCATTTTACTGAAACGCTTAAAGCGATGCTGTATTTTGTAAGAATGGGCACGGCATTTTTGGCTTGAATTTTTCCGTTTCAGGTGTTCATCAAGAAAACAGGGAAAGAGCCGTGAGTCAACCATCAAGACACAATTTGACTTTTTTCCCAGTAAGCAGACGTTCGATTCAGCCCGGTTTACGGCCGTGAAAGCAGCCGTAGCCTTAAGGCCCCCAGGTTCTGTCTTCTGTGCTGACCGATTTTCTGTTTCTTGCACTGAAAACGCTTTGCCTGCAGCCTTCGGAGCACCAGTGCACGCTTTGGACAGCTGGGAAGATTTACACCGGTAATGAAAGCGCACTTGTGTGTGAGAGAGAAAGAAAGAATATTGCAGTACAAAGCAGCTAATTTGAGAGCTGGGATCATCGGAGCAGAGACCTGGCACCACAGTTTTAATTTAAAATTCTGTGGTGCTGACATTAAAGGCTGAGTTGCCAGTTTAGTGCCAACGGCTTTGGCCGGTTTCACTCTAGTTAAATACTGCAGTTAAAGATCTGCCTTGAGAAGTTTAATCTGCTGGATTTATTTTAGCTTTAAACAAAATCAGTTCATTTTCACATCTGTTTACTTTCAGCTTAGAAAGCCTTGTGCCAGACCCGTAAAAGTGAACGTTTTTGCCAAGTTTCATTCTCTGCTTCTTTATCTTTGTTGTTCTTCACCGTTTCAGTGCTCCTTTGCTTTTTTCCTGGTAAAGCAGGTGGACCCTGTAAAAAAAAAAGAGTTTTTATTTGTCACTTACATGGTTACTGAGTATACCATGTAGTGAAATGTACTCTGATTCAACAAGAGACTGTGCTTGGTTACATTGAAAAAAGAAATTTAAGTCGAGTAAGACAAACAAACAATCCAACCCAAGAAGACAAAAATGCACAGCAAATAGATAAGTAAGTTAATAAATAAATAAAAAAATAAAAAAATAAATAAATAAATAAATAAAACCTCAAGGTGCACTGTGGGGACAGTAACAGTGACAGTGAGGGGGAGTAGTTACAGGGTATTGTAGACCCTGGTCTGTGAGGGTTGTGATAGCATGTCCGAGTTCAGAAGTCTTATGGCCTGTGGATAGAAGCTCCTCCTGAGCCTCTCCGTTCTGGCCATAATACTTCTGAAGCGTTTGCTTGATTTGAGTAGGTCGAACAGATGGTTGCTGGGATGAGACAGGTCATCGACGATCCTAGTCGCTCTGGTCCTGCATCTCCTTGTGTAGATGTCCTGTAGGGATGGCAGATCAGATCTGGTGCAGTGTTCCGCTGCCCGGATCGCTCTCTGCAGTGCTTTGATGTCCCGAGCACAGCTATTCCCAAACCAGGAGATGATGTTCTGAGTCAGAACAGTTTGTACAGCACCAGAGTAGAAGGTTTTAAGGACCGCCGGAGAGCCCTGTAGCTTCCTCAGCTGCCTGAGGTGGTAGAGCCGCTGCTTTGCTTTACTGGCCTGAGCTCAGATGTGTACAGTCCATGTCAAATCCTCAGTGAAATGAACGCCCAGGTATTTGAAGCTGCTCACCCTCTCCACTGCAGTCCTTTTGATTTTAAGGGGGGTGTAGGACCACAGCTGTTACCACCATCTCTTTAGTTTTGCTAACATTCAGTTGGAGGCAGTTCTCCTGGCACCATGATGCCAAGTTCTCCACCTCCTCCATGTATGCTGTCTCATCATTGTTGGAGATGAGGCCCAGCACCACCGTGTCGTCAGCAACTTTGATGATGGAGCTGGAGGCATGCATGGCCACACAGTCGTGAGTGTAGAGGGCATAGAGCAGAGGGCTAAGTACACAACCTTGTGGAGCTCCTGTGTTGAGCGTGATGATGCCGGAGGTGCAACTACCGATTCTCACCACCTGGGATCTGCCTGTGAGGAAACTGTTGAGGCTCCAGTGGTTTCCTGCCATTGGTTTAGGTGGCTGATAGTGAAATGGTGCTCTGTTTCTCAGAGCAGCGTCACTGTAACTGATTATAGCTTCTTTGTAAGTTTTATTTGTTGCTCAAAGAGAACTTTGTGCTACGTTGCAATAAAACAATCCATTTCCAGTGCATAGTACTGTCCACATCCCAGTGCTCCCAGTACCCAGCGGGCCATAACTCAGTTTCCTGTCATATGGTATTTGTGGCCGCTGTACTCCCAGTACTTAACCTCCAAGCTCCCAGCTCCCAGCTCCTTGTGGCGACAGGCAGCGTACGGTACATGCGCAGCGCAGGGGTTTGGATTCATTTGGGATTGACAAACTGCAACAAGAAAACAGTTAAATATAATTTTTCTAGAAGTAAAGGTGAACAGTGGTTAAAAACAAATAGTTTAACAGCAACACGAAGAAATCGAGCTTAGTTTACCAATAATTTAAATAAAATATCAAATTCCCTCTACAAAGTTCCATATGCAAAATTATTCAACCCCCAAGATATTTCTGGCTACTCAGCAATATTACATTTTCATTATTTATTTTAACACAGTATGTCATTTAGCTGATAAAGGTGTACTTTTTAAAAAAAATCTGCGTTTTCAGAAAAGCTTCAATTTGTACATCCGTACAGTCTCGGGGTTGAATAATTATGACTGCAAGTGTCTGTTTATGGTTGTTAAATAATAGCTGCTTAATCTCCTGCTTCGAAGCAAAACCAGAGACTCTCCAGAAGGATCAAGATGAACTTTTTCAGAAGTCCGTGTGCTTGCATTATGTGAGGTCGAGCACTTCCAGTTATTGTCATCTGCCAGCCTGACCAGTCTCACAGCCGGATTCACTGAGTCAAACCCACGCTAACACAGTCCCGATAATCCGATCGCTCCCCGGCACCGTTCAAACCCCACTCTTCCCCCAGTTGCTTTGTGAAGCCTCACTGTTACATTCGCTCCTTTCGGAGGACTTTTGTAATCTCCCCTGGCCTACGACCTAACTACCATGTTCTTTTGCTATTTAACTCTTTTCTTCTTTTCCTCTTTTGGTGCTTTCCCCAGACCCGTTTCCCTGTTTGGGTTGTTCATTTCTATTTCGAGCCGTTTCTTAAACATTACCTGTGAACACCCCATGGTTAATGGATAATTTGGCGCCCTTTTTGTGTTTTCTTCATGCACGTGTGACACATTAAGTCTATGGAAATAAAACGGCTATACATGTAAAAATTAAAAAAAGCAAGAAATTCAGAAATGATACCAATATCTGTCCATTTAAGTATAGTACACTTTTAATAAGCCACTGCATATAGTTTAAAATAGGTTGAAATGTTTCCTTTAGCATAAAAACCTAATTCTGTCAAATTGTATGAAATGTAATGCAAGACATTATCTGATGTTCATAGACCAATGTGTACTTTTGTTGTTACACATGAAACAAGATGAAAAATGCAATCATACACAGAATTAATATTTTCTAATATTTATTTATTGCATATACTGTTGGCGTTGGTTTTGTATTGTATTGGGCAGCAACAAGTAAGCCACAGTAAACTTAACTCCTTGTTTATTATGGAGGCGACTTAGCAGGAGGGCTGAAGCCAGTGGGATGAGGCAGCACTTTAACTCCCAGCACTGAACAGTTCAGCTCTGCTTTAAACTTGGAACTGATTTGTGGGAGCAAATCTGTGAGAATAAAGGATTTTCAGGACATTAAATCTGCCCTCCTACATGTCAACCGTAAATGTGACTGAAGAAACATAAATCTGCTGTGTCCAAGAGCCTTTCATTACCTCGCCACGCCTGCTGGGGGGTGTTTGCTTCCTCCTGCAACATAAAACGTCTTTTCAAAGTCTTCCTGTTTACTGGGGGCGTGGTGCCCACCACCTTTTCATGTCCAAATTGGTAACCGTGCTCTTTTCTGTAGCAAAGCCAGATCAGCTGGTTCGACGTGGGCAGCGTCCCACTCTTCGCCGCGAAGGTCGGCACGAGCGGCGCAAACTCCCCGACTGCCGGAGGGCTATTCGGTGGCGGGCCGTACGACCACTGTTCCGTACTCGGCTGCCGATCGTCGCCGCCGTGGTGTTCGTCGCACTTTGCGCCCGGCCTATGGGTGGTCTGGCTTTATTTAAAGCAGTTTCCTTGTGTGAACACTCACCTGTGTCGGGGGTTCGAATTGCTGTCATTTGTTCGCTGCTCCCCACGGCGCGTTCTCACCTTACGGCTCTGCCTCGCTCTGTCTGCGCGACTGCCACCACGCTGAGGCACGCTCAGCTTTCCCCGCTCTTTGGTCTGTCTCTAAAGAAAGTCCTGCAACGTGCCGTAATGGAGACTCAGCTCCTTTTCTACAAGTGTGGCACTGGGCTGCAGATAGGGCTGAGACTGCAGTTGTCCGACTTAGCTTAATTTTTATGACCGCAACTAAAGCACACGTACGCACAACGCTTATGCAACTGTCACAGCTGCAGCAAACAAGACCTTTTGTGGACCCCAAAGCCCTCTCAGACCTGAAGTTTCTAAGCCGTAGCACACGTTACGGAAACTTCATTTGTACAGCTTTTTTTGTCCAAAACTCAGAAGAGGTCCGGAACAGTGTGATCGGAGTAGCACCGTGCGGCTGAGTTTTCCTTGGCTGTGAAGGAGAACCCTCCGACAGGCCTTGGCACCGTGCAGTTTTTCCACAACGGCTGCCAAACTCATGGGATGTGAAGCGTGTGCCAAAAGCGTGAACGTATTAAGCAAAGTGTGTATTTCTTTTACACGGTGACCCAAGTGCTGCGCAAATAAATATCCTTGTGCCCCTCAAACTTAATTCCTGGCAAGTTCTGCAAGTGATTCCCCAAAACTGAACTGCTCAGCGGCGTGAGCCATCGCTCTTAATGCCCCAGGCAAAAGCTACAGAATGCACAGCACTTACAGATCACTGGAGGTCAGATGACAGAATAAGAAGCACAGAGTAAGAAGATAAAAATGTTTCTGCTCACCGTTTCAGTATCTGAAAGTAATAAGCAAATTGTTGGCATTTGGTGCTATTTGTGCTGAGAATATACAGATGTGGATAATTTGTGTATTTGAGGAGGTTGACTTTTGGTTCGAAAATGAGACGATACGGTGAAACGTTCTGCTTCCGCGTGGCTGCAGGCTGGCCCAAATCCAGTTGCTTTTGAACTGTGTGGGCTTCAGCTCGCCATTTTCGCACACACACACACACACACACACACACACACACCCGCTTGCAGTTCTGTTAAAATTATGCTGCCGAATTGCCATTAAAATGTGGCTTTCGTCCGCTGACCCCAGAACTGCAAAGTATGAAGGCTTCGCGCTCAGGGGTTTCTATCCAGGCATTCCGCAAGGAGGTATCAAGGTGCTACATGAAGCTGAAACAAGAGAAGGAGTCTCCGTTCAGGTTTTCCCCGTTTCCTCTTTGTCCTTTTAGCATCCAGATGCTTTTTTATGTCCCTTCGTGAAGCTTTGCAGCCTAACAGAACGTCGCCATTCCTACGTCCAGGCAGAGGTTTGGTACGGTGGCGTTTGTCCTGTGTGTTATTGAAACTGCTTGCTTTGCTTTGCAGTCGAAAGGGAGCTCGTGGCTCAGGCTCATCTGTAGTACTTTTGCCTCAAAGCTCACCCTGTGTGCTGTTCAGCTTGGTTAAAGGAAGGCCATGTGGCAAGAGAGGGAGCGACTGCATCTGTAAGCGGGCAGGAAGGGGAAGCGATGGAAGGCAGAAAGGCGAATATGACAATGAAATACAGATGACTGACAGAAAAAGGCATTTCGGTGTCGCCCAAATAGTCGGACGTACTGGTGCCCCCCACCACCCCCACCCCGAGGCACTGAAAGCAGAGTCCAAGAGAGATGGGCCTCCCCCATCATTAATACATGACTTAAGGGCCAAAGGCTTATAAGAAATATCATGCATGAATTATTTGTGGCTCTCCATAAATGTTGGGTCATTAGACAAAGAGTGTGAGGACAGGAGGTGAAGTGGCACTTCTTGATGTGCAAATGCTAACATCCCAGCCAAGCATCTCGTAGGAAGGGGTCCGCCTACCGTTTCCTGTGGATCCTTTCTTTTGGAAACGCTGACGGAGGGTTTTTGATCCCCTCTGGGAAATGTTTAATTGGCGCTGTCGGCGGGTCGAGCGGGACCGAAACAGAGGCAAAGAGCAATTCTTTACATTTAACTGCCTTGGCTTGCTCACTCGTTCACTATTTATAACAGCTCATTTATTATTTGGAACATGCTTTTCTCTTTTTTACTTAAGCTGTGCATATTCCAAAATTTCTTTTAGTTTTTTGAAAGTGGCCTGAAGTTTCCTGTCGACTGGGCTTCGGTTGAGTTAGCTGAGGATAATACCGAGTGACGGCTTCGCAGCCTCGTGCACTTGGACTGTACAGGTTCAATGAGGTAGGCAGGTGCTTTGCAGGGGTCTCAAGACAACCTGGTAACTTGGATTAGAGCGAATATTTAGCAGTGAACGCTGTGTCTGTAAGACTCGCTGACTTTGCATTTTCCCTTATGTGAGCTGCAAAGAGGACACATTTCAAAACGGGAGGGCAATTTTTGCATCTACCATACAGAAATTTCCAATTATTAAGCATCTTCACTACGAGTAGAACATTGTTGAGGGCGTGTAGTACTTTTGGTGTGAAAGAACTGAGAAATGCACATGGTGCAGAATTATGATGAACATGGAGACTGAGGCACCGTGGCCTGAGGTCAGATGGCACTGAGATGTTACACTGCAGCCTAGTGAGAGAGAGTGTGTGTGTGTGTGTGTGTGTGTGTGTGTGTGTGTGTGTGTGTGTGTGTGTGACAGAGGGCGATGCAGGAAGCTCTTCAGCATCTTGTGCTTTGAAAAGTGCTCTTTTCATACCCGTTGCCCCACTCAGTCACTCTGAGCTTCCAACTCCTGCATCCCCTTTAATTCGACACTTCCTTCAACATTGGGGAGCCTGGTCTCTTCATCTCCAATCTAAATACAGAGAAAGCTGTACGTATTTATGTTGGCCCGGGGACACCTAAGCTACACACAGAGGATTCCGGGTGGATATATACATATTTTACTTGGTGGGATAAGATGAAGGTAGAAAAGTGAAGCTGCTAGGTTGCACGGTAAAGGTCGGAACACACAGCTGAATCAACAGAACTCCTGCCAGCCTGCCAAGTTGGCCAGACCCCCTCAGGAGGTCCCGTATCAGAACGGATTTTCCCCAGCATTGCAGTGCAATTTACAACACAGCGTTTTTTTATTCATATAAAAGGGAGTTCCAGACAGAGTTCCTCATGGCCTTGTGCTACGTGCATCTGCAAACCATTCTGAGGAACACACGTCGTGCCCATTGGCCTGCCTGCGCGAGTGTCTCGATGCTGGGCTCCAGCAGGAGGTCAATGGCACATCCTGGGTCAACGGGATGCATCTGGGGTGGAGGTCCTGTCCACATGGCAGTCTGGGGGTCCCAGGGGGCCAGGCCTGCTCTGCAGCACAAAGAGCCCCATTTCCAGTTTGAAGAGGAATCGGCAGGGTCACGTGTGTTTTAACTGCCCCGTTCGTGTGCAACACATGCACTTTTTTTAACTGCCAAAGCCATTTTTGTTCTGTGTAACCCCACATCTACACGAATTTGATACTCTCTCCATGCTAATAAAAGTATTTTATATTTTCAGTTTTTGAAAGACTGCCAACGAAAAGGGTGGCCGTGGAAAGTAATGACAGACAATGAACGGGCAGGGCGTACGCAGAGCAAGACGCCTACTGGCTCTTTGCAAAGCGTACAGAGAAAGCAGTGCTCCTTAACAGAGAGATTACAGCATCAAATTACAATTTGGTGCTGAAGCAATGCATTATTGTTAAGGAAAAGTAAAAGAATGTTGACTTCTAAGGAGCTCCTAGCCTCTTTCCCACACTGCAGGCGCGGACTAAACCAACACCAACCTGAGTCCTGCCGATTTAATAGCCACAACCGTATGGTGAGCATTACAGATATCTGAAATGACTGCATGGAGATTGCAGCAGGAGTCAACTTTTTCTTCTTACGCTGCATGTTTTTTTGTAAGTAGAGGTTGGGGGGGTCACTTTGTTTCACAGGCAACACCAAAGCCCTGGGTTCTTATGGGTAACGTAGGGCTGCGCTCCCTCAGCTGCTGCACCTCGACAGCTGCAGCCGAAATGCCAGTGACTGGTTGACCTTGTCCTCCGTACCCCATTGCACGAGAGCTTGGCACGGGTAGAAGGTTTCCGCTGGCACTGGGGCCTGTGAAAGGAAAAGAGGGAACTCTTCAGATCCGATAATGACCCAAGAGCGGCTAAGCCAGAGCTTGAAGGGCAATGTTATTTTTTGCCTTGCTGAAGGCAAGGCCTTGCCAAGGCGCTGCATGGTGTCGACAACTTCAGCCAGGGTCTCAGCTCTTGTCGGCGTCCAGCTTTCTCTGAACCACTGAAGCTTCAGCGAGAAATCCCACGTTAACAGTCTTTTTAACAGTTCTTGACACATCCATTGCGGTACATTGACTGTCTCTTATTCTGACGTTGCTCTTTTTGCCCTGCTACTTCCCTTCACCTGGAAAGGCCACGTGCCTGGCTTATCTGTGGATTCCGCGCAGTCCAAAGACACCTTGTTGCCGGTGCGATCCCCGCGATGACTGCGCAGCTCAGTGAGTTTGCTGGAATGCCACCTTTCTTGACAGAAGGTGACGACGTGCCCTGTTCTGCATTCATCCTTCCTTTTCTCATTCCAACCTCCATGTGTCTGTGCTCAGGGGTTACTCTGCACCCAGCCATCCTAAATTATTCTAGGAGCTGTACAACTAAGGGTGGAGAGGCATCACAAGACCGTTTTTTACTAAAAAACTGATTATGTGAACCTTTTACAATATTTTACCGGTGCAATATTTTACTGGGTCAGATTTACGCTATCGTTTCAGGGGAAGCACCTTAATAAAAGGCGCTGCAGCAGAAGGTTTGGTTAGAACCCGAGTTCACTAAGGAGCACTTTGAACCCGGCCAGCTCTAAGGACAAAGTGTACAAGATGGAAAAGAGACGTCTAAGCCAGAGGGTCCAGTCAGGTGCCAGGGCAGCAGTGCCTCTGCGACGGCCCACACAGAGGCAGCCTCTGGCAGGCAGGCAGGCAGGCAGGCTGGTGTGCATGTCACTGAGGCAATCCTGCACTTTCACAACTTTTTATAACCTTGTTCCCTCCATTACGTTGGCCACCAGAATGCCCAGCCAGACTACAGGGAGTGGTTTGTCTCGGATCCTGCGGTTGCGATTGCATCCAGAAATGGCCAGGCCCAGTCTGCACACCTCGATCGTACAGGCATCCATTTGCAAGAAAACCCAGGACCGTAGCTCAAGCCAGCTTCCCATACAAAGCCAAAATGAAGTCATTACAGGCCAAAGAACTCACGTGTGATCACCCAACAGCCACAACTCGGGAAATGCGCACACGCTTGTTCACGGACAGAACGGGGGGCAGGAACAATGCACAAAGACGGCCATTCCACTGGGCAGGGCCCGAGCATCAGGCACAGAAATGCAGTCGCTCAAAGAAATGTGACCAACGAGCCAAGACCACCTTGCTCCGGCTTCCTGGGAGAACTCGCGTCCACCCACTGCTGCCTGGAGTCGAACAGACAATCGAACGGATCTGAGCCGAGGACCACACAGACTGATCAGAACAGCACCCGTGATCTTGCGGCTGTGCACCTTGGACCTTGTACAAGAAAAGGAGCTGCAAAAGATCTGAGCTGCCCCAAAACTGTCCTTGGAGAAGAGGACGTCTTGCATCTGCAGGATGATCTATCAGCTCCAATCGCACGAGACACCCGTTGCCTTGACCTCCCATGCTAAAAGAGTGAGGCACACCACATGCCGGTGCTGATGCTGTAGTGTAAATGTCGCTGCTCAAACGGCTTTTTATGAGGATTTTCAGCCACTCCCCATTCCGGGATTGGAGCTACCAGATCAGTTCCTTAAGCTCCGTGTAACCTTGCTCGCAAATACATGTTTTTCCTCATTAAATGTTTTCTGCACCATATTTTTATACTTTTGCGCAGAGTGCTTTTACCGACACTTTCCTAGAGGAAAAAAGCTGCAAAATAACCCAAGCTAAGGTGGATAAAATCTGAAAATGATTCCCAGCCTGTTTGCTGGAATCCGATCAAACATGTCCACCGAAAGAAGCTGCACCTTAAAAGCATAAAGCAAGATATGCATTTAACATCATGAAAGCGTGGTTCATCTTCGGTCAAAGGAATGTGCAAAGTTTGGGATGGGATTGTCCACAAAAATTCCTCCCGTGAGATCAGGTACAGTGGCAGAACCAAAGAAGGGTTCTGTGGAAGCTTGGACACAGGGATAGCCATTCTGGTGGCCCATTAAGATAAAGTTTTGTTTTGCCATCTCTGCCTCTTTGTGAAAACCTCCTGTTCCCGTAGTCTTGTCTAGAACGCAGGAAAATAACAATGCAGCAAATGACAACAAAAATCTCAGTATCTCGGGGGAAAAAAAACAACAAAACCCATTTTGTTGTTTAGCAGAACAGTGGATATCAGAAGTTCATCTCTACCCTCAGAGGCTGCTGCTGTGGGGGACACACTTATCCAGGACAGTAAAATCTGTGGCCTTAAAGTGGCCATCGGTGAGTCAGCGGTATGACTATAGCCGGATGTAGCTTTCGTGGCTCAAACCTCACCGATTTCACCACGCTTCCCAGTTTCTTTGCTGCTTACTTTTACTGCAGCAGCTGGTGTGAAAGCGGGCTGATATAACATAAAAACATGGAAATAATGAGAGTTGGAGAAATCCAGCAGAGTTTTGACAGCGATGTCAGATGTGTGCAGTGTTAACTGGAGTGCCAAGTCCAGGGCAACCAGGCTGTGGCCCTGTGTGTAGACCAGCCCTGTCAACAAGGTTAAAGTGGCCTGGCAATGACCGCATCTTTGTGTCCGGGGAACTGGCAAAGTGTCATCAATCTCTTATTCCAGGGCAGAGTCTTGGCAGTCAGCAGCCTGTCCAGAATCACCGAGAACCAAAGGTATTAAACCGCCCTCCGATGGGACGCCAGTCTATCGCAGGGTACAGTTTCACTTTGTTTGGGCAGCCCGAACAGGGCCGTGGGCACCAGAACTACAGGACATGAAACTGGCAAGCAAGGGCTGATGGAGGTTGGCAACTCACCGCAGCACGGACCAAACTGCTCAGGGGTAAAGACGACCTCACGGCGGCTCCGGTCTCACGGAACCACTTGGCCGCGCCACGGAGTTTCGTCACTGCGCATTAACCCTCGGGGTTTTCAGTCCTGATAAATGGAGTTGGCATGAATCTAACTAATGTGGAAAATGCAGGTAAAGCTGGCATCTCTTTTCATTTCTGCCATTCATTTTGTAATGAAACTGATTTCACATTCTTACAATTAAACAGCACATGCATACAAAAGTGACAGAGTTGTAAAGTTTTAATTTATGAAAATTCCATGTTTTAATGCTGTAAAAAGGAACCAATTTAACATTTATGCCTGTCTAACAGTTTTGTAAAATTTAAATTTTAATTGTGAACAATTTAACCGATTTCTAATGGCAGTTTCATTGCTTTTTAGTGATGCTGAGGAGTAACCCAGAATACATTCTGTGGGAAATGTTTTCCATGGACAAGGATAAAATAAAGGTACCTGTTAAGCGTAATGTGACGTAAGAACGGCTTGGATAAGTTATTCGGTTGCCAGAATTTTACCTGCACTTAGTCACGGTTCACCATTGAGCAGCAGGTCGGGGGGTTGACAATTCATTCAATTCATTTAACATTTTGGGGGGTTTTTTTATAGGTCTTCAAAAGCAAGGGATGATTTTTTCATGTTTAAGGGTTAAATCAATTATTCCTAAATCAGTGGACCAAGCAGAAGATGTGGGGAAAACTTCAAGAAATAAAATGGTCTCACTGACTCCAAATTCTGAAGTGTTTTCAAGTTTAATGTGCTCTTCCATCCTTTGAAATCCCCATTTTTTCCCCTGGATCATGATCATAATTGCTTTGCTTTCGCCCACAGCCCTACCTGCACTGATGGGCTTTAGCAGGATGAACAGTGGGAAATGCCTTTTGGGCCAAAAACCAAATAATGTTCTAAAGAAAGAATGTCCTTGTTGCTGTGGAAAGAAAAACTTAAAGAGGCCAAAGGGAGAAGAAGACGGATAAATAAGACTATTAAACTCATTATCAGATGCCAGCGTTCTGCCAGCCCAGACTTTAACACTATGCAGCATAGAAACAGCCTGTTTTTGTCCTTTCTGCTGCCATAATTGGGCTCCCAACCAGAGCTTTCTATCTAGATAGCATCTATCTCTGCATCTCACACAACATAGGGACACAATCTGTTCATAACATTGTGATTATTTTTACTTGATGTGAGTTTCAAGGCTCGGTGATCTTGTGGTGGAGAGTCAAGTTTGTCCTGCTTTCCTTATTTCTCTATAAACCTTACAGCACGTGAAGATGTAGAGCGTTTGCAATGAGCAAGAGTGCATGGCATTGTGGAACAGCCACTCTGCATTTCATTGGCCAGGCACCTCACATCACCCCTTCATCTTCCATATTCACTTTGGGAGGCGTCCACCAAGCGGTCCTCCACACTCCTGGCTGTACAATGGCGTCGGAGGGAGAGTAGAATTAATCGGTGAGAATGCACTAGAGACTATAAAATAATACATTGATCTGGAAGCCCAGTTTCCACGTTAGGTTCCACTGGTGAAATGGCCTGGACATCCATCCCAGATCATTACCTTTTCAGGATGCCACCGAAGGCACACAGCAGACACCACTTTCTGTCCACATAAAGCTGCCATGCAGCCACGGAAGTCACTTGAGGGGAAAAGCGCTTTTCTGTCAAAGTGTGCGTTCTTCAGCTGGGAAAGAAGTCAGTAGAGGACTGGATCCAAGTCCTGATTTGAACAGCTTGTAAGCTGGATCAGGGGACCTCAGCATCCCAGGTGTTTTCCCTCCACCCGAGGCTGGAATAACTGCTTACAGATGCATGCTGGGTCTTGGGTCACCGCTTGCGCCTCACGGGTGACTCTGTGAGGTAAAGCAGCTGAACCATCCCCACTCCTGAAACGTGAGCTATTCTCATTATAAGGCCTAGAGACATCACCCCGGCCTTGAATGTTCAAACTGGACTCTTGGGGCTGGGTCATGGACCAAAAGGTCTCAAGCTGAAATCTCAGTAGATTCGATAGCATTGCAGAGTTTATTTGTTATCCTGAATTACTTCAATGAAACTATTCAGCAGTGATGACTAGAAAAAACACAGAACTTAGGACAAAATAAGCAGCAAAGCATCCTTAAAAACTGAGGCTGAGTTCGAACGCGGTTGTGGTTGGTTGCCTATTTTGTAGCTGCTTTTGTATCGCTGGTGCAGTTTCAACGCAGCTTTGATAATTTCTGGAGAAAAGCAGCTTTTCTGGTACAACTGCCAAAACTGAGGACCATGCAGGCAGCTTCAGTCTAACAGCGCTCAGCAGCGCCTTCATCACTCAGCCTCGATATGTGGACTTTCATTGACCATGCTCAGGGAAGACTGCCTGGGGGTCATGACCTTGCTGGCCATTTTGAGGTTACGGCCCAAAGAAGGTGTCAGGATCCAGAATGCTGCAGTGTCTGGCGAACCCACAGGCAACTGGCGCTAATCATGAGGGTTTTGTCTCATAGCATCTTGTGCCGCACAATTGGAGGACAATGGAAAACAGTTGTCAAAATATACAAACACAGACCCCCAGCCTCCCCCTTCCAGAGCATAACCGGGCCACCCAGTAAGTGCCAAGAGCAAATCCAGGGCAAGTTTCTTCACTGCAAACTGTACGCCCTCTCTTCTTTAACCATCACTCCTCTCATGAAATACGAGAAGCCACTGAGGTCACTGCTTGCATTACTGGAATTTACTTGAATGCCTGAACACTTGGATCTTATTATGACCAGTGGTTGGGGCCATGTTTTTTGGAAACAACTCAAGCTGAATGAGGGCTAGAAGAAGTACACCACGCAACATTAGATAACAACATTAGATAACATGTTTTAACTATGGCAAAAATGCAATGTTTCCATGTAAAAAGAAAGAAGAAATATCGCATCTTCTCCGTGGCAGAAGATTTAAATACAAGACTAAGCAGGAAATGAAGTACAGATGGAAAACCAATAATATGAGATGTCATAAATGAAATAAGTTAAGTATAGATGGCAGACAGGAATGTTACTGGTGTGTTACCTTCAGAACGAACCCTGGACTTGGCAAAGGATGAGTCTGTTTTCTGACCAGTGACTCCCATTTGGAACATCAGCACACTGAGACCTGATGCTTGAATCCAAGCAAATCCCCTCTGATGAGGGTGTCAGATGCACTGACAGAGGTGCTAATACATGTGGGGAGCCTGGGTGCCTATGGGCGATGAGCAACGTCTGTCAACAGCAGGGTGAGGCCTTGTGCTATACCTGCTTCTTAACCTCCTCCATGATAACTGCTGACAGAACCCAGTAGAGGAGCACTTCAGAGCCAGGACTTCGGTGAGCACTGCAGGAAGCCCATGTCTGCGAAAGCCGTACCCTTTATCGGCCCTTTTTACCGTCTACAACTCACAAAGACTGCACTGCTGCAGTAATAATGAACCCAACCTGATTATTCGGCTTCAGTTATTAGAAGCCTTTGAGCCACATACCAGGCCACCCATCAGACTGCATAAAGCTGGATGTGATCCTGAAGAGGGAAGTTCTCCTGCAGGCGCCATTTTCTTCTCACAGAAGCAATGAGCGGGAAACGTAAGATCGGTCATTGGTGAATTTGGTAACATCTTAATGGTTTCATTTATTTGTTGCGTGGATCCCTTAATCCATTCAGCAGACTGGAAAAGTCCCTGGGTGCATAAAAAGGCATTTCCCCAAAAGTGCTCACAGGGGAGGCCCCTGCCATCCACTTTTCCTCTCGCTGTGCTCCTCATTAATGCAGCTTTATTGAACAGTAAAGGCAAGTGTGTCCAAGCCAGGGCAGCACAGCTTCTGGGACCTCTAACAGAACTTGGCTTCCTCACCTGCCTGTCCTGGGCCCTGGGTTAGGTAGCTCTCATGCTGAGACCCAGATGCAAACACACGCACAGCAGCATGGAGCAGGAGTGCCTTGGGGCTCCTTCATTATGTGACATTTTCTTAGCTTTACATCTCCTGCCCTTCAACTGTGCCATCCCTTGTCCCGGACAAGAACAGCTGTAAATACCTGAAGTGATGACATTTTTGTCATTTTTTTTCTTGGCATCATTATCAAGCCGTCTAAGAAAGCAATATTTCAAACTGAAATACAAACACAAAGCAGCAACCGTGAGGGAGAAGCACTGCTGGCAGAAGAAACCTTCCTTTCAGTTGAGCCAAAGGTGGTGCTGCAGACAGAGCCACCATCTTACACTTGAAATATCCAAGCCCAAATCGCAGTACCCCTGATCGGCGTACTTACCTTGAATTAAAACAGTATGAAGCTGCACAAACTGTGGGTAAATTAAAGTAAGCTGCTCAGGATTGTACATTACTATGAAGACAAGTAAATAAATTGTGAGATCTGTGCTACAGATACACATGCAGATGGCATCAGACACGTGCACTCTCACAAGAGGACAGCGCCAAAGGGACTGAATACTGACACACAGAAGTGCTTCCCCATTGCTTTCATTGCTCACCTTGCCCTGACCTTGCACCTTTGGCCCATGCCACTGAGGTGTGGAACAGGTGACGTGAGGAATGTTTCAGTGCCGACACAGGCAGGATGGATCAAACTCCACATGAGTTTGCTGTTAAAATAACAAACCCTGGTGCTGGAGGTTGACTCATGCCTTGGTGGTCTCCTCAGGTTGAGCATCTCAAAGAATTTTCTGTTGGAGACAAGCAACACACAAACAGTTACTTCCACTCCTGTCTCCAACCAAAATACCTGTCCACGCTGAAGTTATTTTTGGGAGCTTGACAGCCATTGGGAGTTCAGCTAAGGCTGGCATGTCTGTGTTTTCTGCTGTGTGGTAGGGCTGTGGACAGATAAGTGCACAGGTGTCATCTGACTTAGCAAAACAAAGACTAACACTAACACATGGCGCTTATTCTGGCAGCCCAGAACTTACGAGAAAGAACGTTTTTAAACCCCAAAGGGGCCATCTACTTGCTGGAGTCCGTTGGCACCGTGTTGTGCATGAGTAGGTGGAAGAGAAGGCATCGATTAGGCCCCTGTCGGACTGACAGCTCACTTGGTAACCTGGGATGAATTCCTCTTGACAGCGGTAGTTTGTGGAGGAGCAGAAAAGGGACAGAGGAGGACATCAGCTCAACAAGTCCCTACCACTGTCTGAAAAGACCCCAGCAAGAATGGGAGCTTGGTGTCAGAGCTTCTGGAAAGATCACAGTCAATGCAGTGACCCAACAGACTGCCCGTAAAGGTCAATATCAACCTTTAGAAATAATTGTGTTGCAGTGATTCCTGGAAGCTCTTCTCCTCTGAGGACACTTGTGGTACCAATTCATTTTTCTATCACTCATTCGGCAAGTTCAGAAAGAGGAAAGTTCTCGCTCCGCTGTTTTGTGCCACTGCACGCATCACATGAAACAAGGAAAAGAGAAAAGCAAAGAGTTGTTTGAGGACATTAGAAAGAAGGTAATAACCTAGCACAGTCAACGTAAAAGCTACAAAGCCATCAACAATGTCTGACATGGCTGCAAGAGAAAAACTCACATAAGACTGAAGAGGATTGTTTGAATGGTGGAGAAATAACCAAGGGACGCATCAAAATAGATCCAAGCTGACCTTCAAGCTCAAGGTGCCACAGTTTCAGACCATCGGTTCCTGTCCAAATTAAAATAGGCTCGTACGAGTCCAGGGAAAACCCCACGTCTAAGAAAAAACACAAGCAAATGCCCGAGTGAAGTTTGCCAAATGCACGTTGATAAGCCACAGCCCTTCTGGGAGAAGTTGTCCTTTAAACAGACAAAAAACTTAAAGCTTTCTGGTAAATTACACCACCTCTATGTTGATAGAAAACAAAGCAAAGCTTTCAAAGAAAAGAACCGCATCCCTACCATGAAAAATGGCGCAGGCTCACTGATGTTCCGGTGTTGCTTTGCTGCCTTGCGCACAAGGCACCTTGAAACTACGCGGGACACAAGGAAATCAGAAGACTCTCTTTGGAGTGAACCGTAAAGCTCAGTGTCCGTAATCTGTGTTTTGGATGCAGGTCATGGGCCCTCTAGCAGGATAACAACCTGAAACGTACACCAAAAAAGCTCCCAAGAACAGAGGAGAAGAAAATACTGTGCAGTTCTTAAGTGGCCTGCTGTGAGCCCTGATCTGAATCCCACAGAACTTCTGTGGAAAGAGCTGAAACTTGCACTTGGGAGAAGGAACCCGTCAAACCTGAGAGAACCGGGGAACAGTTTGCTCAAGAAGAGGGGGCCAAACTACTGGTGGAGAAATGCAGAAATCTCATTCAGACCCCCCGAAAGTGCGAGATTGCAGGTATTGTTTCCAAAGGCTGTGCTGCAAAGTATTAATGAACAGTCTTGATATTTTTGTTCATGCCATTCGTTTTGTTGCGTATAGTTTCTGTTCTGTTAAATATGGAACAAACAATAGTGGCTGTTAAACCCTCTTGTCGGTTTCAACCTATAGTACGTCTTTTGGGAGAAGCACAAGGGTAGCAGTGCTCTACAGAGTTCTAGCACCCTTCTGGAGATCAGCACTGCTCCGTGGTTCCCTGCAAGTCAGTGTTTCTTCCGGCCCCCAGAGTGAACAAAAGCCAGGAAGTGCAGTGAGGAACACCTGTTTCCCTGAGCAACCCCCCCCAGAAACACTGTGGAACCAAGTGTTGAGTTTCCCTTTGGCCAGACACAGCGAGGACGTCCTGGCCCAAGTTTTGCTCTCACTTTAGAGACCTAAAGTGTGAAACATGCAGTGGATACAAAGATCTTAGTGGATTAATGGATTCCTGGCAGCATGGTGGCCACTGCTGCCCATCGTCCTGTTTTGTAGGAAACCCCATTGTTAGCAGCAGAATAGGCTCATAGGAAGCGTGAGTTTATGCAGTGGAGTTGGGAGGAAGTGCCAGAGTGTAAGAGGGCACTCCGTGGTTTCTGCTTTCTGAAAATGACCCAAGTTGAGTGAGAAACACATTAATCACGGTTTGTATAAGACAAAGGCGGCTTCCAGCACCTTCTTTTTGGGATGGGGGGGTCACTTGCTGCTGTTTCCTGTTAATAAGATGTGAGGCAAACTGAGGACGTTCTCGCAGTCAGAGACAGCCGGAGAAACACAACCCGTCCAAGCAGAGGGCCATGCCCACAGTCAGAAAAGTGGGCGACAGCTGAACGCCATCTTTCACTCCGAGCCGCGTTATTTTCTGCCACCCATCAGAGTGGGAATACTGGTGCCTTTGGACTGCTTGCACAAAAGGGCTGAGGTGACCTGGGGGGGTTACCGCTGGCAGCTGCTGTTTGAAACGACAAGCCCCTTGCATCGCATCCCTCCCCCATGAGACCCCCTGCAAACACCTGGGCGCACCCCCAGCAGCGAGGATTTAGCAACATCAGACTGTGCAGAAATGTCAGGGGGCCGCTCTTCGCAAACGGCAGGGGATGCGTTGAATCCTGTCCCCTAGCGGAGCCCCTGCCCTCACTGCCCCCCCTGACTTCCTAACCACAGACAGACAGACGGCCACTACATCAGTTCCACCAGAGTAGCTTTTAAAATGGGCATCCCTGCACGAGGCATTTACATCCTGGCCAGATGGAGGCATCGCCTGTGTGACCGCTGCTCGGGGGCAGAACATACACAGACCCGGTCAGGCGGTCATGCGAACATGGAGGTACATTAGAGTGGCGTAAAGCAACATCACAGCCGCCATCACAAGGTTTTCACCGTGCGGCGTGACAGTCGCAGAAAAGTTTATGTTAGTACCAGAATTTGGTGGCGATATTTTTACTGGAGGTGAAATTTCCCCATTAGTACCATACTGCAAAGTGTTTTTTATTCCCTTTTCTTAGCAGAGTAGCTGTGTAGATCTTTGCTGGTGGATGTTTGATCCCAGTCATCGGCACATCTGAGCCTCCAGTCAACACAAGGACTCTGTAGTGAAAGACAGCGGCATGGCTGCCTCATCGGTCCCGGAATGGGGTTTCTCTGCTTTGGTTCTATGGCTGCTGACCCCTGACCCCCCTGGGCTCCTCATCATGGCCACCCATCTCCGCTCAGTGCCCAGCAGCTGGCTTGAGGCCTGGAGCCCCAGGTTGCTTGGGACGTGAAACCCCCATGTCCAAGAGAAGACACAAACGATGCTGGCGGAGATCCTGCTGGCACCAACATCCAACTTGTGCTTCGGCCTCATCTCACTCTTAAGTGAGGCAACATTTGAACCTGGTTGGGCCGGCTTGGCTGTCCCCTGTCCCTCACCAGATCCTTGCCAGGAGGGTGCCAGCAGCTGGATTCCGGCAAACAGGAAGCTGCAGTTTTCCTTGTGGACAAGCAGCCTTGTTTCCCGCACACCACTGCTGGGAATGCATGGGCCCCATCAGTGAGATCGGTGCAGCACTCGAGCCGGCCAGCGACGGCCGAAGATTTGGCTGACGCCTGACCACGCGATCATGAAAGCCAACCCTGTGTTCTGCACGCCGAGTCGCAGCTGCAGCATCCCGAGGCCCCGAGCATTGGGATGACGCTGACGCGTTCGATTCTCCATTCTCCATCAGCTCAGATGGTGGGAGGCCAGAACAGAGCACGTGCTGCATGGCCCTCTGTTGGCCTTTCGTTTAGGGAGCCTCCTCCTCCATGTATTGCGGTTTGGCTCCAACCGCTCCTGAGCGCAGGCGGGAAATAAAGAGCGGCAAGCATTCAGGGGGGTTAATTAATGTGCCGGCACAGCGGCTCGGCTCTTTTTAAAGAAAAGTCAACCCCGCAGCGATAGCCGTGCAGGAAGGAGCGAAACCCCGTGCATGTTAACCAGGGAGATGGTGGTCCGGTGGTTGCCATTGGCAACCAAGGGGACTCGCTGGGGATCGGCCAATCAGGGACTCTCAACTACCATTCAGACTCTTTGCAGCATTTAACTGATGGGGAAAAATGTGCTCACACATTTGCTGCCCTTGAGGACAGGGACGCGGCTTTGGGGCTCAGCTATGGACGGACGGACACATATGCATACTTGGATCATTACTGAAGCACCTGGAATTATTTTTCTTACGTCCAGGTCAGCAGCATTCAGGGCTTTGAACTTGCGACCTTTTGGATAAATGTCTCCTTCGTGACTGCTAGATTATTCCCTGGCTCACGTTAGCAAACCGAGCTTCACTGCTTCTCGTAGAAAAAGCTGAACGATGACATTATTTGAATACGATGGGCTTAGAGCAGAGCCACGCTAAACATTTCCATTTTCCAGCTATGAAACAGAATTTTCCACATGGTGGCCATTTAGCCCAGAAATGCAGTTTTTGTAAATAGTCAGTTTTTGTTTCTTTTTTTCATGAAATAATTTTGGCACGATGATCCGGATTCCGGTTCCTGGGGGGACCGGCAGCTGACCGAGGCCCCCAGGAGGCTGGAGCGCAGTTCCGACGGCCGACACCGTAGCCCGGCTCCTCTGGCAGATGGCCGGCTTTGGCAGCACAAATGCACAACAAAGCAAGGAGAAGGGCCGCTTCTGACCCCTGTGCATATTTCGCATTGAGTCTGCCTTTCCTTCCCCTGATGATCCGCCAGGGACCCAGCAACAGCTGTCCGTAGTAGCTGCAAAACATAGGGTCGGAAGGTTGGCCTTTGTGTTCTTCATCACGGCGTTTAGCCTGCACGAAACTCCTCGGGGTCCAACAACGAGGGCCCTCGCACGAATCGCAGAAAACCGCTGTGCAAGGGTTCTTGAAACGAAGACGTTTGTCTCTTTCCTGCTCTGCTTGTGAGGATCGTTCCTCTCGTTCGTACCATTTCGCACACTCTTTGGCTCAAACCGACTTTGTAATCATTTGGCCTTTTGGAGTTTGTTCAGTTGAACACTTGGATTTTTGGACACCGCTGGGGAAATTCATGAAATGCATAACGCAGCGTTTCGAAAACCAGCAATGATGTCGGTTATCCAGAAACAGATGTGCAGTAACAAATCATATTCTTTGGGGGGGCTTCATGCTGGCTTCATCTCCGACCATCCCAAGGAGCCATCAGACGCTGTTGGCCGTTTTCCTGGCATGAAATCACTGTTTACTTTGAACAATGCAAAAAGAAAGAGGTGCTATAAGCCCCCCTCCCTATGAGAAACCTACAAGAGTAACTGCTTTATTTTGGGAAGGGAACACCTGTTGAAGGAGCTGGACAGGGTGGGGAGGTAAGGCCTTGGCCCTGGGTGTATGGTTGAGATGACCGTTCATTATAGACTCTTATTCACATTTTGTTTATGTTCCTCCTGATCTTGAGTGCACATGGAAAATGGATTATTATTCCATATTGCAGGGTGGTGCTGACAATGGAGTTGGAGTTGGGGGGTGGGGGCATGGTCACTTCCTACGGACTGCGTCATTCAGGCTGGTGCTCTTAATGGTTGGTAGCTGTCTTGCAGCCCTTCGCTGTGCGCAAAAAGGGACACAGACTGGTAGGGTCAATGTGTCCTTAGTGGACAGGTGAGAGGATAAGGAGCAGGAGAGCAGCCTGTCGACCACAGTTAACCTCTCGGGTGGGCTGTCCCCTTAGCCCACCCACAGAAGATAAGTTTCCAGTACCCCCCTTCGGTCTCAGAGCTGCTCCAAAGAGTTAACACGTTTGGGATGTTTTGCTTGTTCACTTGGGCCTGTCTCTGACTTCACAGCAACGGTGGGCTCAATAACATAAGCACATGAGTTGTCAGCCACAGTCATAAATATGATGTACACAACCTAAGTAAAATGCGAAGGTAAATTTAGGTAAGCAATAAGTTCTGTCCACAGCACCCTTTCGCAACGTACAAAAAAGTGCCATTTATTTCAGGCACTGTACATGGTCAGAATAACTGTAGTGCCACAGCACATCTGATGAACAACGCATCGGTAAGTCAACGTGTGTGTTAGCTGTTGGACCGAGGTGGACGCTGACCTGGATGAGAGCTGGATTTGTCAACCGCTGTTTCACCAGACCTTCTTCTGCTCTCAGCTTCCAGCTGTTGGCCCAAGAAAGGCCATGGAACCATTTGTCATTCCTGCGCAGGGAGACATTTGCCAGGGCTGAACACCATCTCCCACCGCTAAGCACTGCAGTAGCTCAGTTTCACTACAACTCCTTATGGCTATAAAAGATTCCTGTGTGTTTTGTGCTCTTTACGTGAACGCAACATAACCAAATATTTGCCTAATAGGGAATGGTCAACGCTTTTTATGTCACCACATGGGTTACTTGTGCTGAGGCAACCGTCACGTGTGGCACGGCTCCTTATTTTGAGGTCTTAAGAGTTGGAGGAAAAGCGGTGAATAACACATGAACACGTGTGGCACTCCGGGGCGCTGTTGGCACATCGCTGGCTCTCATTAGCATAGCTTGTGATGGATTACAAACAAGCCATATGGTCCGGGTATCTGGACCCCCCTCCGAGCCAGGCACGGCAACGGGACTGAGGCCGGGTTCTGGGTGGGTCAGGATGAGGGTCGGATGACAGCACACAACCCCACCATCTTTAACCTCAGGGCTTTGACCAGACACCTGGTTTGAAGTGACAGAATGTGTGTTAACCCGCATGTGGTTGAGAGGGTGTGTATGTCAAAGGGAGGGTCACTGTCTGATGGCTGATGTCTCACAGTGGCAGTCATCCTGCATCTGCTGTCATGCCGTCCTGTGCACGCATGCGCACGTGTGCACACACACACCGTTCAAACAGCAAGCATCTCCTTTAATGGGATTTGGTGAAAGAGGGCAGTAACGCCGAGCGCTGAGGTGTTGGGCCCCAAGGCTCAGGAGGGCAGAAGTGAATTCGGGTTCTGTCCAGATGTTGCCCATATCAAGCTGCCATCCCTGCCTCCTTGGGGGGAAGGGGTGAAAGTGCTCAGTTCTGCAATTCTCCAGCTAGAGCAAAGCTGCCCCGTCAAGCCATACTTGGTGTTGTTACAGGCACAAGTGTTGAGTTCAGATTTAAGGTTTGAGAATGGCATGAAGGGAAACGTGTGCCAATTCCAATTCCAGCCAGGTGACACCGCTGCCAGACCACGCTGGCCACGAACACAAAGTGGCGCGCAGGTCCAAGTTTCCTCACCATAGCAACAGCAAGCTGCTGCAGTTACATGTCTGAGGAAGATGTGGTGTGTGATGTGCCAAACCACAAGTCAAAGGCCCACAGGTCCACTCTTTTTAGTTGGCAGATACTTCCCTCGTGCAACTCTGCTGCTAGTCGCTCCGGTTCGGCGCCACTCTCACGGGTACAACGGCAGTGCTCCCCAGAGGATGTCCTACAGGCACCTCAGCTGGATTAACAGCTCCACTTCTCCCTCAGATGCCTCCCCACCCCTCTGCTTCCAGGTGTGTAACAACAGGGTCTCGTGTTGCATTTCTTGACGGAAAACACAGTTTATGCTGCTGACCTCTCGTAATCTCAAAGTTGTCAGCATGTTCATAAGAGAGCTCGGCGGGACGGCTCGCACGTTTATAGCACTCACTGCCGGCCAGGGTTTAAAGAACACAGGTGGTCAAGCGGTTTCGAGCGCATGTGGCTGTGGACGTGCACCGTAACTGGGGGGTGAGCGACGCCTCCGCCATCTTCGCCACAGTCATCTGCTGAACTGGTTTATAACCGTTTTTGCACCAGGACTGGGCCACGCCCACATTGAGCAAGGGAGCTATGATTGGCCAGTTGCTCTGGTTCTGTTCTGCAATTGGCCAGCAGCTGAGAGGACCGCTCCTCCGGCGCAGTCTCTCACGGTCACCACCCAGCCCACAAAGCGCCTCCCTCAACCGAAATTGAGCGGGAGTGAAGGACGACGCCAACGAGAGGTCAGAGAAATCCAGCAAAGTGCAAAGGTTCTTCACTCTGATTTTACTGTTTTTCTTCAGTGTAAAACCCACTCCCCTGCATCTCCACGGGAGAATCAAGCAAATGATGGAAGAAAGCTTTACCTTTCCCAGCGCATCGAATTTAAACCAGCGTTTTGTCATTGTTGTAAAGCACAACACCTATTAGCAGTATTTACTCAAAAACCAGAACCCACAGCAGGGTTTGGTACCATTTGCAAAAAATAAACAAACCCTGGTCAAGGACCCAGTTCTTTGGGAAGAGCAGGATCTCTCGGGGTGGAGGGAATTGAACCAGAAACCTACTGCTGTCCACTCCCCTAAAACCATCTTTGCGCTAAGCCCTAAACATGGCGTAAGACATTTTCTAGGCAAAGGATGAATAAAAAGCGAAACATTTTATATTTTTATGGATTCCCTAAATCACGTGCAAAACATCTGGCAAATGCATAAATGCAAGATGTTTACAGAAATTCATCTCCCCATTTAGAAATGCTGTAATTCCAGTGTCAACAGGATAAACAAGACCCGCTTTGGAGAAGCAAAATGAAAAACGGCAAATAAAAATCCCAACTTTTGTACAGTTAAGTTTCAAACCTCTAAAGAAACGGCAATGAATGAGACGCTTTCTAAACCAGGAGTTTCGTACAAAATGGACCAATTTTATTCTTGGAGAAACTGAGTACGGCGCATATAAATCTATTCCTGTATAAATATAAAAGATTGATTGATAAGAAAACAAATAAATGCATCAAAGGGTAAGGGGATTGAAAGAGTCGAGTGAAAAGTGATGTTTAATACAGGCATTAGCGTTTTAAACCTTAAGTTTTCTTTAAAAGTCATGTAGTGGAGGAAAAAAACAGTCAGGGAGCCACAGTAGATGATGCTGTGGAGGTGAAAAACTTTGAGCTTCTTTAGAAAATGCGCCCGCACGAAAAGGCATTTTTGTCGTATTTGGCAGCTCGGAGCAGAACGAGGATATTGGGGCGTCCCCACATCGGAGCGGGTGGGTGAGGAACACGCGGATCCGATGGTGACATTAGCCCAAAAGTGAAAGTAAGCCCTGCCAATAAACACAGTAAACGTGTTCCTGGTTAGCTGGACAGAATTGCGGAGACCATCGCCGGAAACGGTTTACAGCCCAAATGAAAAGTAAAAAAAAATGCTTAGAGGTCAATGCTTACAATCAAAAAAGGAGATAACGGAGTGGTTTCTCCTGCCAGTTGAGCCCAGTTCTGTTGGGCTTTTTTACGTCTTGTAGCTCCTGATCAGTGCCCACCTGTCCCAAGTCCGGCCCCCGCAGGGAGGAAAAGGCACTGAGGCCGTGCCCATAGCGGCACAGGCATGGGTACAAATCAGACCCCCCAGGGGACAAACGGCAGCTTTTCTTCCCCACAGAAAATTCTGGCAGCTTCCTGGTCCGTCCGAATAACCCTTGACCCCGATTCGGTTTTCATCATGAGACCCAGAAGCTGCCAAAGGCCTCTGGTAGAGTCTCCTTCATTCCCTCAGTAAATGGCATGAAGGAAACCAAAAAGCTAAAAATTAATAAATCCACAGATGGCACTGGGGGTCACATTCAATTTCAGGAAAAAGTCTGTATTCAAGGGGGCAACAAATCAAACGCAGCGTGACGCCTTCCTTGGGAGAGAAGCAGGGCCGCAGAAAAACGCAAAAAGGCGCGTTACAGCCCTCGTCCTCTCGAAACTTGCGGCTGAAGCGGAGGCCAGGGGGTGGCAACCAGCCGACATTGCGGGAGGCACGGGATCGAATGGCACGAACAATGGTCCGATAAAAAAGTGCCCCTTTTGTCCAAAACAAGTAAAACAATTTTAGAACGGCAAATATATGCTTTTTAAATACAAATATAAACTTGGAAAAAAATTTCAAAAACGTTTATGTACAAGAGGAGCTCTTCGGGCAGTCCTAGCAGAGTGCTGGTCTTTGGTCTCTGAGGGGGCACTGCAGCACTCGGCTCACACTGTCGTCTCCCCCTGCTTGCTGTGGGTCAGCCTCCTGTAGAACTTCCTCCACGAATTGAGCGTCTTGCCAGACCAGATCCAGAAACCCGAGGTGATGCCCACAATGAGGGTCATGAGGTATTTGATCATGAAGACCGTGAAGTCCGGCGCAGCCTGCGGGTGGCGCTGCGGCGGGCAGGGCATCGCGTACGTCTTGCAGGAGCGGCTCAGCCACGTCCACTCCCACTGCTCGTGGAAGGCCTGTTCGTAAAAGTAGCAGGCGACGACGATGGTGGCGGGCACTGTGTAGAGCACGCTGAAGATGCCGATTCGCACCATGAGCTTCTCGAGCTTCTCCGTCTTGGTGCCGTCGTGCTTCATGATGGTGCGGATGCGGAAGAGCGACACGAACCCGGCCAGCAGGAAGGACGTGCCGATGGAGAGGTAGAGGAAGAGCGGGGCCAGCACGAATCCCCGCAGAGCATCCACGCTGCTGAGGCCCACGAAACAGACGCCGCTGAGCGTGTCGCCGTTCACCTGTCCCACCGCCAGCACCGTGATGGTCTTGATGGCCGGCACGGCCCACGCCGCCAGGTGAAAGTACTGCGAGTTGGCCTCGATGGCCTCGTGGCCCCACTTCATGCCCGCCGCCAGGAACCAGGTGAGCGACAGGATCACCCACCAGATGGAGCTGGCCATGCTGAAGAAGTAGAGCATCATGAAGAGGATGGTGCAGCCCTCCTTCTTGGTGCCCTGCACCACGGTGCGAGCCTCGTTGTCAAAGCGCTCGTTGCACGCCACCCTGTCCTCGAGCAGGAAGCCCGCCACGTAGGCGATGGACACCATGGTGTAGCAGCCGGACAAGAAGACGATGGGCCGCTCGGGGTAGCTGAACCTCTTCATGTCCACCAGGTAGGTGAGCACCGTGAAGAGGGTGGAGGCGCAGCACAGCACCGACCAGATCCCGATCCAGATCCGGGCAAACCTCCGCTCCTCTTGGCTGAAGTACATCACGCCGTAGGGCTTGGAGGACTCGCAGGGTGCCGCGCAGTCCTCCTCCCCCAGGAAGCGGTAGTTGAGGTACGGGGGCACCCGCAGGGCGGCCGGACACCGGAAGCGCCAGCTGGAACGTTCGGCGTCGTACGAAGGCTCCGTGACGTCCGGCGTCGGCTCCGCGGGGGCGCTCCCCTCGGAGTTGTTCTGGCCCACGCACAGCTCTCCGGCCCCGTGCACGGGGAACCTCTCGCACGCCAGGCTGTCCGGCCACTGGAAGCCAAACTTGTTCATGAGGGCCTCGCAGCCCTGCCGGGCGCGCTCGCACAGGGAGCGGCACGGCGGCAGCGCCTGCTCCAGCACCGTGCACACGGGCGCGTACATGGAGCACAAGAAGAACTTGAGGTCCGGGGAGCACTGCACCTTCACCAGCGGGTAGAACTGATGCACCTCGAGCCCCGCGTCCTCCTGGTTCGTGTGGCCCAGCAGGTTGGGCATGATGGTCTCGTTGTAGGCAATGTCCGTGCACAGCGGGATGGAGATGGGCTGGCAGAAGCCGTGCTCCGGCACCGACACCCCGCGGTCTCCCTGCTGCGCGCTCACAGCCCACAGCGCCGCCGTCACCCAGCGCAGGAGCCGCAGGGCACTTCCAGGCGACCCGGCCATGGCACTGCTCGCTCTTGCTCGCTGTGGGGTCCTGGCTGGAGACCGTCTCACACACGGATCTTGGGCTAACCGCGCTGGTCTGCATGCAGCGGCCCGGCGGGGAGACCGAGCGCGGACGGGACGTAGCGCGGCTCCGCAGCTTCTCGGCTGCGCTTCTGCCTCAAGAGCCGCTTCCAGACCCCGCCCCCAGCCGCGCATATATGGCCATGGGGGCGGGGCTTCCGCGTTAGGGACCGCCTGCGTCTCCAAATGCGAAACTCGTGCGTGGGTCTCCCACCCCCAGACGCGCATTTTAAAATATCAAGAACCCTTGCCCTACGGTGCCAAACAGCTTGTCGAATTTGATCGTTCACATTGCTAAGCAGCAACTCGGTGCCCCGCTGTGGACGGCAGAGACGAGTGCACCTTCCGCTCGAAGCGTCTCAGTTGCAGCTGCAGTTATATAAACCGCGGTGCCGGTAGTTTGCAGGAAGTGAGAAACAGAACGGATCTTAAGAAAGATGCGCGTGAGTGCACAAGGTGCTCTGCGCGAACCCATTCGCGCATCCTTCCGGGCTGCGGGAAAAGGCGAGGAACCCTAAAAGACGGAAGTCCCGCTGCTCTCCGATTGGCTGAGACGGCGTCCGTGGACGAGTGGGCGGGGCGGACCGGAGCTCCAAAACGGAGTTAGGAAAGGATTTCGTTTTCGGTGCGGAGCTCCGACCCGAAAATGGATGCTTGAGCGTTTACGTTCGGCAGGTTTTATGGGTCTCGCGTCTCACACTGTCAAAGTAGTAACCCTACAAACGCACGGCAGCCCCTCCGTGAACCCGTTCTTCCAGCTATTAGACGTTCGCGGGGCATTTGTGCATCGAACACCGTTTGTTGAACCCGCAGCGCTCGTTCCTCAAAGGGCCGTGGGTTCGAGTCTGGCGCAGTCGCTGTGCTTCTCCGCTCGCAGTGCAAAGACGGCTTTCGGGGGAAAGTGAACCCCCCCCCGTAGCGAGTTTCCTGGGCTTAGGTGTCCCCGAAATGCACATTAACATTAAACAATGCAGCAGATAAACGAGAGACCTTTAAAGCCCAAACACCCCCCGCACCCAACACACACCCCTCCTGTCAAAGTGGGGGGTGGGGGGGCTGCATCAACACCTCCACGTGGGCTGCTGTACCTGCAGACGTCCCTCCCACTCGGTGGCTCCATGATGCCCTGCGATGGACTGGCGCCCCCTGCGGGGTGCATGCGGTGCTGCTGGGACGGGCCGAGTGGAGTCAGGGTCAGGAGCAGTGACCGCACTGCGCCCAATTTTGTTTAAAACTGCACGTTCCTTACGCTTTTCCGCAGTCTGACCCCTGCGGGTCTCTCTGAAGTGGACCCACTTGCAGAAAAAACATGGCGTCAGTAGGGCACCTGTGTGCTGATCCTTGAGGACCTGTTAGAGACACAGAACAAGGCCTGGTGTTCATGGCAAACACTCAATGGAACCCAACAAATGGAAGGTCTGTTAGTGGGCCAGTTATAACGCTACCGTTGCAACCTGCAACACTTATGCACAGATCTGGCAGCCATAATATTGCTAACATGATTTAATGAGAGTAACAACTGGTGCTGCTGTGTGGGCGGAGCCTCAGGCTTACCTGGCCACTTTGTTCGGGCAGGTGAGTGTCTGGAGGGGAAAATGGGTCCCTGCCTCAAACTGGAAATGAGCAACTGAAGTTAAGACCATGAAACCCATGTACCTTCAGTGAACAAACATTAATACAATGCATTTTAAGTGATCACACTGACCTCCATCATTTGCATATACAGTAGCTGCAATGTAAAGTAACACAACAGTGTGTTCTGTAGGGCTTATTCACTCTCTCACTCACCACACAACAGGTACTGTGGATTGATAAACTTTATTTAAGGTAAAACAATGATAAACAACATTTACAGAAGGACATGACGTTCCATAGCAACATTATTACATACATGTTGTAACACACGCAACCACGGTTGTACTATGCGACGATGCTCGTTCAGAGTGGCCGGGGCCCGCGTTTCTTTCAGTGCATCGTATGAAAAAGGAAGAGCACACAAGTGAAGCACTTAAAACATGGCATTTTGTATGGGGGGGGTGTCATAACTTCTCGCCCCACTCTCAATACGCACCCACGCAATAAACAAACTAGGGCCAAAAAAAAAAAAAAGCGTGTGTGTGTGTGCACGCACGCGGGCTTTCTGGCAGGAGGGAATGTTCAGGACCTCGACTGTAATGCGTGGGCCCCCCCTCCCCTCAACACATCCAAATCCATTTATGACAAAATGATTACATATTGACAGACTCTCCAAGGAGCGGCGACTGCGCGTTCCGGCCCGAATCGGTCGGCAAACGGGGTAAAGACACCCTTTCATCCGGTCTGCACTTAGAAACGTCTAAGAGCTGGAAGCCAACGATTAACCTGTAATGCAGCAGCCCATCTGCTGGCACCCTGCTGCTCTCATGCCCACCTCCACTGTCAGCGGTCCTTTTTTGGTATCTTAGAAGATGCTTTTTGGTGAATCACTTGACCCATGCCAGCTTTACCTGTCCATACACTCAGGTATTCCTTCCAAAACAGCTGACAGTGCGAGGCCCTCAGTCACTCTGGGCTGCCATTCCCCAGCGACGGGGTCACAGGTAAGCACTGAGCCACTGTTATTATTATGTGAGCGCTGCTTTGCCAGCGATCCCAAGCCAACCATCCAGCTGTGCACAACGCAGCATAGCTGCTGAGTGTTTTCTAATAGTTACAAAGTGCCCTGCTGGTTTAAATCCTCTTTCTGCTGCAGCCGCAAACGTTGAGGGTTGAGGTGGTGGCGCTGTGAAGCACCATCATGTGCAAAATGACCCTCCACCGCCCTCGAACATTTAGCAAAAAAGATTAAAAGTGCATTTGCTAACAAAAGGAGAGGAGAGCCGCTCACTCGTACCTGCTGCTAACAGTCGTACAGAAATGCTTGTGTGTTGAAGGGAACAGTAAGACAGCCCATTCCACATCTATGTATTGATCAGCAGACCCTTCAGTGTCTACTGAGTATTGGAAGCCAAAGCAGAAACTTCCGGGAAAGAGACTTTCACTCGAAACAAGAAATGGCTTACAAGTTACTGTACCCACTGCACGAGCGGCTTCTTTCACTTCCATTTTCATAACCATGATCCACAGTAGCAGTGAAATGTATAACACTGCAGTGGGCTGGGTTTCAGGAACACAGCGGTGTTTCCGTCAGGACTCCAAACTGATCTTCAGTCACTCACCTTACATTCCACATCGTACATTTTCCCTGCATCAATTCATCGATACTTTACACACCTAATCAGGTTCCTAACTTTGCTTAAGGAGAAAACCGCAGTACCGTTTTTGAGATTTAAGCCTGCAGCCTCTTGGCCTCTAGTGAGTCAGTGTTGTGGCTATGAATCATGGGAAAGTGCCTACAGGTACAGGAGGCTGACTGCATTCCACAGTGTCCTGTGGCTGCTGACTAAAAGGTTTAAATAAACAGAATAAATACAGAGTGTGGGAGGTTTCATTGAGAAATGTTGTGACAGCTGTGACATGGCCTGCGGTGCCCAGGTGCCATTCCATTACATGCCTTACCGAGCCGTTAGCGATGTGTCGTGCCTGAGCGTCGGACACTTGCAGTCTTCTGTACCCAGTAGCACCAGTGGTGACGTATTGCCTCCGACAGTGAAAAACACACACGCACGCACACGTGGCTGGGGAAATATTGCAAGCGGCTGCGAGTCTCCAGAGGGTCCCTGGGCTGCTGTGTCTGGAGCAGGGCTCCTCGCCAAGTCCAACATTGATTATTACTGCGTTAATAAACGTGGATTTGGTCACAGAGCTCTCAGGTGATCCAAGTGCATCGAAAGTTCCAGAATCATGTAGACAGAATGCGCTGGAAAAGTCTCAACAGTTAGAAGATTATATGACTGCGTGTGGTTGTGTGCGTGCGTGTGTGTCTGAATCCCTCCTGCATGCCAGCACACATCAGCAGCCTCGAGCAGTCCATCCACCGAAGCTCTTACTGCAGTTGAGTGATACCGATACACAAAGTAAACAGAGGAACGTTCGGCCTAAAATTAAACAAATAGTACTGGTGGGAAAAGGAAGAAGCACGCACGCACGCACACACAGACCAGCCCATAAAAGCTGTCTGGACACACTGGGCCACCAGCCATGTTCTTCAAATGAATAAAATGGATGCTGGATGTGGCCCCATGTCATTGCCTCCAACCACCGCAGTCATCCTTGTCCTCCAGCTTCTGACTGGTGACACCTGAAACAGACAAAGCGGGCAACGTTTGTGTACTGGAATCTTCTAAAAACTGACTGGTCACCACACAATTTCATACAAAATTTGAAAGATTATTATGTAAAATGTGCTGAAGATTGGGTTACATGCAGGGCTGGTGGGTGTGTATATGTGAGTGAGATCATAATGCTGCCCCAGTTGTGCTTGCACACACTGAACACCTTTGTGTTCAGTGTGTGCAAGCACAACTGGGGCAGCCTGACTTGCCCCACTGAGATGCACAGCAGAAGACACACACTTAGCCCACAAGGCCCATTTGGGGGTGCTGCTGGACACCTCTCTGTCCTCATTGTCACGGGGTGTTTAAATGCAGAAGTGATGTCGGGAAAAGATCTGCAGACCACAGGCATGTGGCTCGAACCTATGACTGAGGTTCACGCGCCGTCACAGATCCATTCTGCTCTGAGTGACACTCTTACCCACAATGCCTTGTGGCTGGATACAGTGTGGCTGTATTTGAGACACAGATGCAGCGCAGCTGCTGTGACTGAGGGAGGAGTCAAACACACCTCCACCTTGGCTGCAGAAAGCAATGAGAATAGCCCCGCCCCCACGCATGCCTGACTTGCTGCTCCTCAGCTCCACTGACCAACCCATACAAGTACTGGCACATTCGAGGTTTACTGTCCCACCGTGTGCTCTAATGAACTAAAACTAATATTAAGTTATGGCAGTGTTTACTTTCCATGGTAACAAAACGCTAAACAAAAGCAGCCATCAGCTGTAAGAGTCACTTAGCACCATTGGCGATGACTGCTGCCTCCATCTGACATGTTTCCATTTTATTTACAATTATTAAATACAGATCTGTACTGTATGCTGTATGTGTGGGTTTCATTCGCATCATCAGCCTACAGGAAGTACAGGGTCATGTAAGGATATTCACATAACGGTGTATTGTAAACCATAAGCAGCTACAGTTGGCAGCGCAGAGTAAACTCCTGTGCTGCAAACCCCTCATCTGGTCCCAGTCAGCAGTGAGTCACTGTAGGGAAACACCCCGGCGCCACACTCACCGGCCCCCTGCTGCACTGAGCTGCGGCCTGGAACACCTCAGCAACCGTGTTTTCTCAGCAGGAAGGACAAAACGCATCAGCACGTCTTGCAGGGCTTTGGATTACACTTATTAACGTTGGCTTACCGTTGCACATTTACGGCACAAATGTCATTACTGCGCCCCACGTCAGCTTTTCCCAACCATTAAACGTGAATTCTGGAGTTACACCTACAGTTTGTGTGTTGCCATGACAACCCAGAATTGGAGCGCAGCAGCACAGGGCCCATTTCTGACTGTCTTCATTCCCTTTGTCAACAGGGAAAAAGACCTTTTAATTCAGGGTTTAAGACACACAAAGTGCTGCCCTTCAGCTTCCACAGCAACAGCGTTGAGCTCAGCAGCGAAATGACGCCGACCGCACCCAGTCCCCTGGGGTCGGACCACCCATCCAGATAATGACCGATAAAGAATAATTGGCAACGAACGACAAGTGAACTTCGGATAGCAGGGAGATGGCCCTGGATGGACAGCTTTGGCCACATCTGCCCCAACATGGTCTGTACCTCCAATTCGTTGAACCATACCGCGGTACATCAGGTCCAGGACTGACTGGATTTCCCCAGAAGGCACATACGACGCAGCACGAATCACACACCTGTCTGTTCCCCAACTGTGCCGTTAACTCTGTGGTTATGACCTTTTGCATAAACTTACAGGATTTCGGGAAGTTGTTAAAGCCCCACCCACAAATGAGTGTCATCATTTGAATACGCAGAATCTCCTCTAAGGCACGCTGCATCAGGTACATTTTGGAAGACCTCTTAAAAAACATCCTCTGGAGCGGCCAAAAAATTAGTGACTGAGTCTCAGGAGGATGTGAACTACAAAGGTGTAGAAGGTGTCTGGATGCTGAAGCACAAACCCTGTAGGCCACCTTGGACACACACTTTACATTTAAAGAATGATTGTTAACTGACTGCTAACTTTGCAAATGCGTCTAAAAATATTGGCACAACAGTCTGTCAATGACACAACCTCTGTACCAGCTGTACTCGTTGCTGTTCCTCTTACCGGAGATGCAGCTTGCAGCAGAATGGGGTTCCGGCGAGCAGCTGTGTAGTCGCAGTTAAGACGACCGCGCTTTGTTTACAGCAGAATGTGTGTGCCTGCTGCCCCAGTACAGTAATTTTATGTCTTCGTAACAATCGCACTTTGCAATTCTGCCCTCAGAGCTGCTGCGGCCACACGGCTGAACAAAGCTTGGGCCACTGGGCACCAGCCTTTGCTGAGGTTAAGCCTCGAAGCAAAAGCTCAGTGCAGCTGATGGCTGTTTTGCTTATCATTTTCTTGTGATAGCGTTTCCAAAAATTTTAAAAAGTCACTATAGATGCTTATTTTCACTATATTATTATGCTAAATTGGCAATGCACTCAACAAAAGCAAAAAATGTGAGGAAAACCAGGATGCGACCTCGACTGCGGTCTCGCCAGTTGCTTCTGTCCAGCAGAACTTATTTCATTAGAAGAGTATTAGAAAAAGGAGCAGGAAGTCTCTCTCACACACACACACACACACACACACACACACAGGTATTAAAACAGATTCTGCTTCATTACGGCTGCTTTATTGTGCTGCCAAGAGCCATCACAAGCTTGTGCAACACAAGAAAAATGGGGAAAATTACGTTATTAATGAGGAAAGTAAGCTTTAAACCGCTTCATAATGCATTGCCAAATGATTCTCAGATAATAACTGAGTACAGAAAAAATACGAAGAGGTCCATGTTTACTCAGCAAATGGCAGCGTTTCCTACGGGCCTCTACATGCAAGGCTTCTTCCTCCAGGAGGCAGGCTGTACATTTACATTTTACTCTGCATACGTTTACATTTATTTATTTGACACTTTTCTCCAAATTTATTTTTAATGTGAAGCTCTGATTCCGGGATCAGCCCCCTGAACTGGATTTAGTGTTTAGCAATACTGAAGCTGGGTGGGTGGATGCTTACACCCACCAACGCATTTGCAGAGGGGGGTAACTTTGCTGCACCAGTTCAGGATGGGTACTTTACTCATGGCTTTTACAGCAGGGGAAGGGCCACCTGCTGCCCTCAGACACGCGCACCCACGACATTGTTTGTACACCAGATGCTAGTAATGCAAATGCACAGCAAGGTGAATACGACCACATTTACCAACATTGCTTTCGTTCCCCTCATTTAGGCAGCAAATGAACCAGAAACTGAGACTGCAGCTTAGCCTCCCCGTGCATCGTAAAGCACGCGGGGGCTGAAGCGAGCGCCGCCTGGAGCGACCAGACCAGCCTGTGGGCCGTGTTCTGCTGCAAGCCTGGACTGCAGCAGTAGGGGGCGCAATCGAGGGCCAACCTGCCAATGGGCCAATCCTCAACACCACCCTTGTGTCAGCTGTGCTCACGGGGCAGCAAGCTGCACACCAGCAGCGCAACAACGGCTATGGTGGGATTTCCCTGCTGGGATGCCAACCCGTAATAATGGCTTTGCTTATGGGAAGTCCCCCCAGGTCTGGAGGAGCAATCTGATTCCAGCTTGAATGAGCCATGTGATCCCTTAGTCCAGACAAACCATTTACAGAAAGCATGATGAGATTTCTGTGCTTGGGCTCTAAAGTCAGCCTGTAGGACCCTTAAACTGGAACTAAAGCTGCTGGTGTAGAACATGATGGTGAGGAATGCAACTGAATCCTCAGTGTCACCAAGGTAGCACAACCTTCCACAGCGATGCGCTTTCATGCGGCACAGGCCCGTTTCAGCCCACAGGACACACGGGATCTGCAGCCCAATACCCAGCATAGACCCTGAACACTCCCCTGCACCCCAGCAAGTGTGCTGTGCTATTGTGTCTGAATAAATATACCAAGACAGTCAGGAAACAGACTGACGTGAAATGCTGTACAACGTCCCTGGGTTATGCTTCCACTTTTCTGTCTCTTCCTCCACAAAACCAGCGTGAGGGCTCCAGCCCCCTAGCTGAGCAACAACCTGCACACGGAACGTGAACCCAGGTTGCACCGAAGAGGTCGGCTGTGTCTGAGCACCCAAACTGGAGCTTCCAGGAGCCCTACCTCAGGGGGTCATCTCACTCAGACACCCCAGGACAAAACAAGCAGAGCAATGAAAAGCAGAGACCATGGAGAGAACCTGTGCAGCGCGTAGGGAGTGGACGCTGTGACCCGGAGTTGCTCAGGAGCAGAAGCAGCTGAACAAAAGAAGGTCTCTGGACACAAACGCTCCAGGTTCTGCTTCCCCCCACATTGGGCTCCTTATACACAGGGTGTGGAAACAGGTCAGTCCAACGCAGCAGGGCTCAGCCTGCACGCGGCATCCCAAACACACATCTGTCATTTCCTCGTGTCCTGGCAAGTGAGACACCCTGAGAAAATTTCTCCCGTCAGCAATTCAGCATCTGTCATCGACCAATAACGCCGAGCAGTTATTCCTGTTCCAGTTCTTGTTCACGGTGTAGCGCGGGGGTGTCCGTGCTGTGTTGTGCAGTGAATGGGCAGTTGTGGCAGTCAGACTCTAGGCCCAATTACTGCTCAGTCCTGTAGATGTCCCACCCACTAGCCACACCCTTTTCCGTGATGGCGGCTGGGTGTGATGTTTAGTGTGGACAAAAAGGGACTGTTGGCCCCCCTACTGCCAGCCCTCCCTGGGGAGAACCTAGAGATTCAAGGTGCCACCCGGCACAGCCCTCCCTGGGGAGAACCTAGAGATTCAAGGTGCCACCCGGCATTCAACCAATCTGTGTCACACCAGGGTGAAGAATGAAGATGAACTTTGGACAAGGAACGTGGCTAAAGAAGTGAATAAGACAAGACAAGATGGTTGGATCTTGTGACAATTACATAGCTGTCCCCACCACAAAGCCTGATCCCGACAAGGTGAACAGATGTACACACAGTGCTACAGTAAGACAAAAAGGAATCTCCAGCTAAATCTACCTTGTGCGTTGCTTCAACCCTGTAACCTTCAGGATTTTTTGCTCCTTTAATTCTGATTGTCGGGGGTTTGCGATCCTTCCCATCACTCTAATCGGGCAATGGGGGGGGGGGGGCTACACTACACATCCCATGCGAGGTCAGCAGGGAAGTTATCACAACTTCATCTGCGGTAGCCTTAAGTGACCCACCTTTTTTAAGCAGACACCTAAACTCAAAGAGGTGCCAAAAGCCCCTCCAGGTCATCCACAGGCAGCCCAGTTTCACGAGTGGAGCTCAGCAGTGCAGAGAAGCTATCAGACAAATACAGAGATGAATGTATTCTAAGTGGAAATATTTGCATGGCTCAATATTTTGCATGAAACTGGCATAGTCAAATTAGAACAGAACAAGTACAAAACAAAAAGGGAGAATTTGGTCACTGCAAAGCCTTAATAAGACACACTGCTGGACAACCATGGCGCTGGGATGAGTGCCTGCTTGTATTAGTCGTGAACAGAAAAGGAGGGGGTCAGGGGTACGAGCTGCTCTCCTTCCCCTCATCTTGAGTCATTTGTTTATAAAATGCAGGACTTCTGCTGTGTGACAAGGGCAAAACTGCCACTTAACATCCCACCCCAGGACCATTTAAGCTCTCCCAGCCATCTAAGCCACAGTGACACCACAAGAATCATTTGCTCCATTTCGCACCTCTGATGCTAAAGAACACAGAATGATGCGAGAAGAACGGGCTGAGAACCGCAAGCCATGTTTGCTTTATATTGATATGTGCTGCAGCTACGTAGCACTTTGCCTTCCACCAGAAAAGAACCGAATTTAGCATGGGAACACAACTGAGAAACGTTCCCTGCGGTCGGACCCTTCTCTTGCACATCTCCCCAGATGGGAAGAGCAGCTCATTTGGCTTCCGTTTCTGTTTCACGTCAGATTCCCGGAATGCCTGCGGAAAAAGCAGGAGACCGGCTCATGCACGCGTGCCCTAGTCGGGAGTCAACAAACCGTCTGGGCAGGCGGAGCTCAAGAGCACGGACGCCAGCGACTGCCCTCCAATGATGCACCTGACCTGGTGATTAAGTCGCAAACTGCTCCCCTTGTTGGGGAGCCACTGTTTGGCGGTGAAGAGAGACCTTCTCATGTTCTCAGCCCAATGCAAAGCAGTGGCCCCCCAGAACCCCCCCCTTCCCCTACAGCTGGGTCTCTGTACACATGGAGAGGAGCTGGTTTTGGGGAGGCCGTCCAACATGGCTGCTGGGGCTGCCACCATGCAGGGACACCCTTCCACAAACAGAGAAACACACAATATCAAACCTATTGCGCTGTCAGCCAACTTGTTGGCACCAGCTGTGGAGGGAAGCGCGAGTTAATGAGAGACGAATACTGTGCAAGGGTGAGCGGGTGTGGCGGAAATTAAACACGCCAAGGAGCGGACCGTGAGAACTGGAGACGAGAACTTCGGAGTCTACTCGACAGCAGGACGAATGCGTGCATCCCTTCGTTCATCCCTTTTGAATACATTATGTGCAACCGTTTTCTTCAAACACAAGGAGGACTTTGAAAAATGCTTCTAAAAAGCGGCCCAGAGAACTTACGGTAGAAACACTCATTTTCTCTTGGGTGAATTTAGAGGTGATTCCATCAGAAGTGATTGTGTTTTTTCCCCACAGGACTCTGGAAGCCCCCCCATGGGTAATTTTGTAAAGCAGTTGGTTTAGATGAAATCGAGACCAACCTGCTACGCACGAGCCGTGTACAGTCCACTCACCACAGCGGTCTTTCACCTGGATTCCGCCACTTGGATTGAACTTACAGGTTTGCTTGCAGAGAGGTCTGAAGTGTCGCTTCAGGTCCCAAAGTGCTCATGGTGTGGCTGTTCCACGAAAGCAGTTAAGAGCTACACTGCTGATCAACATTCCCTGACTAAACAGAACCAGAACCATACAAACACCATCATTCTGCCCAGTACAGTTATAATCAGGACATTTTTGTGCAGATGAACTACAGGCACCGGTGCCCAGGTGCAACAATAAGTAAAAGCGAGAAACAGTGAAAAGTTGTCATATAACTAGAAGCCGTGTCATATAACAGGTGCCGCGCCAGAATGCTGTAGGTTCAAATCTCAGGACTGGTGGGATTGGAAGGGCAATATTACAACAGAACATTGAAAAACAAGCTGGACTTCAGGCCCACAGGATGTCATAACAAATTGCTTCATGTGTTGCACTACTCTGTGAAAGCTGCTTTGGGTGATTGTCAATGTAGCGATACCATGGTAAATCTCAGCCTGAATTGCTTTGGCACAATGCAAAATATCTGCAGATTAATGAAACTCAAGGTATTTGGGGGGGGGGGGGGTCACAGCCTCACTAATTTCAAAATTCATGTTTCTGTGACCCATCATCGCTGCCCACTTCAGTGAACCCCTTTATAGCAGTACATCATACCAAAGGTCTTCCATCCTCGTCGGGCAGAGATGGTTGTTATTCCATCATTGAGCCATCGCTATGACAACACATACACAAAACCCCAGATTTTTACCTGTGTTAAGTGCTGCAGTGCTCAGACACCCAATCACTACAGTTAGCTCTTCTGTGGCTGTGTGCTCTGTAACCTCAAATGATCCTCATCTCCCTCATTTTCAGAAAGCAGGGGGAAAAATTTTAAGTTCTTTGCAATTTTAAGCTGTCCTCTTCTGGAGCTTACAACACAAGTCATTTAAGGAAAGGATTATAATGAAATGTGGCCTCATATGGAAAAAGCATCATGATGGTAACTATGGTAACGATGCCACACACCTTCCTTGAGCATAAGGAAGGGACACTGTGACAAGTCTTGTGCCGTATCTCAGGCACAGCAGACAGCGGCAATGCTGCGAAAGCTGCGAGAAAAACAATGCGGGGAAAACGTCGCTTAAACCATCCCAGTTCGTGAATAATGCATTTGTGCAAGCCGTCACAACCGTAATCTCTTTGCAGCCAAAGTTCTGTTCAATAATTGTGCTATGTTTCAGGAAGTTAAAACACTAAAGCAACAGTCTGACTTGGGAAATATGTTCTCCTCCCAGAAAAGGGATTAGGAGAATAGGCGGAATACAACATTTCTCCAAATATTTCCTGCCCTATGTGGACAGGTGTGTGATTTTCAGTGTCATCAGAAAGGCTGTGTGTCTGACTGATGTAATAAACATGAGTTCTTGGACCATTTGGCCAAGCATCAGTGGTGAGGGCTGTGTGGAGTGAAAACGCTCCTTTGTCAGTTGGTCTCCGTTAAGACTCGGGGCCACCATTGCTATTGAGAGCGGGGACTGGTGGTTTTGGTAGAGGAGAAGGCTGGAGCCCTCCCGTGTGGCAATAGAGTAATATGGCAAAACCCCACAGTGTTGCCCCACACAGTGTCGTTTCCATTTGCGCTCCATTTTCCTCAAAGTATCCTGAGCACCAAGTGACGTGTCTCAAGTTGCAGGATAAAAAGTGCTTCAACAAAAACTGTGCTTGATGTAAAATGAAGATCACATGCACAATGTCAACGTTTAAATCGGCTCATATTTTAGCATGGGCTTCTAGAGAAATGACAGCTGCTGCACACCATCACAGCCCTGTGATTCCAGTCTTCCACTGACAGCCATAGGCAGGGTTTATTCCTTCCCCTTTGCCAAGTTCATTAAAAAAAGAGGCAAGCAGGATCAGATGCCAGCAAGGGTCCTGCTCTTGTACCCTTGACAACAATGCTCACCATGAGCTCCTTCAATATAAGGAATTTGCCGTGCGAAAAATGTTTACGCTGCTGCAACCAAGTGCAAATTTCCTCTGGGATCAATGAAGCTTCACATTCATTTAAATATTTAACGTTTCATATTCACAAACTAATAGCATATGAACACATAGGTCAAGTAGAAAAGACACAGACAGTGAGGGATGTACATTACTTAGATCAAACAATCTGAAAAATTCAACACAACCAGGTGAGACTGGATTTGGGCATCTTTAAGCCAAAAATATTTAACTGAAACAGAAGAATCCACCTCCAACTTTACAGCTTATCAGTGCTCACTGGCAAAGGCCTGATGAGGAAAGCCAAGAAGCCAAAAACTGCACAGCTGGCAGGCAAAGTGGCTCAAGCAGTCTGTTCTCCTGCCGTGTGGGTTTGTTTATGTTGAACCGTTTAAAAATGCAATAAAATATGAGTGGGGTTGCAGTAACTGTGCCACCCATATTTATGCATTCATCTAACACTTTTCTATTAGTCCCTTTATTAGGGGTTATCCATGCATTTAAGACATTTTTGGTGTCATTTCCATTTCCCAACAAGGGGGGGGGGCATTTTTCATGACTATGGTCAGTAGGTGGAAAAGTGGTTATAGCCCCTGCCTTTGGACTTGACAGACATGAGATCAAACCCAACCCAACCTCCTGCTTCTTCCTCAGTGTTCACCCTGAGCTGATAGAGTAAATATACCTTGCTGTATTAACAGGTAAATCAGTACAAGTGGCACCGAATAAATCCAAGCACAGCCCGAGATCCTGCTTTTGGGTTTGCACGCTGCGTGGAAACAGCCGTCAGTTGCTGCAACTTGGAGAAGAAGCAAAAGCCAAAACACTGAAAGTGATGACAACACTGACGGTGAGGATCTTGGACAGCAACTGGCCTGGTAAGAGGAGACAAGCTTGTTGGAAAAAGAAGTGTGTCCACATGGCACATTAGCAGAGCCCATATGCCGTAAAGATGGGCGCGAAACCTCTCCTCACTGCTGTATCACTCCTTAGCGACAGATCATTTATTCTATGTCAGCGTCTCAAATTTACGTCAGCAATGAATTGCGTTGCTTTCATTCCAGTGCTATTCTGTCACAAAATTTAGAAGAAAACTCAACCAGTTGCTCCCACAAACACCTCCACTCCAATCATCCAGTTACCAGTAAAACGAATGACTGGAATGCAGCCCCAACACCATGGCCACAGGCGGCATTCAGGAGAACTAACCCACATGTCCAAACTTGCACACTAGTCAGTTTACTGCCATGTGAACAAGAGACTGTACACCTCACCGTCCATTTGAAGATGTAGATATTTTCATAATTGTACTTTTTTTAGTATCTACTGTATTAACACATTCCTTCAGTGTGACCCACAGCACTACACCGATTGATCTATTTATACAATAGAGTACTTTTTACTGCATCAATTCAGGAGGAACTACCTCAAGTCAAGAGTTCTACAGCAGGTGACAGCTATGCCCCCCGCTGCTCCTGCCATCTTCTGAAATGGCATCACCTCATAAACCACGAGGCAATTATGAACTGTACAGCAATGTAGACGTGGACAGTGAGTGCCAGCCTCAGGCCATTTGTGCATGTCACATGCCCAACAAGGTTGCTTTACCATCTTTATCCACATTTCATTGTAATAAATAATGATTAATATACAACAGTCAGAAAGGAGCAGGAGAGGAACGCCGTGTGTGACAGACAAAGATGCACTGCATGAACTAAGGAGTGTCAGAGCGAGGGGCATCGTGGGTCAGACAGCAAGAGGCAGGAGCATGCGTGAGAGAGAAAGAGATATCACATTTTGCTAAAGGGGCAAAACTCAGTTAAACCTATTTGTCTCAGGACAGAAATATACCCCTTGTACCCAGTAAACAGAGTACACATGAAGCCCACTCCTGTTCGCCACCACACACAGCCTCACCGGGAGAACTGCGTTCAACTGAGTGCTCCGCTGTGGGGCAGGGATTTCCTACCTGGCAAGTTCTACCCACAGGTCCCTGGAGGTCAGTGCTTCCCGTTGGGGGTGCCCTTTCCTTGGCTGGCACTCCCAACCCCGCACTCTGGTTGCAGCCGGATGTTGGGAATACCGAAGATCGAGGACACTGAACGGAGAACAAGGCCAGGTCCAAGTGAGTGCACAAATCACAGTAGGAGGCCTGCAAAGAACACCGCCATACATGCATGTATGCAGCGTGTGGCATCTCCATGGATGAAGCTGGGTTGAACCCTTGTATTCCCATTAGCCAAAAAAATGGGGAATGGGCTGGAGATAAACTCCCTGGGCTGAGAAATACCCCTAAACCAGACATTCATTCAGCATGCAATTTATCTATCCCCCCACAGGAACATGAGAGGGGGAAAAAAATGACAATTTTACATAAATACAAAAGCCCTGCAGAGCAGCTGGGTTCATAACCTCCTGGTGGGCCAAATTTACCCCACAAACTAACCAGACTGAAAAGGAGAGAAGGTATTTTTCATAGGAAACTGTGCATTTTCGTCTTCCTGACAAAAAAGTGCATCTCCCAGTCGTGCACAGCAGCATCCATCAGATTTTCATATAGTATCTACTAAATTAATTTCCTTTTGCATTGATGGATGGCAGCCCTAAAATAGCTGACAGAGCTGGAAGCAACCAGTTTATCTGTCGGTGGGATGGAGTTGGCGGAGGGGTGGAGCTCAGGAGGTACTGACTGTCAGGCAGCTCCCAGAGCCGAGGCGGAAGGCTGCTGAAGTACTCGTGGCTGAGAGCGGCCTGGGCGGACAGCCGGTTCTTGGGGAAGCACTGGAGGAAGCTGGAGGCGAGCTCTTCTGCATGGTCCGTGTCGCCTAGCCTGGGAGACAGGAAGCAGGAAGTACACATCACCAACAGGGCTATGGTCCCATGATGCTCAGCATACGAGCGGTCAGGCTTGGCTGGTTAGCACACTGCCATCGCAACACACTGTGGGAAACGCACGTGTCGTCTAGTGGCCACACAGAGCTGCCTCGGCCGGGTTTAGGGCACATTCCGCACACAGAGAACTACGGTACACGTTTACTTCCGTGTTTTCCCTTCCCTCTTTACACCTCCTACATGTTATTGAAAGGTATTTTACATTTGGAGTTCAACCTACGCAGCACAAACAGCGACTTTCTGACAGCATTGCTGCAGATGGACAGAGCAGCATCTGCTGTCCAGCACGCCACA
The DNA here is from genome assembly GCA_018136845.1 of Heterotis niloticus. NCBI lineage: Eukaryota > Metazoa > Chordata > Actinopteri > Osteoglossiformes > Osteoglossidae > Heterotis > Heterotis niloticus. Next base: position 23,435,171 of record CM030905.1, on the reverse strand, counting down.
CTTCACTCACTGCTGGGTCGTGGCAATCCAGAGATGATTCCAGAACACAGGGTCCGAGACAAGATGCAAACTGGACAGCACGCCAGTCCATCAGATATCAGTTACACGTTTTGTGTGGCAGTAAGTCAGACTGGAATGTTCTGCACCGTTTCTTTGTGTCTGAGACTAGCAGAGGCATCCTGCATCCTCATTTGTGATGTTTCTCAGTGCAACCCGTTTCCCATTAAAGATTTGCCAGTTGCTCTGCGGATGGCGCTGCAAACCCATCTGCGGATCGCTTACATGAGGATGGAGACAGTGAATAAACACGTGGGTGCCCATGTGAGTCTCCTAGTAAAGAGGTTTATTGCACGCATGCACACACACACCTGTGCCGGACCGCTCCCGTTACCTGCGGCCCACATTCATCAGAGGCTGTTTGTTGAAGAGCAAAAGTAGATCTCAATTTTGCTACCAGATGAAAACAGATTTCTCACATGGCATTTAATGTTGATGTGCATCAATCTTTCAAAGTAAATTGACATCTTAGATCTTTCTGAGCTTCTTCCCTCTGCATTAGTGGTTTGCTGCCAACTCCCAATGTCCTCCTGCAGCATCACCATTCCAGACAAATATGTGGTTTTTGGCAGTTTTTTTTGCTGGAAATTAATGACATTTTATGTTCTTATTTGGCAGGCAGACCTTGGGGTGAGCTCTCCTCAGTGAGCCAAACAGCGCAGAAATCTGCTGGAACAGTTTGGTGCAGGAGATACGGAAAAACTGAGCAGTTCCGACTTACTCTTCTCAGTATGGTCACTTCCAAAGTGCTGAGGTCAATCTTTGACAGTAAGCAGAATTATCTGTCCAGACGTGCCCATCCGCCTCTCCATTTCGGACTCATCTTGTATACCAATTATCTGGAAATGCCAATAAGCAGAACCACAGACAGTGCCTGCAATTTATTCTTTTTTTAAAATAAGAATGTGATTCTAGGAGTGGCTCTGGACCACAGAGACCCTGACCAAGAGAAGAGGTTACTGGAACTCAGAGGGAGGGCTGCCTCCGGTTGATAAATTCAACATTGTGCGAGTTGCCTTCATGAATCCAACTCATTTTGCACTTTGAGACAGTGAAACACGGGCAAAGAGACAATCGCCTCCATCTGCTGGACCACCTCACTGTGCCTGAATTTACTGCACGTCATCGAACCCTTGGCCCGTGTCGAAAGCAGGGCGGCCGGCCAGGGTAGTTAACATTCCACAGTGCTCTCTCCTCACATATTTATTTCCTCATCAGCTGGACAGTCACCAGGACAACAAGCTTGGATCCTGGGCCCTCAGCACACCACGTGGTCAGCTGGAGAAAGCCCGCTGGAAGCCTAGTAGGACAGATTTCCCAGCTTCCAATGCCCAACGCTCACTCACCCCATCATGTCATTTCCACTCCATTGCCTGCTGGTGCTCTGTACAGCCTACACTGATCCAAGTGCTACCCCAGACAGGCAGCATCTTTTTATTTAGCCCAGCTGTAAGGCTGTTCAAAAAGGCGTGTATACAGCATGTCTGCACGACTGTACTACAGTAAACACTTTTGAAGGACAGGGTATGATGTCACACACAGGCCCCACCCACCTTCGTGTGAACCCAGCCCATGAGCCAGCTTGGCAGGAGATGCAGAGCTTTATGTGGTTCTCTCTGCCCGTGCTATTCTGCAGGGCTGAGGTCTGGGACCTCCATGTGTCATGCAACATCACAGATACACACAGTACGCAAGCAGAACTTTTTGCTGAAGGAAAAACCAAGTGAAATGCTACAGTCTGTCAACCATTATCCTGGACGGCAGTAATGACAAAATGAAATACGTACTTGCTCCACGTCTGCCGGAGTTTCTTTGGACTGTATGCTGGGAAGCGCTCTGTAACATGGAAAAAGCAAATAGCATTGAGGGGTCTCCTGTGTGATCAAACACAGTGGACTGGATGGACCATGTTGCTTGTTTTTGGTTCTGAGGTCCAGCAATGAGTGTTTACACACACAGCAACCTATGGCCAGCAAAGCTCACCGTGCACACATGGGCCAAGAGCAGCAGTCACAGCAGCAAGCCAATCTAGTTTTACCTGTGCGTTTGTGAACTACATTTAAAATAGCATCACGGAGCAAACTGTGAAGAAAGCAGTGCAAAATCCAGGGCGCTCATCCTCAGGGCACTGTAGAGGAGTTCTACCCTCCTTTCTCTTTAGACATTTTTGACATTAAAATGTGTATGAGAAAGCTTTGAGAGCATATTTCTGTTCCCAGAATGTGTCCGCATACAAAATATTTGTTCATCTCACAGACCCTTTTGCATTCTTTGTTTCCCATTTAGATTTAATATCAAAAGTGGGCCAATACTGCCCCCTGCTGCACCTTCCCATGTATAACTTTGCACAGGTTTATGTTTTTAACAGTTTTACTAAAATTACAAGGGCTTTGAAACTAACATTTACAAAAGCTCTTCAAAACACAGTGACCAACACCATGTGAGACAAAGGAGTTCGGCGGCCGTGATGGCAGACACTCACCTGGCTTGAAGTGGGGCAGGGAGCTCACACCTGGCCATGTGTCCTCTGAGGGGGTGCCCAGGATCTGGCGAAGGACAGGTCCAGTCCTGGTTAGTGATAGCGGTTACATTTGCCACATACAAAATCTTGTAACCAAACTTTGGATATAAGCATGACAATTCAATGCCACTCCATGTAACAGTGGCTCTGTCATGTATTAGTGTCATCTGCCACTACAGTAATTTTTTCAGCATGACACGGTGACATCCTCTAGGCAGGGTTTCTTTTGGGCTTAGGACTCTGGTTAAGCAACTCTCTCACACAAAAAGCCACAGTTTTGCACATTTACACATCGAGTAAACCACCTGCTTCTACAGCTCACTGCTAGAACATGAACCATAAACTTCAGGTGGCACAATGCTTCCTCTTCATTACTTAATACAACTGGACATTCATTTTTTACAAATGTTTATGAACTATTTACTGTGTATGACACAGAATGTCTAATGACACAAACCAGTGCCCTGCTGGGGTGTAATAATGGTGGACTTTGTGGCTTTAAACATTTAAAAAAAGTCTCATTTGTTAGTCCTGCAGGTGACCTTCTGCCATTTCTTCTCAGTCACTTCATTATAACCAGAGCACACAGTGAGCACCAGCATGACTTGCAATGGTGCGTCTCTGAGGAACACTAACAGTTCAGTAAGGAGGTGGGGAAAACCAGGCATAGGTGCACTGAGCAGGCTAGGAGGGATCACCATGAGACCCTGGAGAACAGTGCTTAAGCACACTGTGAGCAGACTAAGCAGTCCAGTTAAGGAGCAAAACAACAGTAGCAAATTAATGGATACATTAAGACACATTGAGAAGTTTTCCAAATCACCAAGATGACTTTGCCCAGAGGCTTTTAAGGTGCCACATATTCTTACACAAAGTCCAGGAGTGACATTTTTCACAGAACATCTGAACTCCTACATTAAGACCCTGCAACACTGTTGGCACCGCTCCGATTTTGGCACCAGCAGTTTGGGACTCTGCACCAAAACAGTCAGCTTCTCTGTCCCAAGGACAGAACCTCCAGGAGTGACATTAGAACCCGCCAGCACCAGCAGGGGGCAGCAATTGCGCCCGTTCCACACACGCTGGGGCGCTTCCTATCAACCAAGTGCTGCAGGCGCAGTTGTTCCTCTGCTGTTGCTTAGATGGCCCTCGCAGGACAGTGAGAGCCAAAAGCTCAACCTGACTGCTCATAAAATGTAAAAAAGTTTCAGTTAATAGGATAAATGTAAGGGAACACTAACCTCTACGCCACCTGTGGTCCCTATAACGCACTGGCATATATACGTTATACTAGATGTGCACCGATCAGCCACAACAGTAAAACCACTGACAGGTGAACTGAATGACGTTGATTCTCTCATTACAATGGCGCCTGTCAAGGGGTGGGGGGGGTGTATCAGGCAGCAAGTGAACAGGAAGCAGGAAAAACAGGCAAATGTAAGGATGTGAGTGACTTTGACCAAGTCGTCCAGCCATCACAATATGGCCCGTGTCAGAGCATCTCCAAAATGCCAGGTCTAGTGGGGGCAGCGGTCAGTACCTACAGTACCAAAAGTGCTCCAAAGAAGGACAACCGGTGAGCCGGCCACAGGGTCACGGGCACCCAAGGCATGAGGAGCAAAGGCTAGCCTGTCTAGTCTGATCCCCACAAGAGCTGCTGTAGCACAAACTGCTGAAAACCTTAACGCTGGCCATGATAGAAAGGTGTCAGAACACACAGTGCATAGCAGGTGCCTGCGTATGGGGCTGCATTGCCACAGACCGACCGCTAGGAGCGCCCATGCTGGCCCTTCTTCACTGCCGAAAGCACCTACAATGGGTGTGTGAATGTCAGAACTGGACCATGGAGCATGGAAGGCGGCGGCCCGGTCTGATGAATCGCATTTTCTTTTAGATCGTGTGGATGGCTGGGCGCGTGTGCGCTGTTTACCTGAGGAAGAGATGGCAGCAGGATGTGCTGTGGGAAGAAGGCAGTGTGATGCTCTGGGCAATGTTCTGCTGGGAAACCTTGGGTCCTGGCATTCATGTGGATGTTACATTGACACATGGACCACCTACCTAAACATCGTTGTAGACCATGTGCACCCTTTCACGGCAACGGTATTCCCTGATGGCAGTGGCCCTTTGCTCAGGAATGGTTTGAGGAACATGACAAAGAGTTCAAGGTGTTGTCTCGGCTTCCAAATTGCCCGGATCTCAATCCGATTGAATATCTGTGGGATGGGCTGGAAAATGAAGTCTCGTCCGTAGAGGCCCCACCTCGCAACTTACAGGAAGGATCTGCTGCTAACGTCTTGGTGCCAAAGACCACGGGACACCCTCAGAGGTCTTGTGGAGTCCACGCCTCAACGGATGAGAGCTGTTCTGGTGGCACGAGTGGAAACTGCACGGTATTAGGCACGCCACGGTTTTAATGCTGTGGCTGATCGGTGTATTTACTTTGTACCTTTCCATAAATCTGTTAGGCATTCATCTTTTTTAACCTTAAAACACGGACGGACGGACGGACGCACGGATACTTGCAGAGCGAAATACAGATCTGCAGATCACCATGCTGTTTAAGCGTACGTGGAAGTGTGTAAAGCAGACGCCAGGCCGACACAAAGGGCGATTATCCCATCTGCCGAGGAGCCCCCCGCCTCCTCCCGCTCCACAAGAGCAAAATGAAATTGGCCGTCTCTGGTGGGAGGGGGCACTTGCGCTCTTAATTACAGCGCAGACAAGCGCCATCGGTCACCCCCGGGCTGGGCGGTCGCTGCGGGGGCTGTCAGAGAGCCGTCACACAGCAGGCGTGCGCCATGCATCATAGGCGACCCCTGGCAGCTGCCACGCCCGCAGGGCATCCCAGCAGCACCGCTCAGTCATGGCCCGTCTGCCCACCCAGAACCGCAATTCCTCTTGCAGGAGGTCATTCCAGCCATTATTCCAGCTATGTTTTGGGGCGACAGTGGACCCCGGCGGGGGGCAAGTCCTGTGGCTGTTCAGCACCGAAGGGTGTGTACGACTGCCATACCTCTTGCTGGAAAAACAGATCAAACCCTAGAAAGAGAAAGAGGGACTGAAACGGTGCTCTGTCTTAGTGCTGTGGTAAAATGAGCCGGGGACTACAGCCTCTTGGGTTTAGACCATGAAAAGAGCAGCAGCTCAAATTTACAATAAAAACACCAACTTTTAAGAACCCTAAAGTCCGACATCCCTAGTTTACGCAAATCTTTACAAGCGCACATTACCTCACTTTGCTGAAACCACACACACAGTCATTCAGATATAAGAGCTACAGAAATCTGTCTGCAGAAGGTGCAGGTTAGGTGGTTAAGGAAATGCATGACCTGGACAAAACAGGTTAATTCACTGTCCCTGACGCAGAGTACTTAGCAGCATGCTAATGCAAACGTGTCAGAGTAAAACAGGGCAAGCGGTGTGGTAAATTACCAGGATTCAGAGCGGCGAGTGGGGTTCATCGACTGCACATGAGACACTTGCTGTAATTACCGCAGTACATTTAAGGGCCCTGACAGCAGCGGGAGGAACAGCTGCACTTGCCTGCGCTTATGGGATGGCGGGGTTGAGGCTCTCAGGCTCTTATTAGTGTTCCAGGGTTGGACTCGAGCATTCAGCTGGACAACGTCCACGAGCCCAGGGAAAACCTCATTGGCCAGTGGCAATGCTCTGCATGCACGCACGCACGCACGCAACAGCCAAAGCAATTCATCACTTCACTGCTCCCTGATGTAAGGGGTGAACAGCTCATTGCAGAGTCTCTTGGGCTGAGGAACTCCTGGAGTGGTGTGCCAAAAGCAGGATGCACCACCATGTAACTGAGATGGCAAAAGAGAGGAAGACGGTGCACAGATACTGTGCACAATGGGGTTAATGTGTTCCACAAAACCTCCCATTTAGTCAAATTCTAGCACGAGCACATAGAATTATTATTTCTCAAGGGTTCAGATAAATAAATTAAAACATTAGAAAATAAGTTCTCAGACTGAAAATACGCAAGATGGGATGAAAAAGTAAGGAATACGGTGCTCTAACTGGATTTTCTGTAGCTTTTCTCTGCCATTTGGCGAGTACCACACAGTGTTTTGTCCAGCTGTACAACAGCGGAACTGCACCGGAGACTTGGAGAACCAATACCCTTTCTCATGTCACACCATCACTATTTCCTGAGGTTAAAAAAAAAAAAAAAAAAATTAAAAAATGCAGAGGACATCACTGCTCTTCTGACTGCTGAACACAGAGCTTTTCTGCTACCACCATGACAACTGCATGCCTCTGGGGTCAGAGGTTATTATGGTTTGTTTATGCTGCTCATATCCAGCCAGCTCAGCTTATGAATGAGAGTCCTCAGACACATCCATGCTAAGCAAAGCGTAGGACTGCGTTTTGGGGGTGGTGAATTACACTGTTCCTCCTCAATTACAACTACGGGGGGGCTAAATGAGGTCACAGTGCAAAAACATGACCGCTGTTCTCTAGGGGACGAGGGATTCAGACAACAACGCTCAGCTGTGCTGTGAAGTTATACTGAGGACACACCATCCCCAACACACACACACACACACACACCATATTTAGTCCACAACCTTTAAACATGTGACTGAGTATGTAATTACACAAACTCAAAATAAATCAAATTTAGACATAACTTTATATGAGACTATTTAAAGGCATTTTTTCATCTAAGGAACACACACGTTTCACTGGTCAACAAAACGGGCATCCATTTTCCCCTCTGCCCATGAGAATGAGAACAAAAGATCTTTTTTTGGGGTGATCGGGTGAACATCACACAGCAGCTCTAAAGACAAGATCATTTATAATTTAAACGTAAAAACATCTATACTGTAACTACGGGTTACAAATATGCTAAAAATATAAACCTACTTTGTCACAAGGAGCTTAAATGGAACACACAAATTCTCAGCAAAGACTAATGCACTCAGTCTAAATAATATATAAATATAAACAAATCAGAAATTCACATTAAAAATGCCTGAAATATGAAAGATAACCAATGGCATACATCAAAAGAAGGAATATGGGATTTAAGTCATTTGTTGTCAAACACTTCAGCCAAGACTCTCGTGCAACTTATTATCATGGATGAATTAACTTGTCTTGTTATTGGACGCATTTACATATCTGGAATATTTTCCAAAAATGTCCCCTTCAGTTCTTCATCCGCAAGCGGAAAAGGCCTCCACGGCTCCATCTCCACATGCAGACTTGGGGCTTCTTCATGAGCATTAATGTGCATTATTACTGGCGTACAGCTCTGCCAGCAGCTTGGCAGATGCACAGACAAGGAAAGTGATATCCTTGTATATAAAGACATTGTTGTGACTTATTTTCTGTCAGTTTCAATAAAGCAGGGCTGCTCTGCTCTAGGGAGTTATGTGATGCTACCTGCTTGTCTGACTTCACACCAGCACTACAAAGCATCCCAAAAATCATCGTGTGAACACAACTTCAGTCCAGCACATATTCGATGGCTGTATAATTGGAGACAGGGTTTCACTACTGCACTTTCCTTTGAAGCTTACATCAAAAAGTGTGCACACTGGCTCTCCTTCACCTAAGAAACGCATCCAATCTCAGGACATTCGTCTTGTTAGATGTTGGTGGGAAAAGCGCTACTGCATCCTGGGCCTGCACAGGACCTCACTGCACTGCCTGGGGGTCAGTTACCCAACTGCTCATTAGGTACAGCCAAACAAGGCTTGTGGCAGCACTCAACCCGTCCCCCCCTGCCCAAGCCAACACACAAACACCGGGCAAAGCGCTGCAGCTCTGTTCTCCTGCACAGATTACAAACAGGATGATCAATAATAATAATAATAATAATAATAATAATCTACAATAGCAACAACACTGTCCTCCTCTACTCTGCATATGGGATTCATTTTAAATCAACATATTAACTTCTGCTTCACAGCGCTCTCCCTCTGAGGTCTTCAAGGGCTCACTCTTTATCAGCTTGTGTGTGTGTTTGCAGAAATTAACCATTTGCATCCCTCACACACAGACACACAATTCACATCCCGTGACAGTAAATGTTATTGCGGAGCCCACAGTTCAGCTCTTCAATATTCACAGGGTTCACAAACACCACACAGCAGTGAGACACAGGGCACAGGAAGAACAAGCACTGGAGAGGTAAATACTGCCATAACTTACCAGAAATATGCGCTCGAGCTGGTCCTGGATGTCCTTCATGCCAGGAAAGGCGGCAGCTCCCTGGATCATTTCAACAAAAATGCATCCTACACCCCTGTGGTGAAGAAAAAAGCAAGCAACACCATAAAACCCTGTACACTACAGTGCATTGACCTGCTGCTCACTTTAACACAGCAGAGCGGAGCTGCACGTCAGCCCATTTTGACAGCAACATCCCCACAAGCACAACTCCTCATACTTGAAACAAAAACCTCCCGGTCACAAGGACAGTGCTGCAGGGCTGCAAGTGCCACATCTGTGCTTCATCAGAGTCGATGCTCATAGTATTGTCATGGGAGCGCAATTCCGTCCCAAACAGATGTCAATGAATTTAACAGCTGGCAGAAGAGAAAGCTTTCACACACACAAGCAAACACACCAAGGAACGCATGCTGGAGTCGAAAGCCCATTTGCCGCTTGGTGGGCACTAAGAGAATCTCTTAATCATACGGATTCATTTCATGCTTGTGATATCAATGTTTTAGAAATGTGCTGGGGACAACAAGGTTTAAGGTATGATCCTCCTGGGACGCAACATCTGTGACCTGGAGGAAAAGTCAGTTTCGAAAACTGCTCCAGTGAAATGAAAAAAGTTGTCCAGGTCGAGTGCAGGAACCAGAAGAAATAACAAATGTTTCTTGAAAGGCAGAGCTGTTCAAACGCCGTCTGCTTGTAAAAACATAACTCTGCACTTCCAGCGAACATGTATTTTACTGACCTTTTTGATACGTGGAGACAACAAAGCATCTCAGGGAGGGCCAGGTGAACCTTTCTCAAATGTTTAGTTGAACTGCATATTCATATGCAGAAAAGTTATCTATTGTACATAATATTTGGTTCGTGTCTTATGGTGAGGTCAAGTGGTGTGGGGAACAAGAGAATCTACGGGGAATAAAGCCACTCCAGATTACAAAAGGAAATGGAGCGTCACTCTGTGCCCCCACCTGCACGAGGGACAAGGAGGCACTTCTGCCATCTCTATCTAATAACCACCATCGATCACGATTAGCGCACGGCTCACTGTTTAGCACTCGGCCATCGCACCACTCAGCAAGGGTCCTGCTCCGCTTAGCGGAAAATAAGTAGGGATTAAATTCTTGCACAAAAAAAAAAACCCTTTTTATCATCTTCGATGGCGTGCTGGTAGCAGCCAGCAGGTTATACAAGCATTTCACCACCAACAAAAAAAGCCCTTTTATTCAAACTTGCCCTGACAGTTGGTCACTAATGCTAAATCCTGCATAAAATCCCACGGAGGTTGAGGACACGGCATTTCCGTCCACGTCTGGCCTCATTCATCACTCGACTCCCAAGTGGCCATCCTGCGGACACACCGTGTTGTTCAGCTAAGTACAAAGGAAAGAACAGGTGCAAAAACTACCTGTAAGCCTACATACCCTCGCAGCGCATCATCCTCATCCAGTAAAACCTTTTCCACCCCACTATCACACTAGTGTTCCACTGCAATGGTGCCACTTTACTTTGCGGGCAAGCACTACAGCCAGATCCAGATACATGTTGTGTATAACTACAGGGCGTTGCCTTAATCCAAAGTATCAACCGAGGTCCAAACATGTCACTAACACAGCAGCTGTTGCAAGGAGGGACCTTAGCCAAAGGTACAAGAGCAGCACCAGGGCAAGCACTTCCTGTTGTGCCTCTGCTTATGGTGGGAAACCACATGTTGGCTTCAGCTTTGTCCCTCTTGCCGCAAACCCTCCTGTTATTAGCAAGAGAGTAAGCAGATGGTGTAGAACACAGTGACCTTGAGTGGTGGCCTCCAGGTCATGGCTGCACGTGTACGATAACAACGGCCACACTTTGGACTCTACCAGATGAGCGGTACAAACAGTTTGAATGAAGACAACGCAACGAATGCCTTTGGGTCACCGGGCGCTGGCTCAGTGCCGGGCAGCGCCACGGAACCTTGCAGCTGCTACATCCGGCAGGAGAAATGCATCGGTGCGCTCCCCCACTTCTTAACTGCCTTCGCAGGGCTTGCAGGAATGCCTGCTTAATGGCCTCAGTGTTTGTTTAGCCGTTGCCCGGCAGCGTCCGGGTCCAGTAACCTAATGAATAACGCACATGCACACACGCCCAAGGCGATTGAGAGAAAGAAAATACAAATCACGCAGGGCTGTTCATCGACGAACGACAGGAGTGAGCAGGACCCCCAGAATGCTGCCCGGATCCACCTACTGCAATGTTTGCGTCAAAATGTGAGCTCTGCTCAGTTTAGGGTTCTTCCTGCATTTCAGGTGACCCCCCCGTGGACCGTTAAAGAATCCTTTGGTGTGCGCCCCCCCGAACGACACCCCCGCACCGCCCCAGTGCCCTCCAATTGCCCTCGGCAGCGGGCAGCTGGGGTCCTTGCGCCGACGCCTGGCTGCAGACAGGCAGACTGACAGCGACACAGCTCACTAAGCAGGACAGCAGCATGTCCTCGGGAGCCCCACTGGCCACCTGTCTCTCAAACTGGTCAACAGATGAAGATGAGTTTGGAGGAAAATCAGCCAAACACAACTCACCAACTTTCCTCCCAGTGCCACCCCAGCTGAGGTCAAACTCTTTTACTATCGAGTAATTTGTCTGACTTCTTTCTCCAAGGTGACTTCCAGCATTTGAAACCTAAGCTACCTTTTTTAACCTCGATTAAGTGAATTTCAGGACGACCCTGGCCCCTCCTATTGGAAACTGATGACTCAAACCACAGCACTACTGACTGCCAAATGTTTGAACAGCATTACTTTGTGTGTTTCTTAAATCCATCATCAATAGGTCACTATTACTTTAACTCTAACCTGTAACAACACAGCACACATGATCCCCACTGTAAAAATGTATTAGTGCTGCCTCTTTGAGACCTTCGCTTCCTTTCCAGAGCATTGTGCTGCATGTGGCTTTTGGTGTCCTCCCCCCACCCCAGCGCACACCTTCTGCTCCAGATCACCTGCACCAGCTGCCTCCTGTTGTCTTGAACCCTTTCCTCCATTGTTCGTTGTTCCGAATGGCTCTGCATCTCCAACGTGTTAATGGATTCTTTATAGCCTCTCTGTTGTAACCTCTCTACTTCTGACTCTCCTCTGAAATGTCCAAAGCTTCAATACAGCCAGTGATGATAACGCTCTTGCAGCAGTCAAGTCACTTCCTCTACAGGCAGCTTGTCTAGCAGAACGACGCTGTTCAAAGTGTGACACAGAGTGAAAACATTCGGCTGCGATGAGGCACAAGCACCGCTTATGGGGCTGCCTCTTCCACAGAGGCTGTAAATCAACCCCTGTACTACCCTGGATCCAAATGAAACGGGGAAACTAAACGTCAAAGACCTTTAAGCATCAATGTGTTGGTGAAACGCACTGTGAGAGAAAATCCACAGCCATATGTAGAAATGTGGGAAAGCCATTTCTAATAAGTGCTGGCGACTGGGATTGGCCCATGAAAGCTGAGCATTCGCAGTACAGAATTGATGGGCGCATAGTGGGAGAACCGAAAAACGAACCGAGCTGAGCGGACGAGCAGATGGAAGGACAGTCAAACGCGGCCACAAGTGGGACTGACGGGTGAGGCACTTACCACATGTCCAGGCAGGTGGAGTAGTCCGTGGAGCCAAGCAGCACGTCGGGGGGGCGGTACCACAGCGTCACCACCTCGTTGGAGTATGTGTGGCTGGGCACGGACTTTGCCCTTGCCAGGCCTGCGAGTGGGGGAGGAATATGGGTTACGTCGTGTGAAATGCAGTCAAACTGGAGTGAAAATGGTATAAGGACATGAAATCATAACAATAACCGACTTTTGGCTGCTCCCGTTAGGGGCCGCCACAGCAGATCGGCTCGTCCGCGTATTTGGTTTGGCAGATTTTTACGCCGGATGCCCTTCCTACCGCAACCCTCCATTTTGTCCAGGCTTAGGACCGGCACAGAGGTGCACCCCCTTGCGGCTGGATTTGCATCGACACCCAATCTGGGGCTCAAACCAACGGCCCCGAGATTAGGAGTCACATATTCTACCGACTGAGCTAGCCGGGCAGTGACGTGAAATCCTAAACAGAAAAAAATATTTTCCTTCTACTTTGGTATGAAAATTACTTCTTTAAAAAAAAAAAAAACAACAACACAATCTAACTGACAAAATGCATCCAGAGTCAAAAGGATAAAACAAGTTTAAAAAAAAAAAGCATTCGTCACCCTGTCAGACCCCCTCCCAAAACCCCAGCCCCCAATTCCACACTGTAATTTACTGTGAATAATTAGCATCTCCAAACAAAGCTCGCCAGGGTGTCTGGCACCGCCAGGAATCCCGGTAGGGTCAAGGATGGGAAGCCGAATGGTGCGACAACCGAGAAAGTGAGGATGCGCCTGTAGATTCATTCTACACTGAGGGAATAAGCACCATCTTTGGGGCAGTCGCCATGGCAATGGCTAAGGGAAAAACCCCCATTTAAACTGGAAGAGGGTGCGTTTGGGGTCGGGGTGCTACATGGGCCGTCTGAGCTGTCAGTTCACTCACAGCCTTTTCCAGAAAGGTCACGGGCTTCATGTCCTGGTCTCTGCACGCCCATCTCTGTCAGCTCGAAGCCCATCGTCCTCATTCCCAGAGCCAAGCGCCCTGGGGTGTGGGGGAGGGGTCGCACTACCCCAACTCGCTGAATTATGCATCATTCACTTAGCATCTGACGGGTTGTGTTGTGCCGAGGAACAGGGTGGATGTGGGGAAATACTTCACTTTTCAAGTGGTACACAAGACTTCCCTGACCACCACTATTATCAGCAGCAGCTCATATTTTGTGACCTACAAAAAACACACACACACACACACACACACACACACCAATTCAGTGTCCTCAGTTCAGCGGAATCGTGTCATTTGGATGAAAACCACACAGAATAGATTGGGTGCGCAGATTTGAACCCAGAGTCCAGCAGCTGTATCTGCTGTGCTGGTTTAGAGCTCAGGACCACCCGGACTGTTCTCTGTGCCACTCATTCCCACTGACTCATACAGCACAGTGAACAAAATACCACATGTAACAGTCCCTTCTCCACGCTGCTTGCAAGGAAACAAAATGGAATGCAATGAAACAGAGGAAAAGCAAAGCAAACTAACACAAAGCACAAAGGCCACAAGGAATTAATACCTTGCTGGAATTGCAGGAAAATTAATTCCTGCCAAGGTGCCGACTGGTAGCTCTCCTCCGCCACTTGACACATTTTGGATATGGGAATTACTGCAAGGCCTGCCGGATATAATAGCGGCCCTTTCAGATACCCATTGCTCGCTGCGGTCAAGATTACACTGAGCATAATCCCGCATTAATCCACGCTGCCATAGTTCAGCAGCGAAAGTGAACGGATCGCATTGCAGGTGCTCTCTATCGAGGAGTGCAGACATCGGGCAGCGCCCTTCACACTGGGCTCCTCTCATTTACACATTGAAAATGTGGAAGTCTTTTGCTCTTTTGTTAATACAAGCATGCTGTCCTGAAAACATTTTTCAGCCCTGGGTTTAGTGATCTCTGTTCTGTGTCAATTTCCTGCCACCTGACTCACTGACTTCATTTACAGGGAGCAAACCTCCCACAATGCAATGCTAACAATTATCACCCAAGTGTAGGAGTGCAGTAGCTCAAACCGAGTTAGGAATGATGTCTGTTTTGCCAACTTCCAAGGAGGACCTCTGGATTTTTCTGACTGGGATCAGCATCTTGTAATTCCTATCACTGCTGCTGTCCAATGCCACAAATCCTCAGCACATTCTGCGCTTCTGGGGTGGGGTTTTTGCTGCTTCAGCAGATCCCAGTGTCCATCACATTCTTTCATGCACCTTCCTTTCAGAACAAAGAACCTCAAAAACACTGTTACCCCGGCAAAAAAAGAAATGTAAATGAACACCAAAACAGAACCATCCAGTGGTGGGTGCGTGCAGCTCCACTGCCACTGCAATTTGTCTACTGTGACCAAATACAAACGGTTTGTGGCCACGATAAATATCTGAAAAAGCACTGCATTCATGTGAAGATGGCACTTTTCTGTAGAGAACATGGACAGCTTCTGACTTCTGACCACAGACGGCCAGAAGCAGCAGCAGCAGGCAGGAACCCGCCCACCATGAAGGGCAGAAGCAAGCCAACGCACTACTGACTTATTTTACTTTGAATGTGTTCACCAGGGCAGATCAACTGCAGCTTCAGGTGGGACACAAATTCTGCCAAACCTGCAGTTTGTTTAACGTCCCCAGAGGCCCGAGAGCTCCGATTTCCACTTCAGATGCTCCACACCAATGCTTGCAACAGAAAAACCCATCTCCAAAGACACATGCAGCGTCAAGACAGACCACTGCACGGTGAGCAACATTTTCAAGATTTGCCGAATCTCCCATTCCACACAAAAAAGTAACATTTATGCAGGAAAAACATGTTACATTGGCAGTGCATTACATCTGCAAAGAAGTAAATGAGCGTAATAAAAAATTCAGAGGAAAGCAAGCAAAGGAAAAGAGGACTTAAAACACAAGCAAATCTCTTGAGCGGCAAGGTGAGAGGCAGCTCATCTCTCACGGATGCGAGCCACGCGACCTGTGCACTCCACCCACTTCTGGGGCCGCAAAGGCCGATCAGCACGACACGCGCAAACGCCCATTGCAGTCCTTCAGCTAACAGCACAGGAACACACAGCGGGTTCTGGGGTTGTGCTCCAACGCCTCCCAGTGAAACCATTTGCGTTCATTACTCGTGGAGAAGATGCCGCTCTCAAATTGTTGGTGGAGGGGTCATGCATGGATAACGGAAAATTTGAAATATTTCTAATTTATTCATCCAGCCAACACTTTTTCTTCAGAGCAACTTGGACAAGTGAGGTTGACAGAATGTAAGAGAACTCTCATATGAAACATCCCCAGGGCTGTAGATAAACTCTCAACTCCAGTACTAATCTGTAGCCAGCGAACAAGCTGCACACCCGTAACATGAACATAATGGCATTTCAGTTAAGCAAATTTCTTCTCTTGACAACTTAGATATACTCCTGGCAATTATAAATAATTATGCTGGAATAAAAACCAAGTTTTTAAAGCGGTAAACCATAGCTCTCAAAGCCATAGGACACAGACTGGTGGTTTTCCTGGAAATCGGGGATAATCTGATCATGCACACCATTATGACAAGGGTTACGCTCTCTACTGCACACCATCATTTTCATTTTAGCCATGCAAACAGGAGCTGCATGCTAACACCTACAAGAAAATCCCTTTTATTATTAATACACCAGACAAACAAATTCCCCAACATGCTGTTCACTAGAGTGCTTCTCATCAGACATGACCTCACGTCACTGTGGCCATGCGATACATCTCCTCAGTCACCAGGACCCATGGAAACTGCAGAAACCCAACCCCGACAAGCAGCACCACTTCCAAATTGAACAATAATTTGGTTCCACCTAAGGAAGAGAAGTCATTAAGATGAAATGTGCTTCTACTCGAGTTGATTTCAGAGCTTCTGCAGCCATTTCATGCAGATCGTATAAACCCACAGCATGGAAATTGGAACATCAGATAATAAAATAACTATGAAATGCACATTCATCTCAGCTGTGATGGCACCTTCAGCAGTGAGACGGTGCTCAACAAAGGCAAGGAGATTCAGAGGCAGCTGCTGCCGCCACTCCATTCACGCACAATAAAGCAGCAATAATGAGCGACGTTTGGGCTCCTCTCATTGCATCAAACTAGAAACTGCAGCCATGCACAGATGTCCGCATCTCCAGTGCTCCTGCTGTAAAGTCAGGAGGGTTTGATGGTGCATCTGTCCTTTGGCCAAGTGCCACGTAAACACATTTTAGTGCTTCGGCAGTTTCTCTATTGTAGGGGTCACTTTCTCATCCTAATCTTAGTGCAGCTGATCCAACACACCAAGTGCAGCATGAATGAACAACCAGCATCATTATGGCTCATGCTAGATATGAAGCTGCTGCTTCTTCTTTCGGCCGCTCCCGTTAGGGGTCGCCACAGCAGATCAATTGTTTCCACTTCTTCCTGTCCTCTGCATCTTTCTCCGTCACACCCACCACCTGCATGTCCTCCTTCATCACATCCATAAATCTCCTCTTAGGCCTTCCTCTTGCCTGGCAGCTCCATCCCTAGCATCCTTCTCCCGATATATCCAGAATCTCTCCACTGCAGATGTCCAAACCAACACAATCTCGCCTCTCTGACTTTGTCTCCAAACCGTCTAACCTGTGCTGCCCCTCTAATATACTCATTCCTAATCCTGTCCATTCTCATCACACCCAATGCAAAACTTAACATCTTTAATTCTGCCACCTCCAGCTCTGCCTCCTGTCTTTTGCTCAGTGCCACTGTCTCCAACCCATATAGCATAGCTGGTCTCACTACCATCCTATAGACCTTCCCTTTCACTCTTACTGGTACCCTTCTGTCACAAATCACTCCTGATACTCTTCTCCACCCACCCCACCCTGCCTGCACTCGCTTCTTCACCTCTCTTCCACACTCCCCATTACTCTGAACTGTTGATCCTAAGTATTTAAATTCATCCACCTTCGCCAACTCTACTCCCTACATCCTCACCATTCCTCTGTCCTCTCTCTCATTTATGCACATGTATTCTGTCTTAGTCCTACTGACCTTCATTCCTCTTCTCTCTAGAGCATATCTCCACCTCTCCAGGGTCTCCTCGACCTGCTCCCTACTCTCACTACAGATCACAAAGTCATCCGCAAACATCATAGTCCACGGTGACTCCTGTCTGATCTCATCTGTCAACCTGTCCATTACCATTGCAAAGAAAGGACTCAAAGCTGATCCTTGATGTAGTCCTACCCCCACCCTGAAAGCATCCGTCACTCCTACTGCAGACTTCACCACTGTCACACTGTCCTTGTACATATCCTGTACCACTCTTACATACTTTTCTGGCACACCCGACTTCCTCATACAATACCACAGCTCCTCTATAGATACCCTGTCATATGCTTTCTCTAAGTCCACGAAGACACAATGCAACTCCTTCTTACCTTCTCGGTACTTCTCCATGAACACCCTCAGAGCAAACATCGCAAATAAACTCTTTTGACTCTTTGATCTGTAGTACTCCTTCTCGGCATAAAGCCATACTGCTGCTCACTAATCGTCACCTCCCTTCTTGACCTAGCTTCCACTACTCTTTCCCATAACTTCATGCTGTGGCTGATCAATTTTGTCCGTCTGTAGTTACTACAGCTCTGCACATCACCCTTGTTCTTAAAAATTGGTACCAGTACACTTCTTCACTCCTCAGGCATCGTCTCACTTTCCAAGATTACATTAAACAATCTGGTTAAAAGCTCCACTGCCGTTTCTCCTAAACACTTCCATACTTCCACAGATATGTCATCTGGGCCAACAGCCTTTCCATTCTTCATCCTCTTCATAGCTGTCCTAACTTCCTCCTTGCACTCCCCTGTTCATAATCCCTACATCATCCAACCTTCTCTTTCTCTCTCTCATCAGCCCCTAAAAGTATTCTTTCCATCTGTTCAACACACTCTCCTCGCTTGCGAGTACATTTCCATTGCTATCCTTTATCACCCTAACCTGCTGCACATCTTTCCCAGCTCGGTCCCTCTGCCTAGCCAATCGGTACAGGTCCTTTTCCCCCTCCTTAGTGTCCAACCTCTCATACAATTCACCATTCGCCTTTTCTTTAGCCTTCGCCACCTCTCTCTTCGCCTCATCTCCTTGTACTCCTGTCTATATTCTTCATCTCTCTGTGTATCCCACTTCTTCTTCGCCAGCCTCTTCCTCTGTATACTCTCCTGTACTTCTTCATTCCACCACCAGGTTTCCTTATCCTCCTTCCTCTGTCTAGATGTCACACCAAGCACCTTTCTAGCTGTCTCCCTTACCACTTCTGCTGTAGATGCCCAGCTCACTGGTAACTTTTCACTGCCACCCAATGCCTGTCTTAATTCTTTCCTGAACTCCACCTTATAGTTTTCCAACTTCCACCATTTGATCCTTGGTTCTGCCCTCACTCTCTCTTTTTGATCTCCAATGTCATCCTACAAACCACCATCCTATGTTGCCTAACTACGCTTTCCCCTGCCACCACTTTGCAGTCTACAATCTTCTTCAGTCTGGCCCCTCCCACATAAGATATAATCCACCTGTATGCATCTTCCTCCACTCTTGTATGTCACCCTGTGTTCCTCCCTCTTCTTAAAATACGTGTTCACCACAGCCATGTCAATCCTTTTTGCAAAATCCACAATCATCTGACCTTCTGCGTTCCTCTCCTTGACACCATATCTACCCATCACCTCCTCATCTCCTCTGTTCCCTTCACCAACATGTCCATTGATATCCGCTCCAATCACCACTCTCTCTCCCTCAGGTACACTCCTCGCCACTTCATCCATATCACTCCAGAATTCTTATTTCTCATCCATCTCACACCCAACTTGCGGGGCATATGCAGTAACAACATTCAGCATCACACCATCAATTTCCAGTTTCATAACCATTACTCTGTCAGACACTCGCTTCACCTCCAAGACACTCTTTACATACTGTTCCTTCAGGATAACCCCTACCCCGTTTCTCCTCCCATCCACACCATGGTAAAACAGTTTAAACCCCTCTCTGATGCACCTAGCCTTACTCCCCTTCCATTTGGTCTCTTGCACACACAATATATCAACCTTCATGCTGGATATGAAGCTGAACTCTGCAAAAAAAAAAAAAAAAAAAACCCAACAGTTCATTTCCAGAGCTGACCAAAATGTTAAGAAAAGGAATATTAGCACGAAAAGCACAAATCTATTAAAAAGAACACCAAGAAGCAAGTTCTTTGGTAAAAATGTAAATTCAGCCTCATTTGTCATTCGCACTGCAACACAGGCCAGAACAGAAAGGTCCATGGTTCAGGTGCCAACACTCTACCTGTCAAAAGGAGAACACAAGTGGGAAACCACTGGGCACTTGGTGTCTTGGGCCAAGAGTGTACAATTACTATTACTGTGATATTAATTCACTTATCTGATGTTTTTCTCTGAAGTGACAGTTATTTACCTTTTTTTTTTTTTTCTCAGAATCAGAATCGTGTTTATTGGCCAAGTATGTGAGCAAGCACAAACAAGGAATTTGATTCCGGTAGATGGTGGCTCAACACACAAGGGTATAGAACAACAACGTATGAAGACAAAAACAACAACATATGAAGACAAGCAGCATGTACAGACAATGTATAGAAACATGTATAGACAATATATAGACAACATCTTGTCTTATCTACAAAATTACAAGATTACAACAATAAATATATGAAGATGTGGATAAAGTGCAGTAGCAGTGCTGGGGGTCTTTAGACAGAGTGAGTTAAGTTGTTAAGGAGGGAAATAGCGACGGGAAAGAAACTGTTTCTGTGTCGACTAGTCCTGGTCTGCAGGCTTCTATATCGTCTGCCAGAGGGCAGCAAGTCAACAAGGCTGTGTCCAGGGTGTGAGGGATCTGAGATGATTTTCCCTGCCCTTTTCCTGGTTCTTAGGAGAAATGGGTCCTGGATGGAGGGCAGGGGGGCACCGATGATCTTTTCTGCTGTCCGTACAGTCCGCTGCAGTCTGTTTCTGTCCTGTTTAGTGGCTGCTCCATACCAGACTGTGATGGAGGAGCACAGGACAGACTCAATTACTGCAGTGTAGAACTGGATCAGCAGATCCTGTGGGAGACTGTACTTCCTTAGTTGTCTAAGGAAGTACATCCTCTGCTGGGTCTTTGTGAGGATGGAGGAGATGTTGGTCTCCCACTTCAGGTCCTGGGAGATGGTGGTACCCAGGAACTTGAAGGTTTCCACAGTAGACACTGGGCTATCTGATATGGTGAGGGGGAGCAGTGGAGAGGGATGTTTCCTGAAGTCCACTGTCATCTCTACAGTTTTGAGCGTGTTCAGCTCCAGGTTGTGCTGACTGCACCAGAGTACCAGCCGCTCAACTTCCTGCCGGTATGCAGACTCGTCACCGTCCTGGATAAGACCAATGACGGTGGTGTCATCTGCAAACTTCAGGAGCTTAACAGCTGGGTTCCTGGAGGTGCAGTCATTGGTGTAGAGAGAAGAGCAGTGGAGAGAGGACACATCCTTGAGGGGCACCAATACTCAGGGACCGAGTGTCAGAAGTGATCTCCCCCAGTCTTACTTGCTGCTTCCTGTCTGTCAGGAAGCTGGTGATCCACAGACAGGTAGCAGGTGGCACGCTGAGCTGGGAGAGTTTGGAAGCGAGGAGTCCTGGCACAATGGTGTTGAACGCCGAACTAAAGTCCACGAACAGGATCCTGGCATAAGTTCCTTGGCGGTCAAGGTGTTGCAGGATATAGTGCAGCCCCATATTTACTGCATCGTCCACGGACCTGTTAGCTCGGTAGGCAAACTGCAGGGGGTCCAGTTGTTGTCCTGCAACGTCCTTCAGGTGGGCCAGAACCAGGCGTTCAAAGGATTTCATGACCACAGACGTCAGGGCAATTGGTCTGTAGTCGTTCATCCCTGTGATGGTGGGTTTCTTGGGGACCGGGATAATGGTGGAGCATTTGAGGCAGGAAGGAACTTTGCACAGCTCCAGGGATCTGTTAAAGATGCGTGTGAAGATGGGGGCCAGCTGATCAGCACAGGCATTGAGGCAGGAGGGTGATACACCTGGCCCCGGAGCCTTCCTGGTCTTTTGCTTCTTGAAAAGCTGGCTCACGTCGTCGACGTGTATTCTGAGTGCCGGGGGGGAGAGTGAAGGGGTGGAAGGTGTGGTGGGAGTCATTGTCTCTGAGGTAGGGTGGGTGAGGGGTGTGAATCTGTTCCTCTCAAACCTGCAGTAGAAGTCATTCAACTCTTCTGCCAGGTCTTTGTTTGATTCGGCGGGGGGTGGGGGGCGGTTGTAGCTGGTGATGTCTCGCAGGCCTCTCCACACTGACGCAGGGTCGTTGGCTGAGAACCGTTCTCTCAGCCTCTTGGAGTAGCTTCTTTTGGCTACTTTAATCTCCCTGGTCAGAGTGTTCCTGGCTTGCTTGTACAGGGCCCCGTCGCCACTCCTGTAGGCATCTTCCTTGGTCTGGCGAAGGTGTTTCAGTTTTGGTGTGAACCATGGTTTATTGTTGTTGTATGTGCAGAAGGTCTTGGTTGGCACACACACATCTTCACAAAAACTGATGTATGATGTCACGGTGTCTGTCAGTTCATCCAGGTTATCAGAAGCAGCTTCAAAGACAGTCCAATCGGTGCAGTCAAAACAGTCCTGCAGCTCCTGCTTTGCTGCATTGGTCCACTTCTTCACAGTTTTAACCACTGGCTTGGCACGCTTGAGTTGTTGCCGATAGACTGGAATAAGATGGACCAGACAGTGATCAGAGTGACCCAGGGATGCCCGGGGAACAGAGCGATAGGCATCTTTTAAAGTGGTGTAACAATGATCTAGTATAGTATTGTCCCTGGTGGGACAGTCAATGTGCTGTCTGTATTTTGGGAGGTGGTGGTTTAGTTTTGCTCTGTTAAAGTCCCCAAGTACAATAAGAAGGGAATCGGGACGTTTCCTTTCCAGGGTGGTGATCTGGTCGGCCAGTGTGCGCAGCACGTCGTTCGTATTAACTTGTGGAGGAATGTAGACTCCGACCAGGATGAAGGAAGAAAACTCCCGCGGTGAATAAAATGGTTTGCAGTCAACGAAAAGAGATTCCAAGTTTGGGCTGCAGAATTTCTGTAACACCGTGACATCAGTACACCAACGTTAGTTTATGTAGAAGCAAAGTCCACCGCCCTTTGATTTCCCCGAGAGCTCCGCTACGCGATCCGCGTGGTGGAGATGGAAGCCCGGCAGATTTAAAGCAGCATCGGGGATACGCTCACTGAGCCAAGTTTCAGTGAAGCAAAGGGCAGCGGAACGTGCAAAGTCCTTGTTTGTCCTGTTAAGAAGCAGCAGCTCGTCCACTTTGTTCGTAAGGGAGCGGAGGTTCGCCAGGTGAATGGAGGGGAGCGCAGTGCGGAATCCCCGCTGACGGAGTTTCACCAGCGCACCGGCTCGCGTCCCACGTCTGTGTCTCCGCCAAGCCCCGCAGAGAGCCGCTGCTCCTCCAACTAAAATCTCGGGAAAACTCTCCGGGTTTATGAAAAAGGGGTAAAAACTGTTTTGAGACGACTGCCTAATGTTTAGCAGTTGATCTCTAGAAAAAGTTGCGTGGTCTGGGTGGCAAAACACGCAAAAAATAGACAAAAACAAAGAAAGTAGGAGAGAGCGCAGTACCGAGGCTGCCATCCGCGGCGCCATTTTTTTTGATGATCTCCCTTGATATCAATCAATATCAATATCTCTTGATATTTATACAGCTTGCTAATTTTACCACATTAATTCAAAGTAAGGACCTTAAGCGCATTTAAAGAATGAAAATCCTTCAGTGTTCTGAGCCATCTCAAAGCGCTAGGTTGCTGAATCTGTCCTGGGTGGGTTTGAATCTTTTAAAAACACACAACAAGCTAACAGTCTTAAGCTGCCGTGAGCGAAGCTGCGCCTTTATAACAATGAACTGCCAGGGTCTTGCATTTGCACCACAATTCCATGCTGGTGCTCAGTGCAACCCAGCAGTGACCGTGTCTGGCTCATATGAAAGTAATCGATTTTCTGCCAGGCAGCAACCGCCTTGTCTCCTTTGTTCTGCAGTGTTCATTAAAATATGGACACAAAGAACACACCGGAGATTAACCACACACACACACACACACACACACACACACACAAACACACACACACACACACACCTTTATTCAGAGGGGGTGAGGATGGCAGCTCCAGTACCACCAGACACCGCCCGTGTCAGGGTGGAGCCACAAGGTCTCACCCACCTCCCATCTCTCCTTTGAGCCAAGCCCATAGGCCTCAGATGTACACAAGGTTTTGTGGCACCAGCACCCCATTCCTCTTCAAGCTGGATGGGGTTGATAGCGTCTACATACTTTACTGGTATGCACTGCGGATGGGCGGCCTCACCAAAGTCGGCCAGCTTGAGCTCTCCGGTATCGCTGATGAGCAGGTTCTGTGGCTTGAGGTCCCGATGCAGAATGTAGCGTTGGTGGATGTAGGACAGACCCCGCAGCAGCTGGAACAGGAAGATCTGTAGAGACAGAAGGGAAGTTACCCCTTTATACTTCTTGCTGCACAAGTATACAGGTATGTTGCTTGCAGGTGCCCAATTTGCGTTAAAGGGGTCCTCATTTTGCACACTGTATGTTTGACCTGGCATGTCTTTACATACCCGCTCAAGAACTGTGTTGCCTTCACACACTGCATGTGCAGAACACACTTTGTGAAGGTATGCCTGAAAATGTGAACAGTGTCTCTGCTCAAGTGTTACTACTAGGTACTGCCAAACGGGAGAGGTGCTGTATTCGGCCTTCAGGTCTCTGGCCTCGGACCCCAGACACATTTCGCATCCACAGATGGTAGCAGAGGTCACGCTGTTTACACTGTTACATACTCATTCATTTACTCCATTACATAAAGAATGCCAGTGACGTGGGGGCAGAGCAGCAGGTCTGGGACAAGGGAAGCCCAACATTCATTGTTTGACACAGCAATGTCAGTGCCTGTTTACTCATATGAACTTTTTACATGAAAATTTTTCCGTCACAAAAAGCCTTTTCTATTTCTATGAAACGTGCACTTTGACACAGGTCAGAGCACCGAAGCTTTTTTATTTTTTAAATGTGCTAATATATTTCTTACACAATGGTATTTACTTTGCTGAGTACGAAAAATATCAGGCACATTTTCATGCAGGTCCTGTTCCCTAAGGACAATGACTTAAAGAGAAAAGGAACTTAAAATCCATTATAGCATCTCCAGGTATTGCTGAACGTTCCCTCCGCTGCATTTAGATTGAACTGAAACTGAATACATAACAGCCACTGAGCACACAGAGAGCTTGATGCTGTCTGGCATTCTGGGTCACCAGGGGTGTTTGCTTGACTGGTGGGTAATGATCCAGCCACACAGCGAAGGAAATGACTGAACACACATACATGTGCACGCACACGTGCACGCATGCATGCAACACCGAATCCTGCACTCAACTGTTTTGAAGAACAAACCAAATGTATTAAGGAAAACTCTTTCACGCTAAGAGCATAAACAACACCAGGTCCAGCTGGCTTTAATGGTGTCCTCACACACCAGTGTTTCTTCCACTGTCAGATGAGCACGATCACACTTCAGCACAGGACTTGCAAACACCACACAGGCAGCTGACCTATGAGGACACACAACTCTTTAGGTCAACTGTCCTATCGCTTTCCTCCATTTAGCCACCACTTTTCTCCAAAGCAAATTACACCGTTTTACCCATTTTACATGCTCCACGTGCCTTGATCAAGAGGTGGGATTCGAACTCACAGTCTCGAGTCCAAAGGAATCAGTTATACCAAAACACCGTCTGCTACTCGGTTCATTCCCATAGTCCATCTGGGTGACAGACAGAACCGATATGGGAAGACACCACTTCTCATGAACAGCAAGACTTGCACGCAGGTGTACAGGACTTAAACACAGTACGGCATAGTAAATGTGAGCACTGCATGGCCAGAAAGGTGTAAATGCTGTCTATGGGGATCTTCAGGCCCCGGGCAGGATGTGGAGGAGCCCTGTCGCTGCCGGCTCTGGCAGACGGGGCATCTGGTACGAGATACACTTTCTGCAACCGTAATAAGGCACGCTGTTTCTGGCTTGGGGGGGGGGGCGGCAAATTTTGCCGTGTTTTCTGGCTTTCGGGGCACTGAAATGGAACTCCTGTGGAGGACATGTGGTGCAAGCTCCTTCACCAGGAGGTAAACAGGACAGGAAAGCTGCAGGGGTTGCCGCAATCAGCACGCACACTTACAAGCCATTTCTTCAAAGTGGTCGCAGTGTCGGCCAAAGCCGAGCGGGCAGCTTTACCAGGCGGGGCGGTTGTTCCAGTTGTCCGTCATGCCGAGGTGCTGCCTTCTGAGGAGCTCGAGCAGGTTAAGGCAGATAACCATGAGCAGATCACGTATTACTGCTCACCCTGAGGGCTAGCCATTATTTGCATACAGAAATGAGGGTCCAGCGCAGAATAGACATGAGAAGGCAGCCCTCGATAGCGCCCCCACAGGCCGCCTCAAGGAAAACACTCAATGTGAGGAAAAGCATCCACTGGCCACAAAGCATCAGGGTCTGCAAGTGTTAGCAGTGCAGTTAAAACACATTTACCATCGCAGACACCGATAACAAATCAACCGGTATTGATGGCAAATAAATGAGCGGATGAGCATCTGTCTGCACTGGTTTGTTTCCACGCAGTTAATTCAGTGCTTAGACTGCAAATTGTTTATGTGATTATCGACGTCGGGGCTCTGGCTCGGCACTCGGTTAGACCGCCTCACCCGCTGTCCAGCGAAGAAGCACTTGAACTGGTGGCAGTCAGTGAATGGAGGTGCACTGTAATGCCACATTTTTGAGAGGCCCTACGGCGAGGAACCTGGACTGCCAGTGCCAGCTGCCGCAGGTAGAGCTGGATGTCACCATCCAAAACCCATCATCATTCTTTCTCTGAGCATTTATAAGAGTTGCATGAAGTGTTGAACCTACAAGCGTCATTCAGCATCTGAGGGTTCCTCAGGGCTAGGCACCTTCTCCTGTTCAAATATGTTACTTCACTCTACTACTATATACAGTACATACTACTATATATACTTACACGGATGTCAGATTTGATCTTCAAATCAGCAGACATTTTCATCTATTCAGACATAGAAATCTCCTTCCCAACAAAGTTTAAACAAAATTCTAATTTCATAGTTGAAGAAACAGCCCTTGTGGCTGCCAAATTAAAGGTAATTCCAGGCAGACAAAGACTGACACCCTGATGTGTTCAGTGAGAGATAAGGACCAGGGTGACGCCACCATCGCAGGTCAACAGTCTCCCTTTTACCCCTCAGCAGAACTTCATTAAACCTCCATTTTGCAGGACCTGCCAGGAGCCACAGTTCTATGGAGGGATACAGGAAGAGAGGCGCTCAATAATGCCAAAGAAACAGGCATCCGCAAGGTGCGTTCGCCCCACTGATGGTGCGTTGAATGGCAGTAATAATAGGGGCAAAGGGTAGTAATTTGGCAGTTGAACCCCTTCTTCTTCCACACTGCTTTGTTTGGTCTGAGCCCCCCCGTCAGTGCACAACACACAGCCTGCTGCACAGAGGACATCACTGTAGCGGACCTTTCTTTCCATTTTACATTTATGGTATCACAATTACATAATAATCCTTTAAGCTTACACAGTGAAAAGAAACACAATATTCAGCATATATCAGTATAAATGGAACTAACAATTAGAGTGTCAAAAATTCTCAAGTGTAACATACTCAAAACTGGTGTTTTGTTCCTACTTCGTAAAAAAAAGGGAAAATATATTTTCCTGCAGTTTTCACGAGCAGATTTTTCCTGCTATTGGATTAATCAAATAATTTTGGTGGCCTTTATGCCATCAATATTCATTTTCCCCTTCGTCTGCTGAAAACCGCGTAGCATTTGTTGCTTCGGATAGGAGACGCTGCGTCTTATCAACAGTTATGACTGCACCCGTACAACACGCTGTGCATCATAACTACTACTAGATTAAACACACACACACACACACACACACACACACACACACACACACACACACAAATGCGGTGTAAATGTGATCTCTTTTTTCAAATCCTAAATTATTCATTAGGTTTTCAAAAGAAGGGCTGACAGATCAACATTACTCATGCAAATCCTCGGTGACAAAAGGTGGAACGCGTTGCATAACTGCTTGCCCCGCAATCTGCCCCCTGCCTGCCGGTCTCATTCTGTCGGTGTGCCGTCTCCAGCTCCTTGGCTCCTGTCTTTGCGCTCATCCACTGCATGTCATTTCCTACAGGCACCTTGCAAACCCAGAGCAAAGCATGATGGACTGGAACCCAAGGAAGGAGGCAAACATGCTGCTGCTCCCCTGGGAAGCAAACTGAGCTTCCTTGTGCAAACTTCTTAAATCCTTCAAATTATTTAAACGCGGGAGCCAGCGGATAGCACGGTTATTACAGATGCTGCACTAGGATCACAAAGACCTGGGTTCAAATCTGACCCCCTGCTGTAGTACCTTTGACCAAATTACTTATCCCAGAATGACAGAGTAAAAATTACTCAGATATAAAGAGACAAATCACTGCATGTAGTTCAACAACATATGTCACCCTCAAGAAAAGTATCCCCAGAATAAAATAAGGGAGATCAATTTTTCAGTCATTAATAATAAGTTTGCCCAATGCATAGTCATGGTGGTCTGGAGCCCACCTCAGGAGCACAGATTTACGGTACACAATGAGGAGATTAGAAAAATCAACTTTAATGTTCAAAAAAGAACATCATTTCACATTAATTTTATAATTAATACTTTATAATAATATACAATATGTACGTACATACTGTGTATCGGGGGTAACATTAAAAAACTCAAAGCAAATAGTGAACTTTCAACAAAAAAAAAAAAAAAAAAAAAAGCCTTTTTATGTAAAAACTTTTTGTTCTGCATATGTTCCCTCAGAGCCCCCCACCTCCTTACCTTGACATTTTCAGGGTGGAGACCCCCCGGATGCTTGTCCATGTACTGGCACAGGTCCGTGTGCTAGGGAAGGGTTGAGGACAGGACAGAATAAGAGCCATTAGTGTGAGGAAAAACAGCCAGCAGGGTTTAGAGATGTGTGGCAGTCTTGTTTTTAATACAGACTCACCTACAAGCCAAGTCAAGTGCTTTAATATCCAAATAACCTCTCTGATCTCCTGCTAAACATTTAAACATAGCTGGGAAGTCTAAACACCCAGGAGCCCCTGGGACCCTGAACTGTCGTCCCTATCACTGCAGAGATGTTAACTTGCTGAGAGATGGCTTTGCGCGCACACACGGCTGCAGATCACCCATCAACTAGGCCATTTTATATGGCTGAGTAATTATACTGAAGTGTTACAAGCCGCCATGCATTATTTAAGCGCTTCACTTGCACTATAAATACTTAATCGGTTCATTTTAGATGTGCAACCAAAAATCGATGTCCTTTGAGGAACACCACTGTTTCCTGACCGCTGTGCTCACATTATTATTTAGGGGTGTATTCCGTGGTGTGCTGTCTAAGGGAAAGTTTGCCTAAGCAGGTTTATATTTTATTTTTTTTTCCATTCCCGTAAGTCAGTCAGTCGGATCAGAAGCACAGTCACGTTTCTTGCTCTTGGTGCACAGGAAGAAAACAGCACATAGACAAGACAGATTCTACAGAGCTTTTCCTCTTGGATCTTTCCTTTAGGACCAAAAAAGGTTTTAATAAATCCATCCAGTTGCCTGCCTACCTACTCATGCATCACCCATGTACCCTTTTGCCCACCTGTCCATCCATCTGCAAAAGACTGCAAGATGTTTCAGTCATGAATGAGGTGGGTCAGGCAGAAGCATGCTGTCCTCATGCCTGTGCTCAAGGTTTGCTTTTGCCGCTTGGTTCCCTGCGTCAGTCATCATTAACCAGAAGCCACGGGACGGAATCGATTATGCCAGCGGCAGCTGGTGTACGTGATGAGGAAAAGCAGCATTCAAAAAGGCTCACCATTTCAGGACAGGTAGATGAGGTTGAAGTTCTGTTTTTTACTCCACTGTCACCCCCACACACTTTTCCCACAAACGGCAAAACCTTTCAAGCGTTACGCTGCCTCTGTGCCTAGCCGAGTGAGGCAGGAACCCTCCAGCATCCCGCAGCAGATCAGGGCAACAGTGTTGCGGTACAGAGCCCAGTTGGCACCTCTCAGATTCCAGCTACAGGAGAGAGCGATCCAAGGCCCATAGCTGGGGAAAACCCCAAATGAAAGTGAGTTGAGGCCAACTCAGCAGCTGGGGCAGCGGTGCCTCGCTCTGTCTGCAGGGAGCGCATATCAAACATATTGATTTTCAGGCAGCTTCAAAGTGGTAGAAAAGCCAATGCTTTGCCCACATTGTGGCAGGAATTTCCTACTTTTGACCATTTTAACAGCTTTATTAAAAATAAATAAATAAAAAAATAAAAAAAGACAAACATCTCCATAGAGACTGAAGATAGAGGTTTCCAACTTTAAGAGTAAGTCTGGAAAAAAAAAAAAAAGAGAGAGAGAAAAAAAAAACGAATTTCCATACTGAGTTCCACAAAGAGGTTTGGTTTAATACAGTTGCAGTTTTACTCAAGTGGTGACTGCTCTGCACTTTTACTGAGATTCCCTCTGTCCCAGCATTTAACATGACATTCTAAACAAACCATTTGCCTGTTTAACAAACCTAACCTGTGTTCTGGAGGGGACTAAATGGCATTTGTGTGTGCTTAACAGCCACTTACCACATACTCAAAGACCAGCGTTAGCGTTTCCTTTGTGTGAATGATGTCGTGCAGAAGGACGATGTTCGCATGCTTCAAGCCTTTCAGAAGGGATGCTGCAAGGAGGACACAGAGCTCAAGGCAGTGGGTTACACCAGCACACTTCAGAAACAAAACCTTAAAGCTGCACAGCGTTTACTTGCACCCATTTAGCTGCTGCTTGTCCGCAGAAACTTGCACTGTTATACACATTTGTGGAACTGGGCTGGTTTTACAGAATCATTTCAGGGCAAGGGCCTTGTTCAAGGGCACTACAGCAGGAGGCGGGACTGAATCCCAGGCCCTTTGGGTGCAAGCTTTCAGCTCTAAGTAAAACACTGGAGGTGCACAGAAAACAATATGTACCTGAGAGAAGTTGTCACAACACTAAATCCGTACAACATACTCAAAATATGCAACATTAAACATATTGCAAACCATTTGAAAGAAAGTTTCATCATACTTGTGAATGCAAGAGCAAAAATGCTGGGGCTTAGTGCCTCCGGCCTAACCTGTTCTCACAATTAAGCACAGGGTGGATTAAAGTGGGATGTGGACACGATATGGCTTTAATCCATCGAGCGAGCTAATTTATGGGAGTTAAATCCACAACTGCATATGGGTCTTGTTAGTGGGGTGAAAGGGAAGACAGTCAAGGAGAAGAGGTGACGGAGAATTACATAAATTAGGAGGAAATAAAGGAGATCAGCTTCATGCGAAGGACCCGAAGGCACCCTCTCTTCTAACATCGATCCAAAGATGTCGCTCTGAGCCGGGGTTCATCTGTACGGACCTCCACTCTGGGCACTTGTCCGCCTTCCCAGGGGAAGCCCCTCACCCATTGTATTTAACAAACCACACGTAAAAATTGCAATTCTTTAACATCTCCTGCAACATCTGAACCGCAGCCAAGACGTTTTCATTCTCACCAGAAGGCTTCGTGCACGCAAGCAAGATCCGCATCAGACACACAGCATCCAAAAGACTCTCCCAATTATGGCTGTGTAATCGCAGCAGTGCAAACAAAAGCAAAAGCAGCACATAAAGTGCATTTATTATGAACGCTCAAGAGGCTTTTCCTTCTGTGCCAATGTGTGATTCATTTATTCAAGCAAAGGCATTTAAAAACTAAGACAATTGTATGTGAGGAAGTCAAGAGCGACCGTTCTCCATTCTGGCAGACCAGCTATGCTCCTTTATTCACATTGTTGAGGCCTTCAAGGGCTGGCCAAATGGGCGGAAACAAACATGCATAGCAAGACCCACTAACAAGGCACTGGAATTGACCTGTCCCTGCCCCTTGGAACTGGGCTTATAGACAGAAATGGGGGGAAAGTGTATGAAAAAGGAAGGCTGAAGTCTGACCTCTGAGGAAACGCTTACATTGACTCATTTAGCACAGGGTACTTCTATCCGAAGCATCTTACCTTACCTACAGACATAAAATTAGGTCAATGTAATGAGTACATGACTCAAAACCTGCTTGATGGCATTTTCATACAACAGTAGCCCTGAGTTTCATTTATTAATTTATTTGATGCTCTTCACCCAGGTTAAGCTACTCATTTATTGGTTTATACAGCAGGGTAATTTTTACTATACCAATTCAGGACAAGCACCTTACAACAGCAGGAGGCTGGATTTTTTCCGGGACCTGTTGAATTCAAGGCTGAAAAGCTCTAAGCGCTGCGCCACCTGCTGCCCAAGTTATCCTTTGCCACCAATGTTTGCAGTTAAAGTGCCCGTTGTACTGGACACTGCAGGTGCATAGGTGATACACGGGCATTGAACAAACCTTCTCTGATGGCCGTGAATGGCGTCCCTTCTTCCTCCTGCAGCCGAATAACTTTCAAAGCCACCAACTTGCCATTCACTCTGCGCAGGAAAAGGGGGGGAAAAAACTAAAGAAAAATATTGCCAGCAGCAATAATGGATCATTTATCTCTTTTTATTAAATAAAAATGTTGGGCAAGATCACTCGAGAGAAACCTCTCATTACAGCTATATAATAATAAATACTATGAACTTTACTCATCAGACTTCAGTGAAGTGTAAAACAGCATTCAGCGCACAATGTCTATGAACATACAGGATCATTACAAT
Source organism: Heterotis niloticus (assembly GCA_018136845.1). NCBI lineage: Eukaryota > Metazoa > Chordata > Actinopteri > Osteoglossiformes > Osteoglossidae > Heterotis > Heterotis niloticus. The sequence goes on along the minus strand of CM030905.1, from coordinate 23,402,844 downwards.
GAAAGATCACATCAGTAATTTCACTCCATTTTGCAGCACATGACACTCCATTTGCCAGGCATTAAATTGTATAAGCAGATCGCTTTGCACATGCTGAGCTTCTTGAGAAAGTTTCTTCCATCCACTGGAATTCGAGGCGCATTATTAAAACCTCTAAACAACTGCATTACAAAAATATAATGTTCAATATAGGGGCTTTGCTTTCATGTTCTGCTACATAAAGAGCATTAGCAGAGCTTAACAGTATCATAAATTCAGATCAACAAATCCAAACAAATTATCTGAAACGCACACTATTGTATCACTTTTTCTTGAGAGTTGCTATCTGATTTATCCAAAAAATAAATTCATAGCATCCAGGTGTGCACACTTGGCACAAACAGACATAATGGAATCATGCAGAACTAAACACAGCTCATATTCTGTGAATATACACACAAAGAGAACTGTGCCCTTGTTATCTCTCTCACACACACACACACACACACTTACTTGCTCTTCCCTTTGTAAACGGTGGCGTACGATCCCTCTCCAAGCTTCTCCAATTTCTCATAGGAATCAGCCTTCCCGAACTTCGGGCTTGTGGGCTGCGGAAGAGCAAACCGAAGGAAACCGATGGGATGAGCACAATCACTGCAAGGCTGCTGGACTCAAGGAAGTGGAATAGCCAATACCAGCATCCAACATCCACCTGCATATTTACATTCATGCCATTTATCATGCGTTTCTTTTCTCAGGTGACACAAAACTCGTGAGTAAACAACAGCACTTCCACAACAGACAAGAAATGTAGACACAGGATGAACAGAGCACAGCTTGTTTAACCGATTCTGTGTGCAAATCTCCCCTGTGACACTACACGATTAGAAGATCAGGGTTTGTAATGTTAAGGTTTAGAGAAGAAATTTCTACCTGTGGCACAGAAACATGACCAAGGTCCCTAGACGACTACATAATATTCACTTGTAGAGATGGGAAATTTGATGAAGTGCAAGTGCCGCTGTGATGCTGTGATAGAGAGCGAGAGGGAACGATGTGCTTCTATCAGAGATGCACACATGAAGCAAATCGGGTGGGGGTTGTGAGGACGGATGCCATTTCCCATTTAGGAAGGGCAGAACAACGGCCCTATTGCGTGATGAGCTGCACAGGTCAAGCAACCCATTTCCTCAGACAATCAGAAGCAAAGGGACGCTGCTCGCTGCAGCTGAGGTCTGACTCCAAGAGACACAAAGCCGAGCATTTTGTGCAGAACAAAAAGACACCTAGCTAGACAGGCAGACCCAGCTAGAGGATGCATTCATCCAAATGAGAATGAAAAGTAAAGACAGACACGTGCGCAGAGACAACTACTAATTTAGGCTGACGGATGTATTATTCCATGTTTCCACACAGCAGTCTTTCAAATTCACGCTCAACCAAAAAACGTCTTCATTTACACACACGCAGCACTTGGCAGCCCAACTCAAAGCAGGTCAAATATGAATGCTGTTATACACAGACAGCAGCTGCCTACTGCTTACCTCCAAACTAAAACATTACGTTTAATATTTGCTTTTTTTTCTTAGAAGGGTTCATTTTTAGAAATGTGCTCAATCTACAATGCAGCCAAGTGGAATGAAAAATGACTTCAAATCCATAATGGCCTGATATGCTTAAATATTTCAAAATACTGATTTTAATATGGTAATAAGTTAAAGACATATTTTAGTCAGCAAAACTGAATGAAGAACAGTTATATTTATATTGTTGACTGCAGTCACTTTTAGCATTTATATGCTTTTACTTGCTTCCCAAATGAAAGAGAGAAGTGCAATTGTTTAAGGTAGAGCACGGTTACTGCTGTATACATATTGTCATCATCAGTAGCCATGTTTTTCATAGGTCACCACACTGCAAGCCGTTTATTCAGCAGGGTTTTTCTTGCTGAAATTGTTACTGCATCAACAACAAGGAACAGCCCTTACCACTACGTCACCTAGTGGCCAGAGTTAAGCAATCCTGCATGACAGCCATTACTGCTCCCGACTTGTGATACGGTTTAGGTCAAAGGAGGTCTCAAAGGCACTGCGGATGCCACCGGAAATATTACGGGGTCCCCTTACCAGATGAGGGTGAAAACTAAAAGAGATTAACCGACCAGTGAAGAATGAGGAGTCCATCCAGGCTGATGGCAGATGACCTCTTCGAACGCTTCTTCTTTCTCTGGGCTGCATCTCTCTGCCAAACGTGCTGCCAACCAAAGCAGACCTTCAACAACTGCACCCCCTGCCGTGGGACCCCAAGACCTCATTATGTACTGCCAGCCCAAGCCAGAGTCACAAACCGAGGGCCTCCGTGGTGCATCACAGAAACGGCACCAAAAGCACAGAAAAATTGGTGCAGCTCTGCAAAACCTGTCCAGCAGCATCACAGCGGGCCTATAAATCTCCACAACGGTCTTGCGGCCAGCAGACGCCATTTATCAGCACATCGTATGCATTGCCAGCTGTGATTTGCATCATTCTTAACTAACTTCCATTAAACATTGCATGTCCCTGTGCAGTCAAGCACCAGTGGGGCTGTATTTATACACATTTTGTACCATGAGAACATTCCAGCAACCTGTAAACAAATTCAAGCACAGCTACAGTGTTCACTTTCTCCCCTGAGGCCACATGTGTTTTACTAAGTGGAGATTCACGGAATCAGCACAGCATTGTTTTAAAGTGGACTTGATATCCAAAATGAGGATGCAAGTGCAGCCTGGCTGCGACATGGCCCAAAGGGGAGGAGGAACGCTGGCCACGCATGTGGCCCCCAGGCCTCGGGGACACTTCTCTCCTGGACGACAGCCATAAGACTGGGACACCACGTCAATACGACAATGTGGCGCTCTGCTCATCGTTCGTCACCTGGAACATAATTAATGCGCCTCATTTTGTGACTTAAATGCAAACAAGAAGAAATTTCGATGTTCTTACAGCTCAGCTGACAACCTTGTATTTGACAGAAGAACAAGAAGGGCACAAAGGTCTCAGCCGCAGGTATGAATGATGCAAGGTGATGGGACCCCTTGACATATGAAAGGGATGCTGGGTGAGCTCACTCATGTTGACCAGGTCACTGGAGGAACAGGACCGCTGGTTTGGATGTGATGAAATCACACCCACAGATGAGGTCACACAGCAACCAAATAGGGAATAAAAATAAGAATCAAAAATAGTTTTTGTTGAAAACCCTTATACAACAGATATACAAGGGAACAAGAAATTAAGATTCTTGGGTCCATGGCATAACAGGGGAAAGAAATTTAGAAGAAAGAATAATAAAAGATTAGAGATACATAAACACAATGCGTACATAAATAAGTAAAGAATGACAAGTACACATAGATGTATAGACATGCCATAAGGTGGGTGTCAGGGGTATGTCAGTAATATGTGATAACCAACACTGACAGTCATAGCATGGAAATATCTAGACTTCATTGCCACTACGAACAACTTATAATCGCACTTGAGGTGTAACTAAATGAGAAAAAAAAACAAATTCACTTTTACTCTTTTCATGCATGTAGCAGTCGATCCTGCATTATGTTACATTGATGTTCATTTGCCATTTTCACTGACCAGCAGAGGTTTGTTTAAGGAATCCTTAATGTCACAATACCATAGTCACATGACTAATATTAATTAATAAATTATCTAGGAAACTGCAAATAGGTACCTTAATGGTGAAGGGGTTACGGCAGTTTGCAGGGATGGCAATGCAGCCGTTTTAAAAAATGACAAACCTTTGACATTCATTCAGGCACTATCATCTATATGTCTATCATCCATAAAGTTGACTCAGTCCATATGTGAGAAGCTGCTGCTTGTAAAGGAACAGAAAGAAATGTCTCCTATTCCCCAAGTCCTTGCCGGTTCCAAGGCAGCCTTTCATTTGTGCCTCTGCCAAAGCTTTCACATCGCAAAAGCTGCACATCCAACCATTTCATCCTTTTGCACACCTTTTTTGTCAGCTGAAGCAGTTCAGTTTTTTCCCCTCGCCCAAGAGTACAACAGGCACACATATTCAGAAATGCTTGCTTTAGTGCCCAGGCTGACAACTATGTTTGACTCTGCTTGCTTGGCCTGGCAATAAAATTTGTCTAATATTGAACAAACAACAATATTTGTTCATTACTTGCAAATCAAAACAATGTTTTCCTGTTATTTTTCAGTGGGGACATAAAACAGATGCACATAAAATGGTAAAGAACATACTCTGCATCAAAAGATTTCATAGAGAAAGGTCAGATTTTCTAGGAAAATACAAATAGGTAACTTACACATATTTTAACCTATTAAATTAATTTTGTAACTGGTGCTCAATTTAAATGTGTCAAGTGTTACTGAATTGCCATATCCCAACTTTTCATTACCAGCAATAGCACCAGCCATAGGACTTCACAAGGGGTGGACAAATGAGTGCATCTCAGCCCCTAACCCTGATTTTAACCACAATGACTGTACTCCCAAAGCAAAAAAAAAATTCCACTAGAACTAGGTTGTTAGTTTACGTCTCTAAGCTCTAATGTATCCAGAACGCCACCAAGCATGTTGGCACACAAAGTAAACCCTATGGGACCAATGAGATACCTAAAAAGCCAGAAACATCTCCTGAGTCCAGTCTGAATACTGGTTAGCATTGACCCTTCGACATTCATTTAAAAAACTATTTTGTTTTCCCATAATCATTCAGCTGCTGTTAGTAACAGCTGGGCTCAAAAGCTGTGGCTCTCAAAGACAGAGATCCACTTTTAAGTACAAAAAAGAAAACCCGAGAGCTGAAAATGGTAATTCCACAAATGTCAGCGATGCCATCTGAAATGCTCTCTTCAACTGGAGGCTCCAGTGAAGGTAATGTACGAGACCGTATGAATAGCGAGGCTGTCATTGGGCCTCTCGTGCCAGCTGATATTTAATCTTTCATTACTAAATGTTCCGATGGCGTGGCGCTTGGTTAATAGCATAGCTTTGCGCCGTGACGACAGTTGGCTTTTGGTTGGCCCGCCGTCACGGTCAAGGTGACTTTCCGAGACTTTCATGCAGACGCTGTTATGGGCTGCGCTGCTGTGTAAGAGGCGCAACCCCAAGGGCCCCGCAAACACCTTCCACCACCAACACGGCAAAGAATTACAGTACAAGAAAAACATATAAGAAACTTTAAAAGTATTAAATGGAAAAACTAGGTTATATGGCGCTGGATAAAGCCATGATTTGTGTGTGTATTTATGTAAAACATATAATGTATAATAAAAATATGGAATAAACATTAGCTATTATATAGATATTATTGATTAGACAGTAAGAACATTTTTAAAAAAATACAAGAAATAAAAAAGCAGAAGGTTACAGTAGTTGTCTTGCATCGGATAAGCAGTTACTGGTTATTGCTCATCCGTTCCATCATTTAAGGTCAGAATGACCAGTTTTAAAAAATGCAGAATTAAAGCATTTTGCGCAAGAGATAAATGAAGAAAGGTACTTTTTACAGAGTTGCTGGAGTGCCGCCACCTTGGGCTACCTTGCCCAATTATGGAGTTTGACGGATGCAGGCATTGTTCTCCCATCGCATGCCGCTCCGGCTAGCGGGCTTCTCAACTGCATCAAAGCCGCTCTGCGTACGCTGAACCCTGGCCTTCCTGTCCTCAGGGATGGGGTCCAGGGCCCTGGCGGCCGCATCCGATCCCGGGGGGCCGTGTGCCGACATCTTGGCGACGATATTCCAGACACGGATCGCACCACAAAGAACCCGCGTACAAACATTGGCTCCGGAAAAATGCCCTACGTGTGGTACGGGCTGCATGGCGTCTCAAGTGTCAGCCGTCCAAGTGAGTAGGAATGGCTTCACAGTAAGACGGTCAACGCACCAGGAAATCAACACCAACAATACACCCACCGCGTTCTTTGACAGTCGCATGTCAATGCTGGTCATCTGCTGTTGAGGCAGATTTATTAACCCTGAGTCATATTGTAGACACTGTATTTTCAGTGTCTGATAAACGTCAATGTAATTTTAAAATGCCTAAAGGTTCTCACAAAATACTATTAACTCAACTGATTCCTGTTTGAAAGCCACACACTGCACATCAAGTAGGGTCGTTTTCCATCAACAAATGCAGTCCAATGTAACGTCTATGCGGCAGCAGCCGTTTTGGGGTTTTATGGTACCACTGACCCAGAACAGAAGTCTAGTAGCTGCTAACAAAGGGTTTTTGGCTTTAAGCTCTGTGGGTTCTAAAAGAAAGTATCAGGGGAGTAAAGTTCATTTTCAGACCAAGGATGCCTAAGCAAGCCAATCCTGAATGAAAGTACATCAGTGTTAAATGTCAGGTCCCTTGTAGAGGGGCCATATGGACGTTGGTCTTATAGCCCAAATCCTCCTTTCCCCCTTCAGTCGCCAGCACCATCTCCCCAAAGAGGAAGTGGGAATTGAGTAAACCGTCTCCGGATGAAACAATACACCGCGTCTCAGAACGGAGGGCTACTGAACAGCTAAAAGCCCGTCGTAATGCATTTACCATTTGGAACGCTCCAGTCACCGGCTTGCACGCCATTAGCTGCTATGCCAGGAAGAAGCTCTCGAAAGGCTGAGCTCCATTGGTACGCTAGAGTATGCCGGTCAGGGCGGTACAGGAAGTTACCCTGAGGAACCCAAGTTGCTGCCAAACAAGCCCGCCATGGAAACAGGACCCAGACATTGTGTTTGTAGTAACTGCACAAATACAGCTCAATAACATTACAAATTTCATGAATGAATCGGATGAAGACACAGGAAGCAGCTTTGAAACATACGGCATTTCCACAGCTCGCGATTATTTCGGCTCATGCCATCAGATTACAGAAGACAGCACAGCAATAGCATGGATCAACAAAAGGCACGCGCTGTAGTTCTAAGACACAAACAATATATTTCAGTACCTTAAGCGTTGTGTGTATTATGGCATAGGCGGCTATCGCTGGAGCGCTTAGCACACGGATCACCGAATCCATGACATTCAACAATTATTTCACACAGTCAAGGATCTTTGCAAAGTGATGGCTTTTCCATGGTTCTGCATTAAAACTGAACCTCGACGAGGAGAGTCACACAGAGAGCAGTGCTATGTCGCCTAATAACTTTCAGCGAAAAACCCAACATTCAAAGAGTGGAGAGAGGTTTTCTATTGGATTTTAATTCAACAGCAGGGAAGAACCCTCCATCTGCTCGGGGCAGCTCTGGAGTACGGTGGCATAAAGGAATATCAAAATGATGGAATACCCCAATATGAAGGATTCAACATCACGCAATTGTGCAATTCAGAACTCTTTGTGACCAGCTGAACCTGAGGCCAATATACAACTCGAGTATGACACAGCGTTAATATTAATGCTCAGGCCCAGGCAAATTAATGTCAGTACAAGAAAAATGGGGAAAATTAAAGAAGACAAGAGGACAGCAAGTTCATGGCACACCAGTAGTCAATAACTGAGATATCATAGCAGATTCTGGGATAAACTACAGCCCTCCTTGTGGGTAGAACTGCCACCTGGTACTCTGAGGTCTCAGGTTCAAATCCACTTCCTGTTACAGTAAAGTACTTACCTGAAACCATACAGTAAAAAGTTACCCAGCTCCAGCCAAATACCAAGTAGCTTTACTTTGTACTCTAGGATTAAGGAGAAGGTTTCTGAGGACCTAGGGCCATCGATGCTCCTGAGGTAGGAAAATGTTCTAAAACAATTTTTAAAGACTGTGGACTGCTACTGTCAGGCACCAAGTGTACAAATGGAGAAAATTCAACACCATTACTACTCTCCCTGAAAATAGGGGTGGGGGGGGAATCCCTCCAAGAGGAAGGTGTATAAATTTTCTGGGAGATCACAAGAAACCCCAGGCTGTTCGCCTTAGGATCTGCAGGCGTGTTTTCATTTGCTGACTACACCCCAATCAACAACAGCAGTCTGTATTAAAGATGGTAAGGGGGAAGCAAACGCTTTCTTAAAAAAGAACACTGCTGCTTGAGTAAAATTCGCTAAAAAGCACCTGATGAACCACAAGACGCTGGAAGAATGTTCTCTAGACAGATAAGCAAAAATAAAACTTTTGGCTTAAGAGAGAATCATTATGTTTGGTGAAAACTAAACAGTGTACTCCAAAATAAGCACTTCAGCCCAACCAGGAAACACGGTCGTAGGGTGGATTTCATCAAAATAGGCCTAAACATCAGGGTTCGGGCACAGTGTTATTAGACCAAACCCCTGGCTGTGCCCATGCGCATACAGTGCATACGGAAGCACCCACGCATGACACACGGATGATCCGTCACCCCATCTCCACCTCCATTTTGTTTCCTCAACGATATTGTGTTCACAACAGGTGTGAGCCCTCAAGTGGACTCCAAGACCCAGTGGATGGCGCACCAAGCATCCCCAAATGTTCAGCCAGCCTAACACTTTCCACTCCTGAAGTTCTAAAGAGCTCACAAACCTTTTAACACTAACGTTCCTTTGGCCAAAAGTGTCTGATAATTGAACAGCAGCACAAGATCCTCAACAGCCACAAGATTTACGAGTCAAAGCATAAATCGGGGTCTTGCCAGTAAGAACTCTGCGGCACCTTTGGACGGAGCTCAGGCGGTTAGCCGAGAGTTCCGGGGCACGGAGGCAACGATAATGATGCAGAATTGGCCCTTTTCCTCCAGCAGCCACTTGGTTGAGTGGCTCTGCCGCCTGCCACGACTGCACATGCACTGGGGTCCTGACCCATTCTGAGGACGCGGTACATGACGTCTGAGCCTGCGAACCCACTCAGCAGAAGATCACTGAAAGTTGCTTACGCTGCCCTTTTATTTTTTGAAAATAAGTTTAAAAATGCTTACTTTTGAATATCACTGCTGGCTCCAAAGGACTTCAATTATACACTTTGTTTCAACATAACTACCAGAAATGAAAAATTTTATATGTCCATTCCTGGAGCAACAAATAAACAAACAAACAAATAAATGGCCTTCACGCACAAAAGGCCCCGCTTGTGTTGGACTCCATCATCCTGATTCCCAGGAGTATGGACCGGAATGTCATTTGCTCCAAGTAGATGCCGGAGGATCTCCAGAATACATGTGCATAAATGAGAGGTGGAGGATGGTGAGGAATGGTGAGGATGCAGGGAATAGAGTTACGGAAGGTGGGAATTTAAATACTTAGGGACTCAACAGTCCAGAGGGAGGAGAGGAAGAAGAGAGGCAGGCAGGTGGAGGGTGGAGAAGAGGTCAGGAGTGATTTAGACAAGAAGGTACCAGCAGGAGGAAAGGAAGGTCTACAAGATGGTAGTGAGACCAGCTATGCTTATGGGGTTGGAGACTATAGCACTGAGCAAAAGACAGAAGGAGAGCTGGAGGCAGAGTTAAAGATGTTAAGGTTTGCATTGGGTGTGACGAGGATGGACAGGATTAGAAATGAGTATATTAGAGGTGCAGCAGAGGTTAGACGGTTTGGAGACAAAGTCAGAGAGGCGAGATAGCGCTGGTTTGGACATGTGCAGAGGAGGGATGCTGGATATATCGTGAGAAGGATGCTAGGGATGGAGCTGCCAGGCAAGAGGAGGAGAGGAAGGCCTAAGAGGAGATTTATGGATGTGGTGAAGGAGGACATGCAGGTGGTGGGGGTGACGGAGAGAGATGCAGAGGACAGGAGGAAGTGGAAGCTTTTGATCCGCTGTGGCGACCCCTAACGGGAGCGGCCGAAAGAAGAAGAGATGCCGGAGGATCTCCAGTCACACAGAAGAACAAACTATTTACTTCATACATTTCGCCTTTATGTACAATATACATTGAGATGAATAAAGGTTTTGTCCAGCAAATCATCAATCCATCCAAATGTCACAGCACAGAGTGATAAACTGAGGAGGTTACAGCTTCTTGGCTCTTTATGTTTCTGCTTAGTCTTCAGCAACTCCTTTGGTGAAACATAACAGGCATCCTGCGCAAAGCTTACTTCTTTTGAGAATGAAGCAGTGATCCACAAAATGAAAGAAACAGTAATAAGACAGCAAAATAAAGTACTACTGAAAAAAGTACTGCAGTGTGAGAACTATTTTGGGACAGACAAGCAGAGAAAGACATGTATTTGGGCAACAGAGCTAAGAGGGGGGGCTGTTCCCCAGCACTGGAATGGACTGGGCTGGACTGCCTGCTGCTTGTCCATGGTGTGCAGGTCAGTGACGGAGAGACAGGAAGATGGGGTGTGGCGCCACAGATGCATTGACAAGGTCTCCTAGGGGTTGCACTGGTGAAGATCTGTCTAGAACCAACATTGGCACAGCCACACAAGGAACAGCTGAGGGAACCCACATCCTTTATTGCTACATTGAGGAAGGTGTAAACTGTAGGAAGGGAGGACTAGACCACCCCTTCTGTGTCACAGTCCCCACTGGGTGGCTGCAGACAGAACCCTAAACGGCAGTACAGGACTATGGAGTCTCAGCAAGCTAAGGAGCAGTGCCAACTTTGTGTCGCATACATTCAGCCCCCCTCCCCCCCGCTTCTCTATTCTGACAGAATTTTAGGCACAGCACACACACTGCAAAGCAGCACTCTGAAAAGTGAGAACCTGGATGTTTTGGCAAACGGAGTTGGGTACTGAGGCAGAACAAACAGTGTAGTCACTAGAGCATCATAGCTAGATCGTGTGTGTGTGTGTGTGGGATGCTTGCGCGCGACGCACACACACACACACACTAAGCATTCTGAGACAAAACATGCTATTTCATGTTGCACACCTCCATCTCCATCACCATCATGAGGCCAAAAGTCAAGAGAAGGGAAACCAGAGGGCAAGGCCTGTAAAGCCTTTCTTCGACCCCCAGTTACGACCATGGTACACGTGGGGGTGGGGTGGCGGCTGCACGTGACTTTGCTGGCGCTACATGCCACATTAACACGTACCAGTGAGACGCTCAGTACGTGCAAACAAGCGTGTACGTGCTCAAATTTGCTTGTGTGTTTGCTGTTATCCAGGGACTCATGCAGCTTCACAACATATCCTTCACCCTGCTCGACACACGACGACGCACGCACGCACGCACGCACGCACGCACGCACGCACGCACGCACGCACGCACACACACACACACGAGAGCAAAGACCCAAGGCAGTGCTGCTCCCTTACCTTAACTGCCACAGCGGCTGCAGGGGGCGTCACGCCTCAGCACGGTGGGAGGCCAGCTTCATGCACATCGACGGAACGCGACACCGTCCCCCAGTACAGAGAGATGCAGCGAGCACACGCGGAGGAGGGGGGTCCCAGCACAGACGACGCCACGACTATTGACAAGCCCTGTCGGGGGGTACAGAGCGTCCTCGGGTTGGGGGGTGCAGCACGGAGCAGGGTGGATGGGGCTGCGTGCCAGAGGGGCAACGCTGGCAGAAGCAGCAAGCGGGCTGCACCAGAAGAGGCTCCCCCCACCGCAGCCCAGGAGATGGACTGGCCCACAAAGCCTGAAGGAGGCGGCACGGCGGCCGAGGCAGCGCCGTCTTCTCCGCTGAGAGAGGGTAGGCATCGGACCAGGGCCAGGGCCGCAGCACCACGGCACGAAGAGGAAAACGACCGCATCTAAACACACACGACACAAAGGGAGGGGTTTCCCCTTCTCCAAAATTCTTGACATCATTTACATCATAAAATAAGCACACAATTACACTGTATACCAACCAGCAAACTGGAATTTGGCTTTTCCGTTGATTTCCTATCTGTAGTTTTGAAATACATTCTTTATATATAAATGAAAGGCACATTTCCATATATTTATAAGCGCAACAGGGCCCAATGAGAGCCACAGCAACGCAATAGAAATTGTGTTATTGTAATGTTTTTGTCTTAAACAGGAACCTCATTGTGCCCTTTTTATTTGTTTAAAACACACAAACTGAAAATGACTGAAATGCCATTTCAGTCACATTGACCAGCAGTGGGGAGGAATGGAAATCCAGATGACAAAGCCACATGAGGATCAGTTAGGGGGCTAAACACTGCAAGGGTTGTTTGGGGTTTTTCCCTTCCAAGTCCGAGGTCCTTTGGAGCACGCTGTACCAGGACAGAGCGGTGCCAGCGAAGTGCTACCTGGGCACATCACACCTGTCAACGAGGTTCTGAGGAAAGCACACCGAGACATGGGACTTCCCCGTGATGCACCTGGAGACAGCCACCAAGTTGCTCAGTTTGGCAGGTAACCTTGAACCCACAGTGTGTGGCCATGGAAACGGAGGGGTGATTCTTCTCTGTCCAAACACCTGGACTTGGCCACAGCAGGAAGTGAACCGAGCAACCCAAATGCAGACCTCAACTGCTGCAAGACAAGCACAGGTGCTTTTCATGGTCCATGCTGGTGGGAAAATCGTCAATACATCTGGACCTCGACTTAAACTGATTTTATAGATGGAGTTGATGAGTGGAGAAATTGAAACTGTCGAATTGGACAGATGGCTATGGATGACACGTTTGTGTTGAGGCGTTTCCATTCTGATCCGGGGGGCTGATTTGGAACTAGAACTCTGTCGGTAATTTAAATGACCAGTCCTACTATTACATGACAAGCACTAAAATCTTAATACACCATAATCCTTTCACTTATTTGTGGGTTATGTAAAAAAAAAAAAAAAAAAAAGAATTAGAAATTCACCAAAACACTGCATCATGTCCAAAAGCTCCTATTCTTGCTCATGTATTGAGCTGAACGCTTGTAACACATTCCTCACGCCCATTTATGACTTTTATAGAGTACAGTATGTCAGAACAGATTCATCACGTCAACGCATCCAGTATTTCTCAGCATCTGGGCACTTTCAGTCTGCAACCAGAAAGTATAACAATGGACATATTTCCTACCGCTATTCTTCCTTAAAAATCTCAGATTCAGGCACAATGAATTTTAAAAAATGACAATGAATCTGGTCACAGATTTATGAAGCTGCTTTCCTTTACACAAACCTACTGTGTCTCGGTGCATTTTGCCACCAACTAATGGACAGCAGAAACAAGTTGTATTCTCTCTGCAGATGAAATGTTCTTCTTCTTCTTCTTCTTCTTCTTCTTTCGGCCGCTCCCGTTAGGGGTCGCCACAGCGGATCAAAAGCTTCCACTTCCTCCTGTCCTCTGCATCTCTCTCCGTCACCCCCACCACCTGCATGTCCTTCTTCACCACATCCATAAATCTCCTCTTAGGCCTTCCTCTCTTCCTCTTGCCTGGCAACTCATCCCTAGCATCCTTCTCCGATATATCCAGGATCTCCTCACATGTCCAAACCAACGCACTACTTCTTGATTCTTTGTCTCCAAACCGCTCAACCTGTGCTGATCCTCTAAATATACCATTTCTAATCCCAACCATTCCTCACACCCAATAATGCAACCTAACATCTTTTAACTTCTCTGCTACCCAGCTCTGCTCTCCTGTCTTTTGGTCAGTGCCACCGCTCAACCCATAAAAGCATAGCTGGTCTCACTACCGTCTGTAGACCTTCTCCTCACTCTTGTTGGTAAATTCTTCTGTCAAGATCACCCTGACACTTTCTCCATCCACCCACCCTGCCTGCATTCTTCTTCACCTCTCTTCCACACTTCTTAATACTTCCGGGACTGTTGATCCTAAGCATTTAAATTCATCTTCGCCAACCTCTATTCCCCTGCATCCTCACCACATTCCTCTGTCCTCCCTCTCATTTATGCACATGTATTCTGTCTTAGTCCTACTGGACCTTCATTCCTCTTCTCTCTAGAGCATATCGCCACCTCCAGGTCTCTTCTCAACCTGCTCCCTACTCACTACAGATCACAATGTCATCTGCAAACATCATAGTCCACGGTGCCTCCTGTCTGATCTCATCTGTCAACCTGTCCATTACCATTGCAAACAAGAAAGGACTCAAAGTTGATCCTTGATGTAATCCTACCCCCACCCTGAAAGCATCCGTCAACCCTACTGCAGACCTCACTACTGTCACACTGTCCTTGTACATATCCTGTACCACTCTACATACTCTCTTTTCTGGCACAATCTCGACTCCCCATAATACCACAGCTCCTCTCTAGGCACCCCTGTCATATATGCTTTCTAAGTCCACGACACAATGCAACTCCTACCTCTCGTACTTCTCCATCAACATCTCAGAGCAAACAACGATCTGTAGTACTCTTCTCGGCATGAAGCCATACTGCTGCTCACTAATTGTCACCTCTTAACCTAGCTTTCCACTACTCTTTCCCATAACTTCATGCTATGGCTGATCGTTTATCCCTCTGTAGTTACTACAGCTCTGCACATCACCTTTATTCTAAAAATAGGTACCAGTACACTTCTTTCTCCACCTCAGGCATCGCTCTACCTTCCAAGATTCCATTAAACAATCTGTTAAAAAACTCCACTGCCATCTCCTAAACACTTCCATGCTTCCACAGGTATGTCATCTGGGGCCAACAGCCTTTCCATTCTTCATCCTCTTCATAGCTGTCCTAACTTCCTCCTTGCTAATCCATTACACCCCTATTCATAGTCCCCACATCATCCAGTCTTCTCTCTCTCGCTTCTTTATTCATCAACCCCTCAAAGTACTCTTCTTCCATCTGTTCAACACACTCTCCTCGCTTAGAAAGCACGCTTTCCATTGCTATCTTTATCATCCTAACCTGCTGCACATCTTCCCAGCTCGCCCCTCTGCCCAGCCATTAATCGGTACAGGCTCTTTTCTCCTCCTTAGTGTCCACAACCTCTCATACACCACCATAAGCCTTCTCTTTAGCCTTCCTTTACACCTCTCTTCGCCCTACGCCTCATCTCCTTGTACTCCTGTCTACATTCTTCGTCTCTCTGTCTATCCCACTTCTTCTTCGCCAGCCTCTTCCTCTGTATACTCTCCTGTACTTCTTCATTCCACCACCAGGTTTCCTTGTCCTCCTTCCTCTGTCCTGATGCCACACCGCTAACTTTTCTAGCTGTCTCCTTACCACTTCTGCTGTAGATGTCCAGCTCACTGGTAACTTTTCACTGCCACCCAGTGCCTGTCTTAATTCTCCCGAACTCCACCCATAGTTTTCCTTCCCAACTTCCACCATTTGATCCTTGGTTCTGCCCTCACTCTCCCTTCTCTTTTTGATCTCCAATGTCATCCCACAAACCACCATCCTATGCTGCCTAACCACGCTCTGCCACCACTTCTTTACAGTCTACAGTCTCCCTTCAGTCTGGCCCTCCTGCATAAGATATAGGTCCACCTGTGTGCATCTTCTCCACTCTTGCACACACCCTGTGTTCTCTTCTTAAAATTACGGTTACCACAGCCATGTCCATCCTTTTGCAAAAAATCCACTATCATCTGACCTTTCTGCATTCCTCTCCTCTTGACACCATATCTCCATCATTTTCCTCATCTCCTCTGTTTCCTTCCCCAACATGTCCATTGGAACTGCTCCAATCACCACTCTCTCTCTCCTCAGGTACACTCGCCACTTCCATCCATATCACCCAGCAGAATTCTTTTCACATCCATCTTCACACTCCAACTTGCGGGCATATGCACTAACAAACATTCAGCATCACACCATCAATTTCAGTTTCATAACCACTGTCAGACACTCCGCTTCACCTCCAAGACACTCTTACAACTCGCCCTCTGCATAATCCCTACCCCATTTCTCCTCCCATCCACACCATGGTAAAACAGTTTAAACCCCCCTCCGATGCACCCAGCCTTACTCCCCTTCCATTTGGTCTCTTGCACACACAATATATCAACCTTCCTTCTCTCCATCATATTCTAGCTTCCTCTCCCTTTACCAGTCATACTACCAACATTCAAAGTTCCTATCCTCACATCCACTCTCTAACCTTCCTCCTCTCCTCCTTCCTCCTGACATGCCTTCCTCCTCTCTCTTCCTCCTTCTTGGGTCGCAGTAGCTCAATTCTCCGCCAGCACTTGTTTGTATTAGCAGTGCTGGTGGCGGTCGTTGTTAACCCGGCCTCGACCGATCCGGTTTGGAAATTTCTATTTTTGTCCGCATATTTAGTTTGGCAAAAATTTTTACGCCGATGCCCTTCCCGACGTTAACCCTCCATTTCGGTTAGAATCGCACAAGACATGCACTCAGTTTGTGCATCCCCTTGCGGCTGGATTCTGCAGATGAAATGTTAAATGTTAAAAATAAACTGCTTTTTCATTTTTATATACAAAAAATGTTTGCATCTTCAACATATCGTACCTCTAATTTTCGTAACACAATCCAGTGTACGTCGACAGCACTGCAGGAGGCAGCAGGAGTGAAAATGAGGGGCCAAATCCAGTAAGAGCACAACCGAGATTCTTGGGAAAGCAAGTTACTGAAATTGCTGCCAACACCTTTATACAGAGAAATATCCTATTATATTTACTGGACCAGTTCAGTGTTTGCCTCAGGCTCCCAGGTCCTATATTAAGGGAAGGATGTTAAGGCCTCAACTTATAACAATGTTCTGGTTATAAGTTGAGGCCCTTAAGCAGCAAACAGCATACTAGTGGCTGCCAATTCACTGACCTTGAGGACTGAGCTTCGGTTGAGCCATAAAGACAACCGCTAACCGTTCTGAAGCCTTTATAAACAAGAAGTCCGGTTTTACATCATACTATGGTCACCGGGAGACCATGGTCAAGCTTTAAGTATTGCAAAACTCTTTGCTAACCCATTTCACGTTCCTTAAGCTAATATGTCCTAAGCAACCTCTCCACACCTCCCCATTCCCTGCTTTACTCATTTCACACTGCTGCAGTGAAGCCGAAGTGTCCGCTTGCACAATATCTGAGCGGGAATGGCTGTTAGGCTGCACAATGTTAAGCTGACATTTCCTGCAAGCAGACAATCCTGTTGCCTGCCCAACTACCCAACACGTGCTGAACACTGTCAAGTGCGCAACATTCTGTGTGACATTAGCAATGAAGGTAGAGCGTAAGGCCTGCCACCATCCAGCATCTCTGCGTGGCAAAAGGAGAGCGTAAGCTCATGCGGACAGGATGTCTTCATTGGGGGAGTTCTATTTCGGTGCTTTTGTCATGGGTATAAAAGCATTTTCCATTACAAACCCACTGGTCATCAGCTCAGGTCCCGACCACTTTCACCCGATTTGCCTGAAGCCCTGATGTCACTTTATCTGTTTTTCTGCCCAGCACCTCTCAAAAGCCACCTCGCTTCCACACGACACAACAGCTGCCTGCTGATGGAATGTCTTCTGACAGATGGCTTTGTGCTGAACATCATCTCACTTAATTGCAGGTTTCCAAGACAAAGAGGGGGTGACGGAGCCAGGACCTGGGTCCTGCTCTTCACGAGCCACCCAGCTACAGCTTCCTTGCACAGCTCCCATTACCGCAGGGAAACGAACTGACAGGCCCCTGGATGTGCAGCCCCTCCAACTGGGACCCACACTTATGCACAAAGAGAGCATCCATGGTGGGAGGGGACACCATTTAAATTGTCACTAAGATGGGAGGGATTTGCATTAAAATGTCTGAAGCCCACCTCCAGGGTCCAGTGCAGCAGGGACACACACACACACACCTTTGGAACCAAGGCTCAAAAGCTTAATGTGGAGATGCTAGAAACTTCAATAAATATTTTTTAAAAAAGCCAAAAGCTTATGAATAAATGTTCATTTCCACAACAAGGCCAACGTTTAAGGAGGCTATACTTATACTAATGTTTATGGCAGAACATTTACAGCATGCAAGTTATAATAAAATAATTTAGTCTTTAAATACTAAGGCTGTCATTTGTACCAAAGTTATGAATACCTCATGACATAATTTAACATCACCCCCCATGTAGATTCACCATAAGCCAGATCACTTTAATAGTGACACAAAAATATACATTCTTTATGATAAACTCCCCACTTGATGTCAAACCTGATTTCTATGACCCATGTCTTTTTTTTAGCTTTATACAGATATATTGTAATTATTTCAAAAGGTAAATATTAAGCAATAGTTTCTGCCATGTATTTACATTATTATCAAGTAAGTAATTTAATATGAATGCCTGCTGGCAAAGCTGGTGCAGCACAAGATAAAGAGGAAATTCTTAAGAGGGGATATCAGGTGGCATAGTGGTTGGAACTGCGGCCTCTGGATTTCAGGTTTGAAGTTTGAACCCCCTTCACTGTGGGGTGGGAATTTGTTCCATCAGCTAGTGTCAAACCTCCGCCATAGTAGTCACAATTCACCACGAAACTTCTGCAGACTGTATTTTAGCAAATTCTACGTTTACTTCCCTTCAGGAATGTCAGAAGCCACAAAAAATACTAAGAAGTACAAGTGACACTGCCACACACACACACACACCATTACGCACACACAACTCCACTATTGAATTTGTGGTGACTGCAATCGGTCATCAAGTTAACCGCTGGAACATCTACAATGTCTGCAATAGCCAGGCAGTGTTAGAAACAAGACCCAGCTCTCCCAGGTATCACTGTGCACATTCTCAGTTCACACTGGAAGGACCACAACCTTGAGACTCTCATGCCTGCAAAAACAGAAACACCATTAAGCATCATTCAGGTTACTGCACTATGATCCTACAACCTCTTCTGTGCTGCTTAGTGAGTCATCACTGCAACATCTTAGTGTAACTACAGGAGACTTTGTAGCCTCGGTTAGCACAGGCATTCATTAATACATCTACATTTAACTGTTTACCCAACCATTTACATCATTTAACCATTTATTTAAAAAAGGCATTTTGAACACAATTCCAGGAAAATATCTTGTTTGGGGGTGACATTTGAATTTGGGTCCCCAATCCGAAGGCGGCAGCATTAACCATTTCAACATCTGCAAGGTATGGCAAGTAGCATCAAGTCAGCCGTCTGCTGGTGACCAGGATGGAGCTGAGGGAAGCAGGCAAGCAGGCTGGGAGGCCCACAGCTTCCCCACATTTTATGGTTATTCTGCTCAACATGCAGGTTGCTCACAAACTCTCTAGGAAGTGCCCATTTTAAAAATACCCCTATTGAAGATACATACCTTGCTAAAGGTTTCTGCAGTCAGCACAGAAAGTAAAGCAACAGCAGCTTTAAAGTAAACTGTGTGCCATTACTAAAATTTCAATTGTGACGCCAAGTAAATGGCTGAGCATTTGCACTGCAGGACCCTTCAGACCTTCATACAGAAAATGGTCAAAAGATACCACACGTCTCTCTGTGCAATTCCGTGCTCCAGACAGCCCTGTTTCCCACTGTTTTTATAAGCGACAACTCCTTCGGTCTCCTTTCTTTGCCCTAAGGTTAAAAGCTATACTTTCATCTATGAACCAATAGTTTGCAGCAGGAGCATTCGGAAGCACAGCAAAGGACCGACCATGAAGTCAAAAGCAAAGGAAGATGGCCGAGACCCTGAAGCAGATGAGGCTCAAGGTCATCGCAGTCATTCTGCCACCAAGAGCAAAGCAGCTGAGAGCAGTTAACTGACCAGGTATTGATCTTTCAGAGCTGGTCGGTCAGGAACCTTTACTCTTCCATCTGCTGATATCGAAATACTGATTAGGAAACGGTTACCAAACAGTGCACACGAAGGCCCAGGTATGCTCTGAGAACAAAAATACCAGCATATCATCGTCCTCCATGCAGGGAAAACAATGTTTTACAAATCTGTCATACTAGTGACTCTAGTAAACAACAGTGTGAGAGCTTTCAATCCAATTTAAACCTATGGATTTTTTATTTTCTTATCATTGTTGTGCTTCCAATTCAAAATAAAAAGAAACCTAATGAAGGAGTTCAGTCCACCAGTCAAGCTGAAGAAGTGACCGTGAAGAGCAGCCACGATGCCAAGATGCAACTCACTTGGCCATAGATGTTTGTCAAGCCACAACCACCGTACAAGCGTCATGACGGACACGGTTATAACATACACATATATACGCACGCACACACGCTGTCTTTTTCACAGATGAAATGATGGAACATGGATCCTCAACATTACATTGATGTACTTACTATGGTGTCCTGTACTGACTGAAAGCTGAGGGGGGAGGGAATCTATTCATCGTATTCAGTTGAACCGGAAGACCATTTTCTTATGACACAAACATGAAGGCCTGGGGGGGTCATGAATGATAAAAGATATCGGTCTTCTATAGTCACAAGAGTCAAATAGAGGGAATAATGGGATCTATCAGACAGGAGATAAGGCAAGGTCACGCCCCAGGCAAGGCCTCTGACACACAGACAGTGGCCCTTTGTCATCGCTGGTCCCGAGTGGTCACCATGTGGAGGGGGGGGAGAGGGGGGAAAAATAAAACTGTGGATGACCGTGATAACAGTCAACCAACCACACAGCTGGAACTGTGGGCCAGTACCACACCAAGAGACAAAGGATTTACTCCAAGCTGGTGTCTGAAGAAACCGGTCGCTCTGCCTGTCTGGACAAGTGCGAAAACACAGCAGGTGAAAATGGCAATTCAAGCAGGAAAGTAATCGTGTGCGTAAACTGGACCTCACTTTTCATTTACTCTGGTTTACTTGAACCACGACCACTTCATCATAGCAAAGATGACTGCAGTCGGGTTTCAGCATATCGCATCGCTACATTAACATCTCGGGCGATACGTGGTCAAGTAAGATGCTGGAGCGTATGCAAGAACAGGACATTGAAAAGGGTGCATGGGTATAGGAGGACTGTAAAGTGAGGAACAGATGCTTCAATCTAGTTGTTGTGCAACAACAAAGTGATCCCACACACTAGCAGAGCTATTGAAGTCTAAGAATCCTACAAAAGGACACGATCCATAGCATGAAGGAGAAAAAAGGTCAACGACAACTTTGTATAAAGGTCACCTAGAGCCCATGTGTGTCAATGGCGCTGGAATATTTAAAGTGACAGTCAGGGATTTCTCATTTCGCTGCGTTTGAGACGGCCACCCTGAACACTTACACAGCTCGCTCCAAAACGTCCCTCCGAAACACCCTTTGCACAAAACAGTTTTCAGGGAATGATTCCCCTGTGACATCTTAACTGTTCCCAACCCACCATAAATCTCATGCTTCACCTAGCATTACATTGTCATGGGAGACATAACCAAAGTTCTTTAAAAATGTAACATTTTTTAAAACTATATTACATATTTCCTTAATGGCTTAAAACCCTTAAACTGCTTACGATTGGGTGCTGTGTACTAAATACTTCTTTAAGCAGTTATGGCCATGCCAGTCTTCTAGTCTGCGACTTGACTAACATCCTGGAGATGAGTTTTTAAGCTGACACACCATCGCCTGTCCGATCAGCTGGACGCACGGCGCTATCAGCTCAGCACAGGACTTGGCCATCTCGCATCCCGAGTGCGAGCAGCCTTTCACGTAATCTCGGTAATATTCAGCATGCCACCAAAGCAACGCCTAATCTATCGCAACACCTCAAGGGTCATTACGGGGGGTAAATTAAAGATAGGATTTTGGAGTTCTTATGTAAGCAGTGCAACGGTCAATTAGCTCTCCTCTAGCATCCCGTTACCAAGACCGTCACTAAAGCCACGGCAGGTGACAGCTGTCACTGTCACCGCTACGATTGGCACCATGGAAAATGTGACCTGACAGGGGTTCCCAGACCAGAAGCGTCTGACCCAAGTACAGTGAATGCGTGGCGATGACCACCTACAACCCTCTGCAGATGAGATGTGCACAGGCCTCACTTTACTGCCAGCGAGCACAGTGCCCTGCAGGCCTGGTTCCTGTCCCACATCGGCTGTAGTAATGGCTCAAATGTAAATGGTGGCAAATTAAAGGAGGCTAGAGATTTAAACAGATGTATTAACCTAAATCTAGAGCCAGCAGAAATTACTTGATGCTTTTCCATCAACAAAAGGATGAGAGGAAACCTCTGCGATATACTGGCATCTCACACATACATTTTGAGAGGAATAAACCCCGAAGACTCGAAGTGAATTGCCAGCGGGCCCCAGAGGGTCCAGTGTCTGATGCACGGTGGTCTTTAAACAGAGGAGCCCCTGCCTCGAGTTCTGACACTTACCAAACCCTCGAGTATCCAACACTATTCACAAGCAAGACTTTTGATAAACAGACGCTGAAATGAATCTCGCGCTATCAGAGAAATCAATAGGATTCTGAAATTAATCTGAGGCTGAATTTAAGCTCCGGCCCAACGTGCTACATAGCAAATAGTGTGATTTGTACACCTTTGCCGAGACCTCTGGGAATCTTCATGTTCGATCCCATGAGGCCCAACAAAACTGCGAGGATGCGTGGTGTAGGTTCCATTTCTGGAAGCTGCAGGACAGAAGCAATCCCTTGGGAGGCGGCGCTTGTGACAGCATCTAACCATATGTTACTCTGCTTCTGTAGTGTAAAATAGCGATGGCTTCAAAAGTACCACGTGCAAAACAGAATACTCTTAAAGTGGCTGCACGCCAACCAACTGCACTCCTAACATGTGCAGCAGAGTATTTTGCACAGGTCGAAAGCAACGCTAGAGTTCTCCACACAACCCCGTGATCACACTGTTCCACATGCAAGATACTTGCGCAGGAGACTTATGGACAGAAATACAGTGCAACCAGAATGTATTGGAGTAGTGCAGAGTAACTGGAACTTAGCAACACCGCAAATAAAAATGTATTCAAAAATCATTGGACAGTACAGCAGAACTCTGCACTGAGTGCAAGTTTTCCTTTGGTTCATTCTATATTTTGCTTATAACCCAGAACTGAAACTCCACCGCAGGAAGCTTAAGTTCAAGGCAGCATTTTATAATTTATGTCTCACCACCGCTATACATCTCCTCTCTCCATAGTTGCTCTCTGTCAAAGAGACATTTCCCTTTCAGAAATTCTCCACAACTGGCCAATAATTTTTGGCAGCAGACGCCGAGATGCCTAAACGTGCATCTTCTCCCTGGCCCAGCGATCGAGCTGCAGCACCACTGCACAATGCATATAGCACACAGCAATGTTGGATAACAGAGTCCAAGCCTTCACCCTTTCGGAGGTACGGCGTTCCTCAAGCAAATTCTCGTAAGAATTCTTTGATGCTTTGAAATCGAACATTAACTGCCCCTTTTCCAAAGAAAATTACTTCTGTCCATTCTTCATGCACAACATAATATCAACAATATTAAATGGACAACCAGTAGTTAAAATGAGTTCTCACAGCAGCATAAAAAGGCAGCTTCCCTTTATTACTGCAAAACACAGTACGTCTACCTGTGTCTGCTCAGCTCAGGTACCCATTGCACATCGTAAAGGTAAAATCTCAATCTCACAAATGCACATATACAGTACTCTGCATTTATGTATCAGTCCAACCTTTTAAACAAGACAGTAAAGAAATGCAAACAATTGCATGTCAGCATCGTGTAACCTAAGTTTTGCAGGCTCCAAATGGAGGCCAAAATTACAGCAAGAAAAGCTACACCTTGCAAACACAGGGGTGCCATAATTTTTACATTAAAAAATTTTTTTCTCAATTTCACCTCATGTATTTTTGTCAAGGAACCCATTTCATTTCATTTATTCCCTCATAACAAGTAATGGCAAAGTGTCCCAGTAACAACAGGGTAATTTCATCTGACTAAATAAGGGACAGCTGTGCTGGCGTGCAGGCATTTAGGCCTCCGATGGTGCATGATATATGAGCCAGTGGCCCATTTCTTGAGCCACGCTGCAAGTCACCTGCCACCACAGGGAGGGATGCGGGCCACCAGAGTAGTGCTGTCATCCACTGCAGACAAGCCAGTTGTGGAGCAAGAGCTTCATCTCGGGACTCACGCGAGGAAAAGGTTCTACGTGCTTGAGCCTGTCCGGCCACAGAGAGCGAGGCTACGTAGGGGTCTGAAACACTCGGCCCTGAAGCTGTAGCTACAACGTCAACCTCAAAAGAGTTTGCACAAAGTAGTCAACAAGCAGACTAACACAATCCAACTCTGTCATCTTGGCCATTTGCCTGCTTCACTGAAAATACTTTCAAACTGATTCCAAGTGTCCAAACTGGACTTAAGAAAAGCAGCATTTCAAACAAGAATATTTGGCAAGACCCCACCAGACGGCTACAGCCACCATTCAGTTATTTTGCTGGTTGTTTCCCTGCCTCACTGGGGCTGCTGAGTTACAGTCCTTTAGTCTGTACTTTTACTGTATGTTCAGTTGCTTGTTGTGTCCTCATCACTTCGATCCAAAGCAAATTGTAATTTTATACATTTGTACATCAGGGTTTTGTCTGAGATGATCCAGGTTGAGGACCTTACCTGGTGCACCAAAGTCTATTTAGCAGCATGCACAAAAAAACCATGGGCACTAAACCTGCACCTGAGAAAAAGGTTTTCCCTTGAACCTCTGACACACTATAGTAAAAGTTCAGATGTAGCAGACAGCGTTCCAGCTGCAGGGAGCAGTCATCTCCACAGCAGATCCCTGCGGCCCGTTTGATAATCCCGCGACAAAGTCGCACACAGGAGTTTATTCTTGGTCTGTTGCCGCATTAAACCTGCAAGCCATCATCAGTCGCCGAGAGAGTCGATCGACTGCCGAACCTCAGGAGAAACCGCAGTTACGGCAACATGGCCATCAGCAGATCCCAACAAGCCATTAAGTTAAATATCAGATTCCACACATTTGCGCAAATGTACACTAAATGCTATACTTTTCACTTAGGAAATAGGGTCATTTTAACTGCATCCGTCCAGGTTAAGAACCTTCATCGAGCGTACTTTGGAAAGGAGCTTATGGCACTCACACCATCAACAGCTGGAGGTTATTGTTTGAAAAGTGAAGACATTTTGGGACTAAAGGACTAAACTCTCGACAGCCATGCACAACTCAGGGTTTATCACACATCCAGTTCCGGAAAGATCAACTCGATCAGTTACATCATTGCTTCATTTTATTAGTGGTGGGGGAAGGGATTCAGAGAAAAACAGTGGGAGTAACACACACACACACACACACACACACACACACACACACACACACACACACATGCATTTTCCAGGCTGACACAAGGCCAGATTTAAAATACATAACAGTTTGCATGGCCCACATGGAGGAAGCAGTTTAAAAGGCATTTCACACCTCACCACAGACACTCTGGTTAGACAACCATCACTCAGCATGTCACCACCAACAGAAACCTACGGGAAATCTACCTGCCTTAGAATACATTGTGCAGTTATCTGTTAGAGCCACCTGCTCCCACTTATAGCGAACCGCAGGATGTTAGCCACATCAGCACTGCGCCTCTAACCAACCCAGTTTCTCAGTGTTAAGAGGTCACAACTGCCCAGCTAAGTCAAACCTAGGGACCATGACGCTAAACCCATGTGTCCATCGGGCTGACACCACCAAGAGCAGCAGGCACAAGCCCATGTCCATCATGAGCGCCATGTGTCCCTGGGGCTGTCCTCCCCCTCCCTCCTTGTATGGCATGTGAGGACTACAAAGATGAGTTGAGTGTGAAACAAAACCCATCTCACACATCACAGTTTCCACTTTAGAACCTGCTTCTTACTGTAAATATATCCATTGTTGACCAGGAGGGACCAGAGAAACCTCAATTCATTACTGCCGTAAATGTGCGCAGAGCTTCCAGTCAGCTGACACAAAGGAGTGGTTGTTCCACACCCACTGCGGTACTGTCCAGCATCCCAAAACAGGCACTGACCACACTGCTTCCATCTCAAAAAGCCAAGGAGACTGGAGATTGCGCCAATCTTTAATTGAGCTGGAAGCTGATAATGAAGATGTGTGTAGAGGAACTGAAAAACAGGAAGGTCACACACAGGGACACCAGCGGCGCTGCACTTGACACTTTAGGTGCATCTTCAGCCGAGTATGTAGAAACTCTTGGTGGTTGCCACAATTAGGATTGCGACGGAAATGAGGGTCACGGTATGGACTACAGACAGAAATACGGTGTTATAAGGGGATCTCTTCTATGGCACAAAGCAGAATTGAAAGTGGAAGAGCTTAACGTATAATGACTGAGTGTGTTCTAGTCCAGGAGTCCTATGCGAAGCGGAGCAGGAACGAACTTGCTAAGCGGGACTCTTACCTGAGTGTGATGTTATAGTACATGGAATTGCTTTTTGGGTGACGTGTAATTATCAAATGGACTACATTATTCATTAAATATCACATTTAAAAGATTTAACTGTATTCTGTTGCCAAAACTCTTTACTACTCTCAATTGTTTAGGAAGATTCTAGAAATCCAGTTCCCAGCAAAAAGATTATTTCGCACATATCGACAATCTGTTTTCATGCATTTCTGAGACTGTACGGTTAGCACAAAAGTACCATTGTATGCATCTGGTCTTGTTTCTTGTTAAACTCATAAGGTTAGCGACTAATTCAGTAAAAAACGTACTGAATGAAACCATCGCGCACTCTTAAAATAATGAGACCCCAGTGGTGCAGGGAGCAGCGTTGGTCAGAACACAATGTACAGGATCAAGAGTTATTAATAGTGCTTACACGCGATCAAATGGGGGGAGCAGACAACTTCAATTCATCCACATCTAACGGCAAGGTTGCAGCCCCTCACCGCCAAAATGAGACTTCCCCTGGGCGATGGAGAGTTCAGCATCTCTTGCGCTCTCCAGCCGCTAATCAGACGAAACTCCAAAAGCTATTTTTAAATTCGATCGAGCTCAGCTGGTCCACGACAAACTGCCCACCGCCCCACTGCACCCTGGAGCGCTGAAGGGTTTTGGGGTGGGGGGGCACATTCACATTCAGAACCACCAAAACTGCAGCCGATTCCATGGTCACCGACGTGTGCCACTGTTTATGTTCTTTATCAATTACATTTTATTACACACTCAAACATAACCTTTATATAATTTATTATAACATTGCACATCGTAGGGGATAAACGCTATGCAAAAAATCCTAAAATAAGTGCACAGCTCCAGATCAAGGATGAAATAACTAACCGAGAAAACACGATATCGCTTTCTAAGCTCTTCTTCCTAAAGACGTCCTTATGCTTCAGTTTTATATATTGCTTTTAAGGAAAAAAGCTAGATTAATCAATGCTAAACATTTTCATTTTAACTATACTTTTGCGTGCACTACAGTTTTAGTTTCATTGGCTCAAGTGGAAAAAGGAGTCCCTTCAAAGTGGATAACATGACGTCCTTGCAGAAACACAGCATATAAACATAGCATTAGCAGAGGTCCCAGTAAATATCCTTTTCCAGAACCGGAGAATGAAATACAACTACAAAAAAGGAGCTTCAAGCAATTTTTTACAGCATGCTAGCAGCCAAAACAGCACCCAAGTCTCTCACAACAGAGGCCAACTGCAAGGCCGAGCCAAGACGACACCACCGAATCGCACGCTGCAGGGATTACACACGGTGGAGTCATCCGCCCTCTACCAGTGCTCCGGCGGATACTGCGGGCCACAGGGGATCTGCATTCCCCTCTCCTCCCCCCAGCAAGAGTGTTAGGTTTGGATCTTCCACTGAGTCAGGGCTCCACAGCCACTTCTGTGCCAAAACCACAACTCCTCACTGCTTCCACTAAACATCAGCAGCTGCCGCACACAGGAAATGGTCCCGTTCCCCCTGGATTCCTTGCATTTTTCCCCAACACACGAACCTGTTTATAGCAAACGGCACGAGTCGTTTCCCACGGCCCAGCACCTTCTGAAAGAATTGGACCGCTTGGTTCCGAAGTCATACTCCCCTGAACACAGCAGGACACATGCAGGTTGTTCCCTTCTCCATTGCCAAGAGGTCCGCAGGGTGCCAAGGTTTAAACCAGGAACTTTCCCATGACGCAAAACTGCACCGCGAGCCCATAACGGCCCCAGTACGCTTAGTGCCGAAGGCAACTGGAGGCACGTGTTGTTTAAAGGCAAAGGCACAAAACGTTCTGGGCAAAATAAAGCCCAAGCGTGCCTTTTATCGGGTGAATCCCAGTCAGACGAAACCAGCACGTACGCGTGTACATCAGGATCTGTCCTCAGTGCTGAGGGACACGTGTGGAAGAGGGTTCGGTCCACGGTACTACTCTCCTCTTACAACTCCAGAAAGCTCCATTATCTTAAATCAAGTGAATGACTTTTTCAAGAATTTTTGTTCACTGAACTAGCCATGCACATCCGACACATTGCTTCTTCTAGTGGCTTCCATTTAATATCCCCCACTCCACCCCACCAGACCTACCTGCTCACAATGGTGAAACGATGCAGTCACCTGCTGGCCTAAACAGCAGGTGACAGATGTCATGCTTTCATTGCAGACTCAACTCCGTGACTCTCAGACCCTTGGGCAGCAGGACTGAGGCTATAAGGCACTCATGTGTACAAAAACCACTATGCTCCAGAAGCCTCCCCCTCGAACCACCTGATCATGAGCTCCATACCATACTGGCACCCAACACTTTTCTTTTCCACAGCTGACAACCTGTCCGACACCCGAAGGCTCAGATCCACAGCTGTTCACAGCAGCCCAGTCAGAGTAAGCTCGAATTGAAGGCCAACAAATAAATAAATAAATGTTAAGAATCTAAAATTGGAGAGTGGAGATTCCAGACTCCAACAGCTTTTATGGTCATGCAAGGACAAGTTTAACCGGGAGCACTCAAAGACTTTTTTTTAAATTTTTATTTATTTATTTTTAAGTGCATTAAGCTATGTTGCAGCACGTCACCCTGAGAAACCACAACCACTTCAGTCACAGCATATCAAAGCTTGAGAAGAAAGGGTTATTTAAAAGGGAGTCTCTAAAAGCCATTTTTCCCTGTCTGTCCATCAAATGCCAGACCCATCAGACTGTAATCTGAGCAGTGAGAGCTGAGGGCTGGCATGCAGCATCACCAGCTTCATTCAGAAATGCTTCATCAATTCAAAGACAATGCGTTCATTCAATACAGAAAGGCGCCGGTAGTTATGGCTTCATTACGCACAAGGACTCACAGTTCAGTGAAAAGGGGGTGACTACCGTGAAGAGCTGTAAAATGGAACTGCGGAGTATCATGATGTCATAAATGCCACTGAGATTCCCACCGAGTAACCCCTGTGAGAGCACCATATGATAATCTCAGAGGGATTACCTTTTCACCATTAGACAGGACTCAGAGCATGCCAAGAACAAAAGAGAATGCAACCCTTTCCGTATTACAGTATGCTTCATCCACGTTAAACAGAATGAAGTCAGCAGAAGCAGCATGACTGACTGCGATCCTACAGCCAAGGGATTCCTTTTATGCTCACTCCTCGGTAACTGCTGTCCATGGCCAACCAAGTCAGTTAGTTGGATAAAATCAACACATTTCCCAAATTCACGTTATTAGGGTTGTATAACATTATTTCGTACTGCATTTCTTATAATTGTAGCCAAGCTGGAATTTAGAATTCTGTTACTTAAAACAAGTTTAAAAACGGGGAGTGCGCATCGTGGCTTTGATATGGGATAAGCGCACCATCCAGGTGCTACACAAAGTGAAACAAATGGAGGCAGTCAAGAAGATGCTTATTCTAGACACAACATTTCTGTGAGGGACCAAAAAGAATAAATAATTGTACTCAAGAAAGCATATTTGCACTCTTGTAAGAGTTTCTCGGTGGAAGGACCTTGTTATACGCAGGACGGGTTTACCGTGTTTCTTCTCCTATTTCTTTATAGTTTTCCTGAGGATATATTCTCCCCATTGCAGAGAAACCCAGGCTGAATACCGCTGCTGGAGAGAGCGAGATGGGGGATGCAGGCCGGATGCCTTCTGCAATCGGTCTTCTACGGAATCAGTAAGCAGAAACGCACCCCAACCGCATGCTGCCACCTGCACATCACAACATTTTGTCTGTACCTTTTCACAATGCACCCGCACTTACCTCATCGAAGCCACTGTCATCCTTCTTGAAGGCTTGAACAGAAAAGAAAAAAGGCAAAAATCAGTCTTGCAGTAAAGAATGAACAATGAATACATAAATGAAGTGTGTGTGTGTGTGTGTGGGGGGGGGGGGTATGTAGAGGCACATCCGTCAAACTCTCGTCCTCTCAGCTCACAGTGAACAATCCTGTTTACAGAGCTTGTGCTCAAGAGCTGAGGCTGCAGGACATGCATCAATGTGACCTTCAAGATGCTGCACCTTACAGGGACCAGTGAATGGCAGCATGAGAAGCCAGCTATAAGGAATACAAGTCAACGAAAGAGGTGTGTGGGAAAACGCGTTATCCAAAAGTCATTGTTATGAACACACAAATGTCGCCCAAATGTGTCTTTCCACTGAAAAATGGTAAGAATAATTTGATCTTGAAATGCTAGAATGACATGGTCATAGGCCGGTGCATTTCAACATGTTTATAGGGATGCACAAAGTCAAACATATTGTTATTTGCAAATGTTTGTTCACCGATGTGTGACTTATGCCCACCAGCTTCCAGATAAGCAGCCATTTTCAGTAGATTTCCTGCAAATGAGTCATGTCTGCAAATGTCTAAAGCACAAAACAGGAACTTTACTGCTGGAAAAGAAACTACACAAAATAAACGTGCTTTCATTTAACTATTAAGAGCATCAAACTCCCACGTCATCAAATATTGCAAACGGCAATATTTTCCAGTTATTTCAGTCTGTTATGAGGTGGTCCATCTTACATGGCAGCTGAACACGCACTACTGAAGCCCATACAGGATTACAAAATACCGAAGCCACAATTTTGTTTCTCTCAATATTGGCGGCAGGAATTAGATGTTCAAAATTCAACTCCGTTTTACCTTTGCAATAAATGAAGGATGGCAGAAAGGCAACGAGAACAAACCTTGCGAGCTGTACCGCCATGGCTTAACGATCCATATTGCGAGCCGCGTCCGTCCAAACTTAACCCAGCGCTTCCGTGCCAAACGCATGAGCCCGTGTCCGTATTTGCACGCAACACTGAGGCAGACGCACGGACGGGAGAGGAAGCTTTTCGCAGCCGACAAAAACCAGGTCCACTTTCGCAACAAGAGCCGAAGCACAAAACGCTGCACAGCGGATGGGCGACGACATCAAGCTGGGTTCCAGCTCGCTGGAAACGTCCATAGCACAACGGTGACGGCGCCGCCAGGTCCGTAAGAGGAAGAGCAAAAAGCAGCGCACAATGGCCACATCTGCAACGTAAGCACTGCAGCATGGACAACGCGAAACGAACCCTCGCTCTGGCCAGCGGCCTGGGCAAGCACTTGTGCAGCCTTCGGATCGGTCGCCCGGTTATTCGCCCGGTCAGCCTGCGCATGAGCCGGTCGAGCCCTGGGCAGCGCCGAGCGCAACTCGACCAGCGCCGCGCTCGCTCATTCTTTGACCATCAGTTCGCAGCAACACGCACGCAGTCTCTACGTTACTATCATCATTACTATTATTACTATTATTATTACTATTATTACTACTACTGTTACTATTGTTGTTGTTGTTGTTGTTATCGTGCTGTACCGGATCCTGACGCGAACGCCGTTCCATTCGCCTTTCTTGGCGACGAGCAGCACTCACCGAGGCGGCTGAAACTCTCCGACAAAGTTCTGCGCAACTTCTTCATTTTGCCCATCTTCTCGGCGGGCTGCGAGGCCGCCAGGAGGTCGCACATGCTGGCGTGCCAGGTGAGGGAAGTCGCCCGGAGCGACAAGATGACGGGCGGCGAGGGGCTGCGCTTTCGCACAAGGGCTTCGGGGCGCCGCCGCTCACACACGCGTGTCTACGCGGCGTTCGAACGCCGAGCGCTGCGCCTCGATTTCCCAACGCTTGCTGGTGGCTGAACGGTGGCGAATGAAGGCCATCGCGGGGCTCGGCGCGGACGGAGCCTCCATGCAGCGCCTCGCCTCTCCTCGCTGCGCGCCCCTTCTTTGCTCCCCGCTTCTGCCGCTCACTTTCGGGATTCTCCCGTGCGGGCGGAGAGCGAGGGGAAGGCGGGGCGCCGACTGTTAGCCCCGCCCCCGCTGCACACGAATTGGCCCCCCGCTTGCCCCTGTGTGCGGCGATTGGGACACTGGGCTGTCGGTCACGCTGTCGCGATGTTGGGCAGATCGGCGCTGCGGCTGCCGCGGCGGACTTGAAGTTGGCCGGGCTACGAGGGCAGAGAAGCCCCGAGATGATGGCCGCTTCAAGAACACAACGCAGTAAAATCGCCCGCACCGTTGCTGACACGCAAATGTGTACATGTGCGCCCCGCGTATGTTTCGGATTCAAAAGGGCAAATGAGTGCAAAGGACTAAACGTGAATAGAGCTGAAGGCTGCCCCCCGGGGCCTGGTTCCAGCGTCTCCTGCTGCTGTGGTGCCCTGAACCACGATGGTCAACATGACCCTGCCGTCCACATTTGAGCACAGGCCGCTTTGTTGTGTTTCCAAAATGTAAAAAGCGTACTTTTTTTGCCGACATGTTTACCTGTTTATCCATTTTTGTTGTTTACCTCGCACGAACGATGGCCTGAAAAAGCCATCCCCTTGCCCTCAAAATAGTGTGCCTTTGAGTTTTTTCTCCATGGTGCACATGTTTGCATGCTGGCACCATGGACTTCTCTGCTGTTTCTGTTTAGATTATAATAATTGTGGAACACAAACATTTATCACATGCCTACATACTTGCATATAGAAAATTTTAACTGCTTACCCATACAGAGCAGCAGTGCTCCTGAGCCTGGCTGTGTAAAAGTTGCAGTTTTCGTTTTTTAAGGGAAGGCTAATAAAAAGCCCGTGTTTGCCCTGCAAGTGAAATGCCAGACAGGCTCAGCATAGACAACGCACGACTATGTGTGAGCCCAAGGTGGCCTAACATGGCCTTGGTGGTAGGACCACTGTTGCTTGCAAGCCTAAAAGAGACCAAAATGACTCCATTCCTGCTGGGGTTGTAAAATAAAGCAAGATAAAGGTTTGGCCTTATCTACAGAAACTTCATGATAAGAAAAATGTTGGCAAATATTGACAGAATCATGCAGGAAGAGAAGATTAGGCTTGTTCAGCAAGAAGAATGCTAACTTTTGTCAATCTGCTTGCAGAAGCTCCCTAGATAGAACCATGCTGTCATTTCTCAGTTATTGTCAAACATCCCCAGATGCCAAAATATGCAACAACTGAAAGCATGCAGCATAGAGACATGGAGCAGCTTTGGTCAGAACCGTACAAGGTTCATGGGAGGACTACGAGGGCTGGCCAGATGTTTCTAGACGGTTGAGGTTTCCAACATATTGAGCTGATGGCTGGAAAAAAGAAACATGCCGGTATGGAAGATTCATGCGAGATGCTGAATTCACCAAGGCCTGGACTGAATAGCGAGGTGCGGCTTTACATGGATGGAGGTAGAGTAGGGCGATCCCACCACCCTGTTGGTAATGCAGTGGTAGCTGCGTAATCTAGTAGGACAATAGTTTCTACGGGTAACCATCTGAATGTTTGACACAGCGTCCAAAAGCCAGACATAAAGCCGCATCTTCCAATTTAAAACCCTCTCGCATTACGTTCAGGCGGACACAGATGATTTTCAACAGCACGAGGCAGATGCTGACAAAAATTTAAAAACAAAGTGTTGTTTGCAGATGCGTTCATTCCACAAGTTGCAATCGCAGATGATCCTACAGCTGACCATCGCTCTGGCATCTCCTGTACGGCAGTAAATAACCAGCCTGTCGGTCCATCATCTTCTCAGTTTGCCTGTGATCTTCAGCGGAGGGTAAGGAGGTGGGGATGCTTCGCTAAGCCAAACCTTTGAAATGGTGGGTTTATCTGCATTGCAAATTTTGACAGACAGGACAGATGAGTGCACTTCCACAGAGAAGCACAGACCGTGGCAGGGAAAGTACTACTGCTAGTGGTCAAAGCCAGAACACAGGAATGTTCAAAAATACAGTAAATGAGATTGTTGTCACTGACACTTGACCAATTTTTGCCCTGCTCTTGCTTAGTGTCTTAAAGAGGGACATTTCTGAAAAACTACCAACGTACTTCAAATGGCTGCTGCTCGGAACAGTGACTTCGCATAAGCTGAAATGTGGGGACAGGGCCAAACAGACAATGCACAGGCTGATAACCACTGAACCAATGTTTGTTTGCTCAACTCTGAAATCATGGTACCTCGTGTTTTTCTACAAAAATGTTTTACCGTAATAAATGCAAAATATAAAAAATTCAGTTGGCGTGTGCTAAGAAACAGCAGAATAATACAGAAAACGCATCCATTGGGCAGCACCCCACCACAAGTGTCTTCTTAGCACAGCAAATTATTTCCAAACTGCTTGCCAGCGTGAACGTTTGGAAATGACATCATACAAACATCAGTTTGACGGGAGAAATCCCGACAGCTACACTGGATCCAGCAAGCAGCTGAGACACCGCAGCTTCATTAAGAGCTCTGACAGGCTGAGTCGACTGATGCGAACTGACCTGAACGAAAGACAGGAAGGGGGCTGCTGACAGCTTCATCACCCCCTGTAAGACAAAACTGGCCACCACAGTGCTACCCCCCATGGCCTGCACAGCATCTGATACAGGGACAACACTTCTCCTATAAAAGATGGGAGATGCTGCAAGGAGCCATAAGGCTGCAAGTTCAAATCCCAGGAAAAGCATGAATGTGTCCTTCAAAAAGCAACCAAACTCTCAGTGATGCCACAGGACTGTGGGACCCCCAGACACCAAGGAAAAGGTAAACAGAATAAGGAAAACAGGACACTTTACTGAGTAGTAATGCAGAACGTGTTATTTTAACAAATATACATGTCAACTACCAGTCTCTGTGCTGCATTTTCTCATTTTAGACAATCTCATTTTACAAGTTGTGCTCTCAATTACTCTGCAGCAACAACTTAAAACAGTTTTAATTTTTACATTTCTATAAAGCAACAGACAGAGCTGGGCCACCAAAAAAAAAAAAAAAAAATTAAAAAAAAAAAGATCAGGTATACTGTGTGTATATACTGAATGCAATAAAGCTACTATTTTTATTGAAAAAAGTGCTTAATAAACTGCAGTTTTTGGGAGAGATTCATAAGTGCAGTTAAGTAAAACAAAAAGTCTATAAATTTTGAAATAAAATTGTGACATTACAAAAGGCTTCTTTATAGTCAAGATTTCCACATTTTACCGTCAGTTCCACTTCGAACCAAATAGTGCCTGAACAGCCGAAAGATGAGCAGTGTTCACACTAACCATTTAAAATGTAAGCTTTTGGAATCCCAATTTTCACTCCAAACAAAGCAATGTGGCAGTAATAAGCCGTTAGAGAAATTAATTTATAAGTACAACTTTGAAATAATTTCTATAACTAGACAGCAAGCATGCTTTTCTTCCCCCGCTTATCTAGATGCAAGACGGAAAATGGTTGGCGCTGCGATTGGCTCCTTTCTTTCAATCATTCTTGACACTCCATCTTAAGGCAGAACACAGAGCTCAACATTACAAGAGGACAGATGTGGTTGAGAATTCCACACGGGTGGAACATGGCGTGTTTGCAGATCAAGTAGGGCGTCCAAAAACAGGGTTCTGCAGAGCAGCAAACTCCTCAGAGGGACAAACCTGGGGTATGAGCATTTAGTCGCTCTCAAACTTGCTGTATGGGTGGTCAGAGTCCGGGATGAGGCCTGGAAAAACAAAGAGGAAACCATCAGAGTGCCAAAGGTGATGAACACGGTTTAAAGGAGAAGACCTGACATACTGGGCACTGCAGCTCAGTCACGTGTCTGGGAATCTGCATAATGCGGTGTTGGTAACACAGCACATTCAAGTGAGTGGGGGAGTGGAGTGCATAAACAAGGATGGAGGGTATGTTAGCTTTCTCATCAGGTCAGGACTCTTGGTGAGAGAGATACCCGTAGGAAGAGGAGAGAATATACACAAACCCCTCCCATTCTGCTCAATTTACTTCATTTAGTGGTTGGGCCACTCCCACACCATCAGAGCGATGTGCAGTGAGGGGAAGGGCTCCTTCCAGCGATACCAAGTGGACGAGTGTCACCAGAGGGCACATCTGAGAGGCGTCTCTGTTAGAGGCAGCAGCGCATGAAGGAAAGCGCTGGACAAAGTGAAGAAGAAGGAGAAAGTGGACTCCAAGACAAATGCATCTCTCTGTGGCAGAAAGCCTGTGTGTGTGTGTGGGGGGGGGTTGACATTCATCTATCATACTGTCACACTGGCTGTGGCAAATGTGTGTGAGTGGACCTCGGGATGTGGTAATGCATGCAACAGTACAAATAGAGGCTCTGGCTGCAATGCATCACTCCGGTTTCATATGTACAAAATAATATTGTACAGCAGCAAGGTCACCAATGAAGGACCTCACTGGAATGAGGCCCGACTGCCACACAGCTGTACCCAAGCAGGCAAGAAGGGACCAGCACATAACAGCACAAAAGGGGAAACAGACCAAGAGAGAAAGACAACTAAAACTGACATTTGCACCGTTTCCCAAGAGTTCAAATAGTTCAAAAAAAAAAAAAACCGCTCAAGACAACAATTTCAGTCTCTGTCAAGCTGGTTCACATTTTCACGGGGTAATTAGACTCCCTGTCAGAGGCCAGACCCCCCCAAGAGACCCCCACCTCTGTGGTTGTACACCCCTGACCCCCTCCCACACAGACTGCAGCAGAGAGACTGGTGCACCATATTGACTAAATGCCAGCACCACTGGATCAAAACAACATTTATGAAAGGGCCCCTTTAGCTCAGTATTCTTTCTGAAGAAAAAAAATAAATTAAAAAAAAAAATCCATTAAATCATTTTTCCCCTCTCAATATTTTACGTACATCACAGTACTACCATCCAGCATTTCTTTTCTTCAGTACCGAACTAGAGCCACACACCAGATTTAAGAAGAGATCATTCAGGAAATGCTCAGCCACATCCGGGGGGGGGGGGGGAACCTCCCCCCACCATCTCACTCCACTCACTCACACACACACACACACACAAGCATAAAAAATATTTGTAACAGCAAATAAACAGCCATTTTCAAAACATGACACTCACACATCAAAATACACTTTTGAACCAAGAAAGAAAAACATACCAACAATCACAAAAAAATGTTCTCACAAGTAAAATAAGGTTGCAGCCACATTCTAAAATAAAGCCATGTCCTATATGCTGAATAAGGCCAAGTCTAAGATCTATAGTAAATAATGACTGAGGTACAACTAGAAGTTTAGCTTAGAAAATCTTGGCTGTGGATGAGAGGACATACAAGGACCACGACCTCCCATGACCTTCCACATTCCCATCGCCCCAGTTGGGACAAAACCCCAAATCTGCAGTCTCCAATCAAACACATTCACCTGCTTGAATACAGCAGTCAAACGTGATGTTTATAAATATCTTATAATTCTCCTGTTGCCGAGACATGACAATAAAATACCATAGTCACTCAAGTGGGTCTAAATGCTGATACTTTCAAATACCATTAGTATTAATAAAAGCGTCAACTCAGCAACTCAGACTGGGACAAAGTAAAAACATCTGATGCAGTCACGCGGTTCTATATAGCAATACATATTGCTTTGCAAGAGACGACAGAAACTTGCAGTGTTAAAGTTTAATGTATATATTTCTGTTGTGCGCCTCAGGCTCCCTTGTGACACCTCTGTTTACCACACCGACTAGGGGGAAGAGGGGATCTCCATGTCGCCTTTCCAGGGCCATGTCATGGTTAACCTACATCCTATAGGCAGCAGACATACAGAGCTTCTCTATAGGTCAACAATGCATGTGTGGTTCCCACTTATGGTCCTCAGGCACCTCGGGTGGCCGCAACTGTCCTGCATGAAGCCTGAGCAGTTCTAAGCGACTGTTGCACAGTTACACTCAGCACTGTGTCATCCACCTCAAATCTCGCTGGAAACAATGCAACCATTCACCCTGTACATAAAGGTACACATGAAGTGCTGCTGTGCTACTCAATGCTCCAGCTGCTTGTGCGCTTCCAGGAGACTCGCCACAGCACCGCCCAGCAAGGCACATAGGTACCTACCATACTTCTTACGGATTTCATCATGTCTTGCCTTCCTCTCCCCTTTCCTGTGGGGAGGAAAAATAAGACTTTTAAGCCATCCAAGAAGAGAGTAAAAAAAGAGGATTATCAAAGTGATGAACTGCCAATTAGCTGTGGCACAGACAGGAGTGTTTAAAACTGCAGGGACACAACAAAGAGGACATACAGAAGAGAAGCAGACCCCTCACTGAACATGGGTCTTACAGTCATTTCCACATGCAAAAAGTTTGTCCCCTCAAGAAGTCTGCCTGGCCTGCACACTCTTCCTGCTGTCACACCCAGTAGTTCACGGCAGCCCCCATGGGACACCAAGAAAAACCACTTGTGTTTAAACATGCCTCGTAAATTATGCTCCAATCCCTACAAAGCAGTAACTGCTCCTCACTGGCAGGTTGTGAGCCGTACGCTGTCAGGCGTACCGACAAGCAGCCTTGAACATTGACCACCATCACTTAACCCCGAGAGATGCCCCTTTGCCTCCGTGGACAAGCGCACCCCTGGAGATGACGTAAAAACACATGGTTTCATGGGACGCTAACTGGCCACCTCTCAGGATTTCCACACAACTGTACAACACATGACTGGCAACTGTACTTTATTTCGTAATTCATAAAGCAGGGTCATTTTTAACGTGTCAATTTCAGTACCTTGATCGAAGGAGCTACAGCAGGAGGTGGGATTCAAACCTGGGTCTCCCGAATGCAAGGCAGCAGCTCTAACCCCATTTAGGAACAAGAAACTTGACCATTTATCGGAAAGGCGTAGGCTCAAATCCCTGCTGTATTCAAGGGTGGGGTGGATGCAGGCAAACATCCGACATGAGCAAATCACAATGGAATTGCATCATCTAATAAACAACATGCTGACTATTTTATTGGAAGAGTCTTAGTAAGACATTCTACCATGAGGCCAAATGCGACGGATCTGTAACGTGGTAATTGAATGTTAGCGCTAAACCAGATTAACTGTTCAGCAAACTATAAAGGTTGGCAAGTGTGTGAACGTAATAAAGAAATTAAATCAAACGTGGCTGTTGGAGCCCCAGTGAGGGTCCATGTCTGGGCTTCACACAGCAGAGACATCACAGCATAAAGCACTAGATCCACTAAGGAGGCAATGGTCTCGCCCCACCTTACACGACGTTGTGCTCATCAACGACTGAGGGATGTCCAACAGACAACTGTGAGGCACGACTGCGACTCCATGCCATACGAGGTAACCCTCCTGAACTTCTGCCCTCAGCTACTGAGATCCCATGTGGTTAAACATGCATCACAGACACAGATCAATACCCTTTTCTATTTTTACACCTCACACAGGTGTCCACCTGATGTTGGACATTACTTCAACGTTAGGGGTTTCTCAAGCCCCAACAAAGTGCTCTCTCGGTGTAATTCACACACTGTAAAAGCCTTGTCATCACCACAGTAATGGCAGCAGATGGCATAGTGGTCAGTACCATCACCACGTATTGCCTGGGCCTGCACATGGGCATAAAATTGTGATGTGCAGTTGTTTTCATTACAGTCTCACTAGAGCTGAGCCACCGAACTGTCACAAACAGGATCTCACCTGATCTCGGAGCTCTTGCGGATCTCATCACGCCGCTGGGCATACTGCTCCCTCCCTTCTGTCTAGGCTCTGTTGTAAACACAAAAGTACAAAATGACTGGCCTGAGGCTGCACTCCCCGGCAAGCAATTGACACCAAGCACCACAGACTGTAAAGGTATATGTGAGTGAGATTATGATAAGTACAAAGCCCTATTAAATGTGACATGCTTAAAATAAACCTTTCCATTTCACAAAAAGCCAGAGGTGCCTTTTTAATTTACAGTATAGTAACCTGAATCATGCACACAATTAAAACTGTCATTAACATCCTCTTACATTTACACATGCAAAATAATCTCACTTGGGAAAAAGCAGCATTTGTTGCTTTTATAATTACAATTGAAACAGTATTAATAAAATTATCTTCCTGATTGTTTAACATCCTACTGACTTGGGATGAAGAAAATGTGGTTGCTGAAGAGTTACAGATGGCAAAATCACCCCTACAAATTCTCTTTCTCAGTCTCTCTGGAGCAACACACCTGACAGTAACTTAAAAGCTGAGGAAGGAGGTGCAGTGGCTCCCCCTTATGGCCACTGAACTGCAAAAGCAACAAGACACACCTGAAAACTGTATTTTATATACAGTAACCCCCTTGTCAACAAAATTGACATAAATCTCTAAAGACAAAACTTCATAGTGCTAATGCATGGTAAGTGA
Source organism: Heterotis niloticus (assembly GCA_018136845.1). Lineage (NCBI taxonomy): Eukaryota > Metazoa > Chordata > Actinopteri > Osteoglossiformes > Osteoglossidae > Heterotis > Heterotis niloticus. The sequence goes on along the minus strand of CM030905.1, from coordinate 23,362,580 downwards.
CAATAAAGAGAATGAACAAGCAATAAATAAACAGAGAAAAGCAGTCTGATGATGTATTCTTTCAGGGGCGTGAGCAATCTCCACCTAAGGCGCGAGGTGTGGAAATGAAGTCCAGAGGTTTTAGCGTTATTGGTTTGACTACTCCTCCTGTCACTGCATGGTATCACTCAGGCTCATGCGGGACACCCTGCACGCTAAGAGGTTCGGCTCAGTTCAGTTCAGATGCACAACTGGCATCAGTGAAGACAGGAAGCCATAATGCAGGGCCATCCCAAGTATCAAGTTTGAAGGTTTATTCACAGGATGCACTAACAGCAACATAGCAGTGTTGTCACTATGAAAAGTAAGTTAAGCTTCCAGGCATCCTCAGCAAATAAATATATATAAAATTAAGAAAAAGAAAAATAAAATGAGAATAAATAAATAAGGAATAAGATATAAAATATACACAGAAAGGAGTTAGAAGTTAATAAACAGGATACATAGAAGTTAGTAAACAGAAATAGCAAACAAAAACAAGGAGTAGCAGACAAAAAACAAACAGCAGTCAAACCAACAACCAAACAACCGATATATATGGTTAAGGCATTTCATTTTTTTTTTTTTAAATCAGGCATACAGACAGACTCCAATCGACACTGTCTCACTGTCCAAGGGAGGGGTCAGTGGTTTAACACTTATTGTGTGTGGGGGAGAAGAAGGAAGAGGGGGAAAAAAAAATTTAAATTAAAAAAAATAAATAAAAATAAATAATAAAAAAAAAATAAATAATAATAAAAAAAAAAACTGTCCTGGAACCTGCTTGTTCTCATCCGAATGCTTATAAAGCATTTTCCGGATGCAAGGAAAATAGTTTGTGGTTGGGTGATTGTGGCTCTCAGGATGTTATACCTCTACAGCTGGGTGTAGAGGTCTTGCAGGGCTGGCTGATCAGACCTGGTAGTTCTCTGTTCTGCCTTGACCACTCTTTGTAGAGCTTTACGGTCTGACGCACTGCAGTTGCTATACCAGGCCGTAGTGCGCCAGTCAGGATAGTTTCAATGGCCCATCTGTAGAAGTTGACAAGCATCCTGTTGTCCGTGGCCGACCCTCCTCAGCCGACGAGGAAGAAGAGAGACGCTAGGTTGCTGCCTTGATGTTGCTGGTGTGCGTTGCGGATTCAGGAGGACAGGTCCTCGGTGATGTTTACCCGAGGAACCTGAAGCTGTCCACGGCTCTCCACTACGCTTGGCTATAGAGATGTATGCTGCGGGTCGCTCTCTGGGCTGTCTCCTGGAAGTCCACGATCAGCTCCCTTTGTTTTGCTTGCTGAGATGTGATGTCACTGTCCTGACACCATGAGGTCAGGGTTCTTTACCCCTCCCTAGGCCCTCTCATCGTTGATCAGGCCGATGACAGTGGTGTCGTCAGCAAACTTGACTGTGATGTTGGAGCTGAGCGAGGCGATGCAGTCAGGCGCGGAACAGGAGTACAGCAGGGGCTAAGACGCAGGCTCCTGGGGTCCCTCTGTGCTGAGAGTCAGCTGAGGAGATGGTGGTACCCCGATCTCACCACCTGGGGCCTGCCCATCAGGAAGCCCCATGACCCAACTGCACAGGGTGAGACTGAGTCCTCTAGGGTTCCAGAGCTTGGTAACGAAGCTAAGAGGGCAGTATGATGGTGTTGAATGCTGAGCTGTAATCGATAGCATCTGCACATACATGTTCTCTGTTCCAGGTGGGAGAGAGAGCTCAGGAGAGTGAAGGCAATTGCGTTGTCAGTAGACCTGTTCGGTCTGTAGGCGAACTGAAGCGGGGCCAATGTGACTGGCAGAGAGGCAATGATGTGTGACCTAAATAACTGCTCAAAGCACTTCGTGATGACAGACGTAAGTGCGACAAGCCGGTAGTCATTAAGATAGAGGACTCTGGGTTTCTTTTGATATGAACAATGGTGTGGTGGTTTTCGAAACATGGGACAACGGACTGCAGCAGGGAAAGGTTGAAGATGTCAGTGAACACACCCGCCAGCTGGTCTGCAATGTTTTAAGAACAATGCATAAGGATGCTGTTATTCGTCCAGGATCTTTGTATATGTTTATCCTTGAAAGATTTTACATACATCTGCCCCTAAACACCCTGCAGTGTGCAAGATCCTGGTTCAGGTCCACAGCTGCTGCAGTGGTTCTTTTCTCAAACCGCATTTAGAAGGTGTTCAGCTCAGCGCGCGGAGCAGATGCTTCTACAACACTGCTGCTTTTCCCTTTATAATCCATGATTGTTCTAAGCCCGCTCTACGTGTTTCTGATGTTGAAGCCCAGGTAGAGAGACTCCACTTTGTCCCTGTACTGCCTCTTAGCAAATTTTATTGCTCTTCCGAAGTCGTAACGAGAGCGCCTGTGGCCCTCCAAATCACCGGAGTTAAAGGCTGGGGTCCGTGATTTCACCGTTCACCCACGGTTTTATTAGTAAAAGAGATGACAGAGGGGGCACCGTGACACCCCAGAAAGATAGAGAAGAAAAGCCAAAGATGTGAGCAAAACAAGCAAATGTGGAAGAGAATGAACAAAAGCAGTTACCCTGATTTCTTTCGTTTGCAGCAGCAGCAACAGCAGCAGACTATGATGCTCAGCAGGATGGTTCCTCCAACAACAGCCATGGCAATTATGAGTGCCTCAAAATTTACTTAAAAAAGAAATGGGAAGGGGAAAAAATTAGATCATTTTTATCAAGACCACCTAAGATAATAAAATACCATCTTAAAAGCTGTGCTTCACACTTTGTTGATCCTTCACCAAACTTACACAATTATTTTACAACTGTGTGCATTGTGCCTCCCAGTACTAGCACTTCACTTACTGAACAGACTATCAGCAGAAACTGACTCATGAGAACAGAAAGCAGCTTTAAAGGAGAACAGAAACCAGACTCTCTGCCACCTGCTTTGACTGCTCAATTCACATACTTTGATGCAGTTGCACTAAAAATGGGCAATATCTTGCACACAGATACACAACATTTGTGTGTGAAAGCACCCCAGATCTCAAAACCCAGAACTCCAACCCCAGGGACTCCCTGCGGGCCTGGCTGACACCACCTGGAACCATTTCAGAGCCATAGTCCCACACTCACCCCAGCACACCCCCCAGCGGGCCTGAGAAAGCTGGCACACAGATGATGGGGGCAGCACATGTCTCACTGGGTAGTCCAGGCAAGTGCTGTTGGTGTTGCACCACAAACACTGTTGGGAGGAAAGACAGGCTTTGTGTTTACATTCATCTCCTCTCCACATGTGACTGTGGAGCCTGCAAGCTTGTTAAAAGCACACATATACACACTTTAAATTATACAGTCGCTCTCCCAAGACTCATTCATTTGTATCACCCATCCGAAGGACATCTTTTTATGAGTGTCTCTAGACACTACAGAACAAAGTCCTAATACACCTGACAGATGACATCTGTGCTTTGGGGTGGGGTTTGGACTCCTTGCTGCAAAATATATTTTGCTACATGTCAGGAGAATAAAAACAAACATTCCTTAGTACAAAATGGCTTTTGAATAAGCTTCTTAAGTGTGAGCAGTGCAGTTAACAGATCAACCATGAGCTTTTCGCAAGGTCTCTGGTATAGTGCAAATAAGAGAGCAACTAGTGTGCTTGTATCTCAAATTAAAATGGAAAAATCACAGCCATTTGGGAATAGGAAACAGCACTGAGGCTTCACCCTGCAGGTAAGGGTGTTAACTTACTGACACGTTTTGTAGGCATGTCTCACAGGTTGAGAAGGTGTTGCACTCTGAAACAAGAGAGGCACAACAGATAGAAACCATTAGGAAGCTGATACCCTGCCAAACTACCAAGCTGCATCAGGAACAAGATACTCCACACACACACCTCCTGAGTTGGGCTAAATACGAAACCCAACAAGAGAAATGAAAGCAGCTCGTTCGTATTTTCTTTTCCTTTCCCGGCCCACTGACAGAGGCACTCACCACCATCAATTTCACCACGCTAACTTGTGCTTCTTCTATCACTGTTCGTGTTATTTCTAATGTGGTTGCTCAATCCAAAGGCAACACTCGGCAAAGTGTGTTCCTTAACCACTGCGCCACCTAGTTCTGTATTAGTATTACTAACGATGGTAACGAGCACAAATATACATTTTTAACTCACTGCCGCCAAGAGTAGAGCTGTCAAAATTACACTGACGCGGTTAAAAATGTAGTAAATACGCACTGAAATAACAACGTAGCCTGACAACTGATTACAGGGGTTCGTACTTCATGTGGTGAATCACTCAGTGCAATTGTTTAATGAGCAGAATAACGAAACACACAGCAAACACGAACTCTGATGCAGACATGGCCACGCTCAGCTTGAGGACACCACGAAACACTTACGTTTCTGCACCGGCGGAGAAGCGGTCGTAGAACAATTTCCTCGCGAAATAATCGAACAGCCGACGAGGAAAAACAGCAAAGCCGCAAGCCTGAGTTCAGTCGAATAACACATCTCTCCCGCTTCTCGAATCTCGATGGTGTTTATCGGCAGCTCCAAAACAAATATTTATTCAAAAAACACAATGCGCAGATAGCAAACAGCTAGCAACCCCCTTGTTTTTACCGAAAGACTTCCACTTCCGGTTTGGAGCTGCTGTGACGAACTTCCGGGATATTTTGCGCATGTCACTTTCATCGGAAAAAGTCTTTGGCGCATCGAATTGTAAAAAAAAGTAAATTCTTAGTCTGGTGGTTAAATTAAGTGTTACATAGACTTTCAAATTAGTAGTGATGGTGAACTGAGGCTTTTAACGATTCGCCAAAAGTTCATTACCCGAAGCCTCATTCAACACACTTAGCGGTTCACTAGCGGCCCCTACTGGCAGCGGTGCAGTACAGCAGCCTCACTCGCCTGTGCTGACGGCAAACTGCATCGCTCAAGTGACCGTGGACCCCTGTGGTACCGCACTATAATTTACTCATAAACTCGAGCAGTTGCTCTCGCCAGGCTTATTTTACTCTTGCAACTGTTCCCTTAATGTGACAAATAAATCTCTTTGAATCTTTGGTATGGTACGTTATTCCCTGTGTTGACATGTGTCTAGACTGATGTCATGTGCATGAATGTATTATTAAACACGTTTGGAAGTTGGTCAGTAATACATCTGTTCACGTTTTTTACTGCACAAACTTCATCTTGTGCAGTAGAATAACACAGAGGACTGAGTTAGAAACTTTTTGTTAGGTAGAATGCCCAGTGGGGGCTGGACGGTCTTTTGGCCTTGGAACTCCTGCAGATTTTTTTTCCTCCTGCCGAATAGGATATTTTTTTTGTTTTGTTTTTTCTTTCCTCCTGGCCATCTGGCCTTACTGTTTTGTTGTAAATTACTCTTTCATATAATCGCCTACTCTGTTTTTTTTGTCACCCTGTAAAGCACTTTGAGCTACAGTTCTGTATGAAAATGTGCTGTGCAAATAAATGTTGTTGTTGTTGCTGCTCATGATTTAAATGCAGAGGGACAATATTTGCGTGGGGTTCGGGTGGGCAAAGTGCTTAGGAGATGACAAAGAAGTTTTGTGCTTGGAGCACTTTTTTTTTTTTTTT